>JAYKAV010001654.1:2153-41097 GCA_035582835.1 Phoebastria nigripes
AAAAAAAAGATGTATCCTAACCTGCAGCACCAAGGCCATTTCGGACTCAGGAACTTCAAAAGCAGAGTAGTTTCAACAGGGGATGAAGAATCATGCTGAGCTTGAGGAATCACACAGAAATCATTGCTTAATTAATAGAGAATCACAACAGCTAAGTTAGGACATTGCCACGGAGGAAATCTGAGATCACTTGAACACGCCGTCAATCCAAGTAAAGGGTTTGCATTCCCTCCTTGCCCATTAAAAAAACAAGGCTTGGGTAAGAAGTGATGTCAGGATAAATGGTTTTGTTCACTTCATAGCGGAATTAAGCCAGAAAAAAAAAGCCAACAATCCTAAGGGCGATAATACATAAAATGGGATTTTGGAAGTACAGACTTATCTCCAAAACTCCATCTTAAGTAGTAAAGTGGAGACAGAAAACGGAGAGAGGCTTCAGTTGAGCCATTCTGGTCTCTGCAAAGGTGCCAGCCACGGGGCTGTAAGTGCCACTGGGGTGAGCAGTTCAACACCGTCTTTCAAAGGGAGCCTTCCTTCCTCAGCCCCTTGCAGCATGCCTGTGTGCCATGGCAGACTCACCTCCTTTATCCTCCACTGGCTGTACTTTCCTTGGAAAGGTTAAATGCTGCCTGCCTGGCAGGACACCTCTGCGGGAGAGCTCAGACCTCCCTGCCTCTGGGCCAGCTGCAGGGACATGGCTCAGCAATTCCTCCAAGGAGAGCTGCAGTCCAGGCAGGTGGATAAATGTAAGCCCAGCTCATCAACCTCACATGTCATGAAAACAGTGAGGTGGCTGAAAGGAAACAAGACTCTCAGCACTGCTCTGAGCGTGAGCTGTGCTCCAAGTGTGTTGATTAAGAACATTAGGGCTATGTTTAAGTCATGAATTTTCCATGGGTTTTTTTGTTGGGAGGTGTCAGCTATCAAAGATTTGGTGGGTTTTTTTCCCCCAGAAATATTCTAGTTTTAATAACAATTTTGTCACGAAGTTCTTATCAAAATATCAGCAATGCCTCCTCTGGCAATATTCAACAGCTTTTGGGATGCAGGAGTTGCATGTTGTATAAATGACATATCTACCAACCAGAGAAAGAAACCTGTTCTTTATTTGTCTTGGGAGGTAATGGATTCAGGTCAAAGTCCCAGCCCAATGCCACTTGGGGCTGTTTATTTAATGCAAGGGTTACAAAGGGCTAGTAGACATGACACAGGAGGTGAGAGACATGTGCACCCTTGTAAAGCTGGGCAGCCAGGTGGGCAACATTTCAAAGCCCCTTATGTAGGTGACTGTATCAAGCACCTGACCAAGTAGGCATGAGGCGCCTACTTCAGAGTGAGTTGAACTGGCCCCATTGATACTTATCAACTGAAGAAGCTCAGATGTGCCTTTATAACCTACAGCCAGATACCTAAACTTAGGTTTCTTAATCTGTACCTATCTCCTGCTCCTTCTCCACAGAGCTGCCATGTGGGCATTGCAGAGGACTGACCAAATTCCCATCCTGGACGGGGCTGCAGAGTCTGAATGCATGTCCCATGTGCTGAACCACCTCCAGCTCTCTTGCCCTGTGTGTGAACATAAAATTCCTGGAAATGTCTTGGGTTTGTCCCAGAACATGATAGGAGAGCTTTTGAAATCTGAAATAATTTTGCAGCAAGGGGAAACTGTTTCCTACCCATCTCTAGCTTCAGTCTTATCAGGTGTCTGAGACATTTATATGTGAAAGGAAAACCTCACTATGGGTTGATGAGAAAAGTAATGAGATCCCAWCCGTTTTCTCAGATAAACAAATGGGGTCTTGCCAAGATTAACAAAGTAAGTCTCAAGAGAGCAAACCGACCTTCCTGTTCTGTAAATAGCAACAAAGGATGCCGAGAACAGACACAAGGGCAGCAGTCACCTAAAATTAATGAAGAAAGAAGAGAATGTCAAGGTGGAGAAGCATCAGTGTGAAAGCACAGCAGCAGTGACCATACCCACAAGATGAAGAGAAGCAAAGGGAATTAATTCTCTCATCACTAGAGGATGCTCCCTGGAAATAGATGGACTCAGTCTACAAATACATATCGCTCTGTCTGTTCTGGAGACTTCTCTCACATTTTTGTGTCTGATTACAGAAAAACACTTTGGTAGTCTTATCCTGTCACAAACTGAAAAGAAGGCAATACGCTGGTTTATGCCAATGGCAACTATCTTTTGACATACATTTTTTGGTATTTGAAAGTGTGTTTAATAAGAGAAGCAGGAAGAAAAAAACCCATAGCTACATACAAGAATGTAAAAGGCATTAAAAGGATTACAAAATTAACCATTCTTCTGTCAACCTAATATCAGTTCTAGTAAATATAACAAAAGAGCAGATACAGGACTTAATTATTAAACAAATGGAAGCAGCGACGTACAATCAATGTCAATAAGAAAATAATTAAACCAGATTTTTTCCAAAGCAACTCAGTACCTTTTTGGTCATGTCACAGATTTGGTTGACAAATGCCAATCCAACATATGAAATATATGTATGTATAGGAAATTTCAATTATTATGGATTACATTTCTGCTGAATCATCACTAAAATGGTAGATGATAAAACCAGTTAACTGACTGATCTCAAACATAAGCATACCTAGGGAATCCTCATTGAGGAAGCGCATTTTTGTTGCCATGTCTCTTCACATTATTTAACTTTTATCAGTGAACTGGAAGGAAATATAATACTGCTGATAAAGTTTGTACATAAAGCAAAAATGGGAGGATTGTTAAATAACAAAAAGGACTGGTCTTCCCTCCGGCAGATGCAATAAACTGAGCACAAACATGCAAACAGAATTCATTTACAGTGAAGCCAAATAGTTACATACTTGGGAAAAGAACATTTGTGCTTATGGGAGCAGAGATTACGCCCTGGGGAAAAGAAAAGAAGTTGAGGAATCACAGTAGCCGGTGAGCTAATCATAAAGCTTCAGTGCAAGATGATGGCTTAAAGGATTAACACGATCTTTAAATGTGTAAGGGATGGCACACTGAGTAAGAGCAGGGGCTTCTATGAGCTCTGTATTTGACACCAGTTACTTGAAAAATAACATTTCTGGCCTCAGCAGAAACAATGGGAAATTGTCCCTCGTCATATCAGTCCTTTGTCCTCACGTTAGCTAGGTGTGAAAGGCAGTTAGCCTGTGAAGCTGAAAAATATCAGGGATTGTGGCTGTATGTTGGATGTATACTTTTATCTGTGCGTTATCAGCAATACATTAGATGACAAATTTCATTATGATATATTTGAGTAACTTTCATAAAATTTTAATATGGCTCCTAATGAAGCTATCAGCTTTACGGAGCTGCAGCCACATTTTCATTAGTGTTTTGAGCAAACTACTATAATCAATAAATAATAATTATTAATTATTAAGAGATGAGGCACAGATCATATGCCTGAGTCCTAGCGCCATTAGCTTTGAAGCTGCTCACATCCATGTATCAATTTCAACTCAAAATAATATCTAATAATGATTCTAGCAGACACCTGCACCAATTTACCTCTGCCTGACAAGCTCCTAAGGAGAGGGCTCCATACAAACTTGGAGGGTATAAGGACAGTAAAGAGGCTGCAGAGCCTATGTTTCCAGAGGAGATAAGGGGAGCCCAACCTGTTTAGCATCATGAAGCAAAGCAAGAGTAGCTCCTTTCAGAAATACCTTAGAGCCAGTGGAGAACCAGAAAAGTACCATTGGGTAATTTTGAAAATCAGAAGCTTTCTTGTCACTAAAGCAGTGAGAATAGCTTTCTAGAATGAAGCATGGGGCACAAGAGCCAGCTTACATTAAGACTGAGCTAAATCAGCTTAAGTCAAGGATTGTATGACATGTGTTCTTGTCTGAGTGCAGGACTGGGTTTCATGATGAAGAGGTCCTTTCTGCTTCTCTGCTGTTACACTGAAATAGAGGCTGGGGGCTAGGAGTGGGTGCATCCGAACTTTGTATGAAAGTTATATGAAGGTAAACTGGAATAAAAAGAAAATCTTTGGACAATAGTGGAAGAGGTTTAGGAGGCTGGAGTGCTGTGGCATTTTGCATGGTTGCAGTGGGGCAGTGTCAGAATTGAGGTGAACTGGAGAATGTCTAAAATGAGAGAGAAAGAAACGGAAGGCTTGAAAAGATAAAAAAAAGATACACCACCAGCGTTGCTTTAAAGCAATGGACTTCCTGAAGGTACAGCCATACCAACCAGCCATTTATTTTCCGTTATAAAAGTCAGAAGTCACCCTAACAATACAACAATGTCTGAAGGAAGTTGAACCCTCAGAAGAGTGTACAGAATATTGTCCAATGTTTCCATTCAGGCAATAGCTAAATCTTTTGGAGTAACTGGGGGTGGCTGCTGCAGAAGCCTCTTGACCATCACTTTTACAATCGATGGGAAAGCTAGTGGTCTGAGCAAACAGGGGTTTGATGGTGTGCCATTGCAAACGGGGGGAGGGGAAGAAGCTGTATATCAGGTACACAGGATGTTACTGGTAGTATAGAGGAAAATGAGAAGTCAACTTTATTTTTCAGAAATAAGATGATTTTACACTATTAAAAAAAAAACCAACCACAGCGGTGGCTCCACACAAACTATGGGCATGCAAAAAACTCCAGCAAGCCCTGGTACTGAGCCCAGCCAAACAAATGCTAATATGAGCTGAAACCAAGTACCACAGTGACAGCAGAGATTGGGAGCAGTAGGCAGGATTGATCACTGTCCAAACCCTTCAGGAATGGCTACAGGCTTCAGGATGAGCTTTGTGTCCACGGTATGATCTTTCCTATGGCACCTTGTGCCAAACATTTTGCATTTGAGGGCCTTTCCGATAACTCGCACGGACCAATCCTCCTTGGATGTATTTAGTTGTGCTGTAACTACATTTATACCTCTGGCTTACCCAACATCCTTTAGCAACAATTCTAGAATTTAATTAAGCATTGCACAAAAAAAGCACTTCCTTTCATTTAAGTATGTTGCTTTAATGTCATGTTCTCCGTTTTGATGATACTGTCACCACTCATCGTGTCATTGATTGTTTTATAACTTGAGACCATTCCACTCCATCCCAGACATTTTTATTTTTCCCCATGCTGAAGAGTCTCATCAACTGACTGCTGCCTCTTCACTGAGGGCTTCTGATCAACAGAGCAGTTGTGGGACAACATTCAGTGTACAAGGAGTAAATTGTCTTTGATATAAGATGCAACTCTATTGCTGTATTAACTACAGTCTCCCTTTAAATAAAGAAAATACAGTTGAATTCTGACTTTCCAGGGAGAAAGCTGACTGTGTTTTGGAAAGGTAAGTCTAGCTTAAAATTCAAGTAGAACCCATTATGGACATAGTGACAGAGGAACAGTTTCATAATTTTGCATCAATGGCTGTAGACCATCCAGTGGCAGCATTGACAGTAACTGGCCTTCAAAAGAGGAAGATCAGGAGCACATGCCTTTTGGAGAAAACCTCTCTTAGGCTGAAGCAGGTGATGTGCTGCTGTGTTTGGGACAAGCCTCCAGAAAGAGGAGAGCCAAGAGGGTACTTGTAAGAAGAGAATTAACCTCCTCTGCTGCTGAAAGCCTCTCTCACAACTGCAATGTGACCTCTCTTCAGGACTAGAATTGTCTACGCTGCTTTGCAGTAGAAAGGTGAATTTGGAGCCTATGAGATATCTGGGGTCCCAAGTACTTTCCTTTTTTATGCTATAGCTGAGCCCATGGCAGGGAGCTGCACTGAAAGGGGAAGATGTCTTATGCCAGGAGCAGTGAGTCAGCACAAGAACCGACCCCAGGCTCAGGTTTAGTTTGTGTCTGTGGCCACCTTCCCCTTTGCTAGTTTTGCTTTTTCACAGCTGGGAGCCCGCTCATCTCATGAAGAATCATTATGAGCAGCAAGCTAGTGAGATAAACCTGAGAGATCACATACAGCATCCCTGGTCCACCCACACATTGCTGCAGCCTGCCAGGCTCACTGCACTCGGAGTGCCCCAGACTTGCAGCCTGGATGCTCAGGAGTATTTCAGCACCTACTATCCACTGCTTTCCTGCAGATCAGGTGCCTGAGTGYTCTTGACCTTGGTTTAAGAGTGTTTTATAAATGGTTTTGAAACAGAGCAGGTGAAAACATCTTAGATCAATAGGTAACTGATTTCCTTCAAATTTGGGTTGTACTTCACTGGAATGGTCTTAAATCTGAGGTGTCTCAGACCCTTAACTATGAGAGAAAGAAGATCTCGGAAAGGGTTACAAATACTTGTAAGTTAACTAGCACCCCTCTGAGACACATCACTGTTCTCACCTTTTAGAAGAGGGAGGAACAAAAGTACAAAGAACTTGTGGTTACAGAGAGGTTGACACTGGCCCCACTGGCTCCCATATGAACTGAGATTAAAACACAGCACTCCAAGTCTGAAACTGGACCAAGTGGGTATAGCTACTGAGTGGCGAAGCCTCCCTTAAGATACCTGGGAGCCAGAYGTTCTCAGCAGCACTGGAAGAGTCAGATTCTGTGTACTCGTTCTCCTCCTGTAAGGCAGAGATACTGATAATATATACTTATTTAATTGGATAATTCCTCTCTTATTTAGGAAGAATACAGCATTCAGTGTAACGGCACAAACCAGCCCGAAACTCATGGTCATCTTAATGGAGACTCGAAGAACTGTTTTTCTGAGCAAATCCAAAATCATGAATTGTCACCTTCTGTCATGAAAATGAAGATATTTAAAAAAAAAAAAAAAAAAAAAAAAAAAAAAAAAAAAAAAAAAAAAAAAAAAAAAAAAAAAAAAAAAAAAAAAAAAAAAAAAAAAGTACAAGATGAAATATGCATTTAGAATTTTTATTATTTTATCATGTATTTTTATTTCTTAAATGTATTTTCTATTTATTTTTCTTTGAGGACTCTAGCTTCTATCTTTCAAGGTCTTCTCTACAACCATAGGAAAAAACCACCCTGTTTTTTTAAAATTAAAGCTAAAAATCTCATGGGATTTGCAGAGACTCAGTAGCCCTGAAATGAAATGCAATTCCCTGAGGTTTAGGATCACAGAGATGTAAACACGCCTGCTATAGAGGACTACCCAAATAAACTAGAAGTTTGGTAGAACTAAATTGTCTTCCAACTTGGTTCTGCTGATTTAAGTAGGAAAAAAAAGACATCTTATAACATTCTAGAAGAGATGTCATGTTTTCAGTGTGTTGCAAGAGTGAGGTTGCAAAGCTTTTGGGGATCGAGGCATAACAGCGAGTCCCACAAACACAAGGTAAGTTTGTGYTGAGTTTCCCGAATATCAGGTCCATCCAGGAGGTTTAATCTGCTGGGTGTTATGAAAAATCACCTGTGGCAGGGATGGAAGAAGAGATAAATGATGGGTTGGTGAGATTCATAGGATTACATACCTAGGGACATCTGCTGGGCTGCTTTCCAGCTATTGCTGCTGCCCTATGAGTGCTTCATGGTGCTTGCAAAAACCCTCTGCAAGCCATCAAAGGATGGCTTTTCCACCCTCATCTGAGCTTTTCCTCTTCCTTCAACCCAGTCCTCCCACTCTGCCCGTGCCAGTCAGCCTGCTCCTGCTGTAGGTTATAGGTACCTTTTAAGTCAATGAAGAAGACAACATTATGAGCATGATCAAAGATTTGGTTCAGAGGCTGCAAATGCGCTAAACAGTCCCCAGTCATCTGCAATGTTAGAGATGGGCTCACTGCAGCCCTGCAGTTAATTAACTGTGTAAATATAAAATACAACCCCACGTTACCAGGACCGTGTTGATGCAATCGCACAGAAGAGTGTATAAGCAATCATAATAAGGAGTGAGAGAGAAGGTAAGCATCTGAATGACCATTTTGTTGGATGTTCCTTCATCTCCATGAAATTACAATAATTATCTGGACAAATGACATACACACTTTTGAGGGTTCAATTCTAAAATTAAGCTCATTTTTTGTTGCAGAGCAGACATTTATTTACACAATTATCCTGCTTACATCACTGTGGACTTCCCTTGAACAGTGCATTGCCTCAAGCTGGGAGACTACGGTAGGCACTTTCTATACTTCCCTGATCTCTGTGCTTCATTAAAAAATAAGAAGCAGAAAAATAGATTAAGAAATCTAAAAGCAACTTTCTTCATTCTAGAAAGTAACTCATGTCACCCATCGATCTCCTAAAGCTGCACCCTTTCAGCATCACTTTATCAAGCAAGATGACCACACAGCCGCAGCCTGCCCAGCTTGGGTACAGCATACAAAAAAAGAAAGTGAGAGTGAGAGAGAGAGCAATGGAGCAATACATCTGGCTGCAGAAACATCACTTCTGGAAAACAGGTAAAGTCGTAAGGAAGGAGAATCCAGTATACCTCTGTAGATCCAGTGACTAGTCACACAGGATGGGAGAACCTGCATCTCTCCGACCACACAGCGGAAGTGAAGGCTCACTTGTATGCTGGCCTCTATGGCTTGAAGCTGAGTCTTTCAGTCCTCTTAAACCCTTTATTAGAAGACAGTTCAGCATCCTGGAGTGTATGTTCCTTCCAGCATTTTGCTTGGTGACTAAGAAAATCATCATAGCCAAGGCCTGAGAAGTCTATTGCAAGGTGTATTTTATGTCAAATATTTGCGTACAGTAGATAATGTGCACTAGCCCACAGCATCCCAAATATTTAGAGCAAAAAATACTCAAATGGACCTCAGGTGTCCASATGTGGATAACAAGCCTCATTAACAGCAAGTACAGACATTTACGTAGACTTCAGGGAAGTCAATGGTGCCCTCTAAAGGAAACTCATGTGATACACAGGAGCTCTTGACAGCTGTTGTACCCGCTGCCCATACAGCCACTGAATAATCCATGAACTATTTCTGAGCAATAATTTAAATAATCAATAAGCTGACAAAATACAGAGTCAGCTCCCTGACTGAATTTTGGGAAAGACAGCCTGTGCAAAGTTCAGATTTTTTCAAACATTTATTGTCTAGGGTAAGAAGGCATCCTTGTCCCAAAATATATGTAAATGTTGTTGGGAGCAAGACCTCAGATCATGGCTCAGGAAAGAAAGCTACATCGAACTAGCAGGACAGTCTGCTCAAGTGAAAGTGGGCCATGATATATTTCATAAAACTTTATCCTGAGCTAAATAACACAAAGCAGCAGCAGGTACATAGAGGGCAATTACAAGAGCTACTCAGGAATGAAGTGTGTGAATAAACAAGCACCAGAGAGGAACTAGAGCTCTGTAAGCACTGCTTTGTCTCGGCCTTAGCCAACAGGAATCTGCAATTACTCTGCAATTCACTTATAAAATTCAACATACTCTCTTTCAAGAAATATGAAGTACCTTGAACAATAACACATGCTTTGTTTCAAACTTCCAGTTGAGCTCTGGCTGATTGCACCAGCCAAAGAACGTAATTTTGCCAAATCAGGAAAAGAGCTATTGATCTCCAATGTACTGATGTGCAGATCTTATACATGGGTATATGTTATTTCTGGACAACAGTCTGCTGCCCAGGAAGATTAATCTTGCATTGAATTCAACAGGCACTGCAATGCCTTGTTGCTCAGAAAGTCAGGACAATTATTCCCAGGTTTTGTGATTGCCACTCATTAAAATGAGGATTTACTTCATTAGGTTTTGGAGGAACTCTAGATCTCAGAGCGTAATTTATAAGTGAGAAGAACACAAAAATATTAATATTGCTTAGAATTAAATATTTCTAGTGAATGTTGTAAATGTTGCTCATGCTTTAACTGTGCTTTTTTCTCTAGATTGCAGGTATAGTATCATGAGGATGCTGTGACTTATCAGTTAAAGCAAAGCTACATCCTTTGCTTACAAAAGTTACATCCATGTGCCAGCATATGTGGTGTATTCACTAGAAACAAACAAACAAAAAATTAGAGACATGATTTTTAGAAGACATTAGAATATTCTTGGGAACATTTTCATCCTAGATTTATGCATTTCTTCAATAGAAGAAATTACACACTGCAGCTCATTCCAGGACTGAAGATTGGTTGAACGCCTTTTTCATTAGAATACCTGAGATTTGGATAGAGGATGCCTATACACACATGAAAATGGGGGCGGTGCCTTATAATGTGTGAGAATGTGGAAATTTCTAGTCTAACTTCCATCACCAGCCAGTGTGACTCGGAGGCAGCCTTTTGTACCTCTCATTTCCTCAGGGTTTCCAGATGGGTGGTGTGAGGCTGATAGGTTTAGAGAGCGCATTGAGACAAAAATGTCTCTGAAAGCCAAGTGCTGTTGCTGTTCTATACGACRGGTTATGAGACAAGGAAAACCACGTATCAAGCAAACAAAGGCTTGCTAGTTAAATAAGAATCATTCCCCAGGGCTCGGGTGCTTGGTTCACACAGGCAGTTTAAGGCTTAGTTTTGTGCTTGTTTCGACTGAGAATTCAAAGCCAGAGTTAGCTTTACAGCAAGAGGAAGGTCAGGTATGGGAGTTCAGTTTGTGCCCTTTGCCAATCCAAACACGATTTCTTCATGCTGAGTACTAGTAATTAACTGATCTCTAGTGAATTACAGCACCTGGGTTATCCATCCTTGCTACCATGAGAATTATTAAGCAGCAAACTGTGAAGCTAACAGCTCGTTAGAAGCTTTGCAAAACACAGCAGCACATAGCCCAAGTCCCACAGACTCCCAATATATCGCAGCGTAGAGAACAGCAATGGAAACAAGACAACTGGTATAAAGGGAGAATGACTGGAAAGGTCTGGGATGTAGGAGCAGCAGGAGGATCAGCAGAGGGCTGCAAGAGGCACCCAGATTAGCAGGTTATCAAGATCCCAGMACAGCAACATGCAGCTTTTCAGGTTACTTGGAATAGAAGGGGTGGCCTATATCCAGACTAAAATAAAGACAAGCCATTGAGGGGCAATGGTGGGAAGATAAAGAACAGGCTGGAGCCCTTGGCAGCTCAGAGATGAGAAAGGGGAAATCGTAATGACTTGCAGAGGTGGGACAGGATGGATACAAAAATCATGGGCAGCTCCTAAAGGGCACAAAGAGCACTTCCCAAGCCAGCCACCCTCCCCAGCCAAAGCAGTGACTAGGAGATGCGAGAAGGACTTCAGAGCAGGCAAGCCTTGTTCTCTGGGTCGCCATAAGGACCCCTGACCTGGCCAACTGGGCACAAGTGTCTTGGTGCCTGGCCACTGGACAGACTGCTTGAGTACATGCATCTTAGTGCTCATGTGTGGGTGTGTGAGTACAAGCGAAATCAGTTTCAAAATAAGATCACTTCCCCTTCCTACGAGGCCTTTCCTACCCTCTTGCAACATTACTTCCACCCACAGCTGGAACATAGCACAACATGGCTGGTAGGGAGCTCCAGAGTGAGGAAAGAAACTGTGGGAGTGGGGAGGAGATAAAGGGAACTTAGGGAGAAGATAACTGTGGTGCTTAGGGGACAAAAAGCAGAAGACTCTTCAGACAGAATGAATGAATGATGGTCCATCAAGAGGAAAGACACAGTGGAAGCAGCAAAAGGAGTTTATGAAAGTTAGAGGGAAAGAGAAGAAAGAGGGTTGTGGGACAAGGGAAGATTCACAGAAATGACAGCAAAAGGTCCTGAAGACAAAGTTTGAACAAAATGTTTCAGGAAACAGGAAGATAGAGAAAAAAGGGTATTGGAAGGATGTGCATGCACGAAGCATCTATTGTGGAGAGAGTTGAGTTAGGATTTGTGTCCTGCATACAATGCTGTCATACTCAAGAACAGATGGACACACAGGAGGTGTCTGAGGCAACTTTGTGCAAGTAGCACGAAGGAGCTTTGTGCAAAGGATTTCTGTTGGAAGGGAGCATTAATACCAGTGGGACGTGGCAAGGATGACAGAATCATAGAATAGCTTTGGTTGGGACCTCGGTGGGTCATCTGGTCCAACCCCCTGCTCAGAGTGGAGAAAGAAAATAATACACAGGAGATGAAAAATTCCCTTGCATTTTCATAGATAGAAAGTTAAGCCTTAGCTACATGCCAGAAATGAGTAGCCGAAGTCAAACCTTCCCTTGGTTCTCTATGGTTGATATTTGCCTCTGGAAGCAACGCTCATTTTACAGATTACTGGAACTGCTACTGTAATTGCTCTGGATTCCTTGCTGTGGAGCACAGAGGTTTTTTGCATATCAAAAGCAGGCAAAAGACACACATGACAATCAACCTGTAGCTTGCTCTAAACACACATGCACATCTGATGCACAGTTGATGCCAGCACAAAACAAAGACAGGAAAAATATTTCTCATGCAAACTGGGTTGGTGGTTAATCAAGTGAATCGTACCTTTTAGAGAGGTATCCTAGCAACTCCCCAGCAGCCACAAGTCCCGGCTGACAGTGCACACTGATGCAATTGTTCTCCTCCTGCAGACATCAAAACTTTGCAGCTAATCAAAGAGATAATTCGAAACAGGAGACCACGTTAAATTTGATCCAACAAAAGGGAATTTTATAAATGAGCAATGTCACCCAGGGCATCTCTTATGCTTAAAGTTGTCATCTCGGAACAAGAGTAGGTCAGGYTTAGCGAAGCCACGCAACTCTGGGAACAAAACCTCCCTTCCTGCAATTGGCAGCACGATTCTCCTGAAGGCGCTTGCTTCTGCCATGTCAATTTTTGCTGGTCTCCGCTTTTGAGCGCTATGCAGAATTTATTACTATTTTCTTGAATAGCAAAGGCTCACCCGAAGCACTCTCTAGAGCACGAGTATCAGCAAAAGCCCTGCTGATGCTCTTGTAGACATTTGCCCCAAGATGTTTCCCTGAACAAATTCTTACTCCTAATGTGCCAGATCAGATATTCTTTCACATCTCCTGACAGTACAAATAGGCTCTGGGCTAGCTGGATCAGACCTTCTGTCTCAGGACCAGCAACGAACCTGGGGCTACCAAGTAGCCTAAGCACATCCTCTCCAAGCATCCCCATTTTGGAAGCATTATAGATTTGCAATTCACCTCTTCAGGCATGTATGCAATAGGCAAAGCAAAATCAGAAACACAGGATTTATTAGGGTTCTGAAAAATAACTTTTTTTTTTTTTTTTTTTACTCTTTAGCTAGCCCAAAGATACCACAGATCTGAGAAAAATATTCAATACGTTTAAGCATTTCCCAGTTCACTTTTCTTACCACTGTAGTGTTCTTCAGGCTTCAGTTCAGAGTTGGGAAGGGCATCCCAAGTTCTCCTCCTACAGCTTACATCTCTTCTCCTGGATTACAGAAGATCTACTCCCCGCCCCCCCCACCCCCACTTCCACCGTTCATCTCCTCTCTCAAAGAGAAAAATCTTTATTCTTCTTCTTAAACTTCCTGTTTTYTCTGTCAGGTGAGCCCTGACACCTGACCACCTTCATCAGATGCTCCTCAGATACTTTTGTTTGATGACCACTCTCCTGGGGATCAGAATGAGAAGACCAGTTTGCCCGGTGCAGTAACCATCTCCCTGAATATTCCACTAAAACAGTTAATCGAGCTTTAATGATCTTTTCTTGTTAGAATGGAGAAATTTCTCCCATCACCTTTGGTGGTTCAGAAGGAAAGCAAAACACAACAGATGTAACAGCCACACGACCTTAACACCTAACAAACGGAATCCACAACTGGACGTAAACATCAAATCATACACAAATGATCATCAAAGCATTTGTGACCTACTTTTTACTGCAAAAGATGGATTCTTTTGCAGTCAATCAAGTGCTATTAAACACTGCCACCACTAAAAGCAACATGCAGACTATCTCGATACAGTAGTTGAGTCCAGGGGTCAAGAGGACTACAGGGGATCAATGTGCCCAATCGTAAGGTTCATAGACCCTTTTAAGACCTTGCAAAAGTTGCTTCCAGGCAGTAGAAAACTGTTGCTCAACAGCAGAAACACTGCTTACAGATGTTAGAAGGACCCAAAGCTTTTCTCCCACAAACAGAAGATTCCCTCTCAAAGCGCTGGCTTTATACATTTTAACTGTAATGGTATTTGCATACAAGTAACTCAAACTGGAAAGTGTAGCAAGAAAAGAGAATAAGCTGTAGAGATAGAGAGCAATGAGGGGAAAAGGGAAACTATACCTGTGATACTGTTCCCAGCAGATTAATTTATTTTCACCTTCCTAATGCAGATCATACACCTTTTTTTTGTGCAAGTCACCGCAGTGTTTGCTTCAGAAGAGTCTGGTAACAGGATGTGAACATTTGTGAACTTAAGAAGGGGCTGATAATATGAAACAGCTTAGAAACTATCCATTTGTAATTGAAACAGCAGGGCACATCAGTTCAGCATGATAGTTAGAATTTGCCAGACGTTAATGGGTTGACTTGCAAAGAAACAAAAAACAACCCTCCATACACTACATGATCCTTAATAACCACAGCAGCTTCCATCATTGTTTTATGCCTTAGAATCCTCAACCACAGGAAAGAAAAATAAACAACCCAGCCCAGCAGTATCTTCAGGAGCAAAGTGCCTTCTTCTAGAAGGGCGGCCATCATCCACAATTAGGAGAAGAAAGTTAAGACAAATAACCACCTACTCACAAACACGCACAGTGTTTACCCGCAGACTTCTCCTACCTCTTACAACACAGTACTCCCCCAAAGAAGTCATTGCAGAAGAGTAACACAGACAGTTAAATTCACTGTTACCAGTCAGAATTGTCCTGATATTCTGACCATTTGCAAGCAAAATGAACCAGCTAAATTCTGTAATATTATAATCAATATAATTGGGACTGTAAGCAAGCAGGTGAACATGAGTTGCTCTTCACTACAGGGTGCCTAGTGAGAACAGTCCCACACACTGGGTCTGGATCTGTGACTAATTTTCTTTCTGAATGGGGGAGCAAGCAAACTTATATGCAGACACCAGCCTTTCTTTTCAGAAGAGCCATTGTGTTCAGAGAAATCTTGACACAAAGCATCTTGAAATCATGAGAATTCTTCTCTGTATTTTAGTAGATTTTGAATCAGGCTCGTAGGGAGCATATCAGAGAGGCATTTCAAAATCTGTTGTTATAGTAAGGAATGACTTTCAGCTTATTTTCTGGAATGCCTCTGCTAAATCCTTCATTGCCTACCTTTTTAATTTGTGTACATGGCACCATACAGTGAATAACATCTCTAGCAATGTTGCTACCAACCCTCCCTCCCCCCCACCAGTATCAATAAGATGATATAAAAAGTCAGAACTTTGTGTTAAAGATTATCTACACACAAAAATTTTACTCAACTCATTTAACAAAACCATTCTGTTAAAAAATGACTTAGTAATGATTGGAATTTTACATAGAAAATTCAGAAATTACAAAAAATGGCATTATATAATAAATATAACCTGAATATATGAGAAGAGTTAGACAAATTTGGTAGTAAGGTCTACAGAAAACCTATGCAGAAGAAAGATCAGCTGTTCCTGAGTTAATTGTGTTTCTGTTGATGTTCTTCTGAGATAACATGATTGCAGTGTAGAATAGTCTTTTTCTACCTGAGCCTTTGTGCTAGGTACATCTCTTCTATCCACTTCATGACACTGATGTTACACATGCCTTCTCCTGACACAGTTAAGAGGCTCTCCAAATGCCTGAGAAAGAAAATATCTGAGGCCTAAAAGAAGTACTCCAAATGAAAAGCAGTGTACTGTGAGCAGCCTACTGGTAAAAAACCTCAACACTTCCTATGCTGGCTAGCCAGAGATGCACGTCTAGTAGCTGTCCTAAATGCCAGGACTGCCACGTAAAAGCTTGTTGCCTTCTTAGCCAACTCTTTCTGCAATAAACTATAATGCTCCCTTGCAAGAAGTATAATTTTACTTGACATCCATTACACATTAGTAAGTCTCAAAAATTTGGAGAGCGATGGCACGAGACAGAGGGTGAGAGCAAGCAAAGGGAAAGAGTGAGAGAGAGAAGGATGAGGTGGGAAGAGAGCGAGCGCACAAGAGGCAAGAGTGAGAGGGAGCATGAAGGGTGTGAGAGAGAGCGTGAGCAAAGGGTGCAAGTGAGTGTAAGCCTCTGCAAGTCCTTCCATTCCTATGGCATCCCAACCAGCTCTGCGCTAATGAGCCTCTCGGACCCCAAGCTGCAGCTGCTCAAGTCAGACGGTGCCACATGGCAACAGTGACAGTCGGTCTGGAGCCCAAGTTGGGGCAAAAGCGTCTTCTCTGATTGACTGAAGTGGCGAGCCAGCGCCTATCTCATCTATCAAAGTCCCTCAGGACACCTTCCCTGTCCTTCTGCCAAAAGAGTCCCTGCCAGATCTCCAAGGTCTGTATTTGGGTATTAGATTTTAGAAGAAATTTCCTGCACATAGGTTAGGCTGTTCTATCAAAGTGCATCTTTCCTCTATACATATACCCATTTATGTAAATTATTCCTTCATAAGGCTTTACAATATATCTGAAATGTTTCAAATCTGTATCTAATAAATATTACATGAAAATATATTTTCAGTATTTACATATGAAACATATAAAAATATGATCATTGTAAGATTACTTCTTCAATTTCATCTTCTAAAGAACCAAGGGTCTTAACTCCTGGCTTGCTTGTAGTGTGTTGCAAACGGTGTCTGTTTAGGTTTCTTCCTTCAGCGAAAAGCTCATTGTCTTCTTTTACTTTGACTTTACTGTTTTTATCGACAAGAAGAGTATTACTAGAGTCCCAATCTATGTCAAAAGGTGTTGTATCGTTATTTTTAGAAAGAAGGATGGTACTGGCACTGCTTCCAAAGAGTTGTTCCATTAAATTGGACTTCTTTTCTTTCTTACTATTGAAATCTGCATTTTCCTTAACATTTTCTTCGAAGTTGTCACTTTTTTGAGTAAGCCAACTCGGTCTCCCTGATGCTTTCCCAAAGGAAGGTACATAACTACCAAATGTTAACTCACTACTTAAATCTATGGACCTTAGATTTCGTTGCTTCTGCCCTTGTGCTCTTGTGGCATCATCCTGGCTGTCAGCTACAGGAAATCCATTAGTAACCCTCCCAGGAATCTCAAAGAATTGATTAGTTTTTTCTTTTTTCTCCAGGGAATCAGATTTTCTTGCTGTATTTATGAGTGGTGCTTGGGAAGCAGGTTTCATGTTCATTACATTTTGAGTTTCTCTATCAATTTCTTGCATTTTAGCAAGCAGGAACTCTCTTTTTCGCCGCTCTTCCAGCATTTCAGTGCTTTCTCTCTCTACCTCAGGTTTGTGGATTTCTGTCTCCATCTTTGTTTTCTCTTCTTTATCCAATAAAAAGCCGCTTTCTTTTTTCATTTTGTCATATCCTTCCCTTTCCCATTCTGCAGGAAATGTTTAAACATTATTTAAAATGTTTTAGTTTTAAAATGCCTTTAAAAGAATATTTTGAAAATAATGCAAGCAAAAGCCATTGAGTTTTTAATATGCTCTTTCTTCTATGCATAACGTGGTTCTCCTACCGCAAAAATCAATTCTTCAAAAATTATAACTAAATTCACACCAGCTTCTCTGCTAAGATATAAAAGTTTACTGTCATCTTCCAAAGGGATTAGGATATTATCCATGTTTTAGAATTTTCAGAGGAATTTCATTTCTGCCAATTGCCTTCCCATTTCCTGGGTTTGAATGAAAATGAATACAAAATCACTGATTTTTATAGTTCTGACTTGCACAGTACTTTATTTTTCTTTGTCAGCACCACTGACATTAGGACAGTTCTGGGATGTATGTTTGGGGTTTTTTTCCATAAAGGGAACTACTCCTGTGAAGCTATCAGGCCACAAAGTCATAGGAGTCATTACTGATTTCAAGTAGTGAATGATTTAAAATATACTGCATCTGCTGCATACAGAAAACACCTTTACACGAGTATTCTGTGCATCACCACGTGAACTCAGTGAGAGTGTCTGTGCAAATACCAAATGTCAGTTTGCACAGCTATAAAGGGACACCAAAGGTGCAAAACAGTAATAAACTTCTAGATAGAACCTGCAAATACTTATGTGTATAAGAAAAAGGAAGCTTCTCAAATATTTCTCTCTTCAAAATATTTTTTTATCAAGACAACAGATGTGTGTTTGGCCAAAAGTTGAATATGACTACTTGGCCCCTTCAACACACTGGCATTCCCCTCTGAACACTTTATTCTAATTTCTGACTCATGTTTTCACAAAGTTCCATGTTATCTATTGTACTTCAGATCAAGCTTACAGAAATAACTGCAACAGTTCAGTTAACATATTTAATATATATAGCTTTTTCAGTAGCATATTGTTATACCAAGTTAAGTAAGGAGCTACCTTTCTGTATGTAAGGTAGGGAAAATATCAGCTTATACTGTAAGATGGGTAAGGTGGTCAAATCATCTTACTTTAGAGACATAACAGAGCAGATTCTCGATTTATGTAAGTTGTGCACTGATGCCAGTGGAGGTATAAGATTTTACACAGAATTTACCTCTGAAAGCAGCTATAGATTTTTAGAATTCTTCCTTGTCATCTAGAGTAAGTGTTGCTGTTCATTAACTATAATCACTGAAAGAGTATTTTAACATGACAGGATGTAGTCCATCTAAAATACTTTAGATTAAGAGACTTATGAATGTAAGTCATTAAGATGTTGTGAAAAAGCAGTATTAAAATATAATGATAGAAACTGGCATTTCTCAAATAGCCACACCAAATGATTCAGATAACCACAAGTGAAAAGAGAAACTACAATTTCATATGATACAAGTGAAGTAGATATGTACTGAAAAAACAGGCCATATCAAGGAAAGCAGATCTGTTCTACAATAGTAAAAATCTACTGCCTACCTCAAAAATATCTAGCAATCAGAGATAACATCAGCATTTACCTGCTATGTCATCCTTGTTTTATAAAGCAAAATCTCTCAGGTTTCAATACTTTTTCAGACAGCACTTATTGCTGCTGCATACTTAATCACAGCTGAGTACAAGGCACAGATTATTCTATATCCCATATTTCTTTCTGATTCTCTTTGCATAATATAACTGAAAATAATTTTCCACTGTAGTGATCTCTGCAAAATCATTTTGCTCTTCTCACAAGGAACTAGCAGCCTCGCTTGATTAGTATTCTGTAGTGTATTTTCCAGCCTTCAGCCGCCCGTTTCCTTACCATCATGTAGTTTTTGAACCCTCTCCTCTAAAGCCTGTATTTCCTGAAAACGTTTCAGTTTCTCTTCCCTTTCCCTGTCTTGGTCTTGTCTTAGGAGGTCTGCTTGCTCTTGCCATCCTTTGTCTTGAGTTTCTTTTTCCTGAAATAAATTAATACAAAACTGAAACTGATGGGGAAAAAAAAAAATCAATAAAACAAACAAACAAAATCATACAAACTTCTATGTCATTCTGGAATCACATTCTTACTGCTAAACATAAAACGGAGCAAGTCATCTAAACCAAACCAGCTTTGACAACCCAGGGGTGTGGCCCTAAAATCTTACCACCTCTAACATAGTTTTATGCACCTGAAACAAAATGAATAGACAATCAACTCTATTCTGTTTACACATTTCAGGAAAGTTGTAGCTCCAATGTCATAAAGCAAAATTATGATTGTGTTAGGGTAGTTCTCTTTAAAAGCCAGAAGTTGTCTTTTTCAAGGTCTTTAACAGAAGGCCAGACCCCACCACCTTATTCTTTTAACAAGCAAGCAATTAGTTACCCTCTATTTCCACAATCTGATCTTTTTACTCAATTGCGTGGGTTGTAGATTCAGACAGTTTCACGGTGGTACTTAAAGTTATGGAGGATTAAATAACAGACAGTGAAAGAGAAAGGTTTAATCTTGGCTGAGAAATTCCACTAGTGAGTATACATACACATTTAAAAGGAAAGAACCTGCAGAACAGATATTAATGTCAGCAGTAAAAATCACTAACACAGAAAAGTAGTGGCAATGAAGTGAAGAGAATGCCAACGTAATCCAACATGTGGATGCTAACTTTGTAGCTTGTGCTTATTTTAGAGTAAAATAAGCTTCTAGATTAAAATACACTTCTAAGAGAAAAAAGAGAAACTTAATGAACAAAGAAGATAYGACTATTAGCCAAAACAACTTCAAGTATTTTCCCTTCATGTACAAGATTATCACTAATATATTTAAAAAAAAAGAATAAACTTCATGAAGAGATGGCGACCAAGTATTTAAAATGCTTGACTTAGAAAACTGATGAAAGCACAGGCTACCCAAATCTAATTTACGTTACTTAAAGCAATAGCCATACACAAACTAGAGAGGTTTGTAAGATGACATATAGCTGGACTCCATGAGCTGCACTTGTACCAACTGTGCTGTTCTGTAACTCACACACTGAAGTATATGCTGGAAGAATGCATACATTAAACTACATCCATACTTACAGAAAGGATTCTGGAAGAGAGAACATATGAATGAAACAGCCATGAAAAAGCTTCAGTCCTACCGGAAGCCAGTCAAGACCATCATCGTTCATTATTTCTGACAAATAGTCCTAGCTTTATGTAACCAGAATTTGTACGAGAATCTGTGTCATTCTGATTTGTAATACCTTACAAATCTCTTTGATTTTAGCCTGAAGTCACAGAAGTATTAGCAATACTTCTAATGGCACTATTTTATAATAAAAAGGGAAATGGAAAAACAAAAAAATCCAACCATATTCACAAAACTGGAAAAACGACAGAATAAATACCAGCACTATAACAATAAGAGGAAGTGTTAGATTTGTGCATTGTGAAATAAATCTGGAAAGTAAAAGAAATCATAATTAAGACCAAAGCAAAAAGAGAGACAAGGCAGCCAGCACTGTTACAACAGATTGCTCAAATAAGCATTAGAAATAAAGAAAAGGGGAGAAAACCAAAATGAAGTCTTAAAAAATTCAAAGAAATGACAGTGGCAGAAAAAGAAACAAATTGAGCTAATGGTTATCAGTAAGACATAGAATATGATGAACTAAGTGTCACAAAAATGGAGTATGATATTTCTGGAAGGGTAGAGTTTCTCTTAAAGATCAGAATGTTGTCTAAATTATATTTTCTATATATTTATATTTGTATATTTACACATATTTTCTAAAATATAAGCTCTGCATTAAACATTCAGTCTGATAGGTGAGTTATCTGGAGCAAGTCTCAAATTTTTATGGAACTCACTATTTTAGGAAGAATCCCTTCGTTCTTGTTTACTGTGTCACCACAGACAAGTTCTGATTCTGGAAGAAATTCTACTGGTGAGAAGTATCCACTGGTCTGTACACCTTTTGTGAGCTGTGCTCCTTTTTTAATATTTTGGTTGTTGGCTGYAGAAAATACAAACTAATTAAATCATGTTTTCACTTGAAAATATCCCACTATATACCTATCTCTCATTTTTAATGATTTGCAGCATAAAAGACTGTATCAGAGCCAATGGAAGTGGAAAGTATTGTCAAGTTTCACATAGTTGTTTTCAGCATCTGTAAAAGCTAATTAAAAAAAAATTGCATGCAAAACTTCTACTGAAAAAAATTAAAAAAACCACCTTAAAGCTACTTATAAAGTCATTACAGTATACCGAATAGTCGTTAAAAAATCCCCACAAAATATCTCACTCATCTTACTGCTTGTCACAGAAGCTACATGTAGAGAAGCAAACTCATAAAATTAAAATTCACTTATTTGCATCTTTGAAACACATACACTTATCTCTATGGAATGACATTTTAAAAAATCTGAACCTAAAATGGAATAATAGTAGAGTATCTATAATAAAATGAGCAGCAGACAAACTGTTTGAAATGCTGGCATTAAATATTTAAAACAGTCCCATAAATTCCTGCTTCTTCTGGCAAGTAGATTCTACTAACCCAGTGAAAATAGTCTAAGTACACACACAGACGCACATGTATACACACATATTTATGTGAGTAGTGTAAGGCTTGAGGCTGCCTTGTCACACCAGAAGAAATCACTGCACTGATACTTTTAGAAGATTATGTTCTGGGACATACGCACTCTTTGAGGAGAAAAAGAGTGCAGCTCATCTGACAGACAGTAAATTTGAATTAGTAAAAAATAAATTAAAAACATCACCAAAATATTCATAGCAGTGAACTTACATATTTTTAAAGCCTCTGTAATTTATTATCACGTAGACATTATCTATGATCTATTAGAGAATTTACTAAAGCCTCTGTAATTTATTATCACGTAGACATTATCTATGATCTATTAGAGAATTTACTAAGCAATCTTCCCCTCCTCCTTCACCCCGGAACATCTGGTATGAAAGTAGTTAAGAACGCTGTTTGATGAAGTTCTGGGTTTTGGTTCTGCTGCAGTTACAGAATAGTCAAACAAACAATGTGCCCTTCTTTGTAACCAGTGCTGTGTTGAAAGCAGTGCAAAAAAGTAAATGTTCTTGAACAAGCAGTGGTAGGGTCAAACACTGAATGGCGTGAATGATATAACCTAGCAGAGTAATTCAAAAGTGTCGCTATTAATTTTTCTGCCTTTATTGCTTTATGTAAGTTACCTCTTTTTCTTTGTGTAATATCCATGTCTTTTCTTGGTGATAGCTTCAACATACGATTAGCATATATATTTTTTGCTTCAAGTTCTCTTTCTTTTTCCTGTGAATGAAAGAGGTAGGTATAACAATGAGTTACTGATGTTTCATTTACTAGTCATTAGCAAAGCTGTAAATTAAACTAAAAATACATGTTGTAAATAGAAACAGAGTAAAGTAATCAATAGTTACATCCAATGTTTTAAGGAGAACAATCACATTCCTAACTTTGCTTACGCTATAAGAAAGCAGATAGAACTTTCCCCCTAAAAAACTAATTAGCAAAATATTCTTAAAAAAAAACCCCAAAAAACCATCTCTGCAGTGCAAATTAAACTAAATGCCAATCTTTCCATAAACTTGAATAAGACTTACAATGTATGTATAGACCGCACAACTGAATTTTCAGTATTGTAAAGAGTTAAACATTTCAATGCTAGCAATGTTACTTGTCACAGGGCATGTCAGTACCATGGAGCAGAGGCCCACTGCATCATAGAGGTAGACACATATTCTTCTTTCAAGATATTTATTGAATAAAATACAGAAATGAACCGTGAGTTATCAGAAATCATCTGATAATGAAAATATTTTCAAAATATTAAACTCTCCACTAACAAATCAGGCTTAAAACACTTACTCTAAACAAATAAGTTTTTGAGTTACTAATGGTACTGCTACTTGCTTGATAGCTAGTAAGGTGGTAAACTGGTGCATCTCCATTATAAAAGTATGTTCAAGACTTGGGATCTCAAGGAAATTCTCCTAGCAACTAAGCACTTTAGCTCAAGCCTTATTTAATTTTTTTTTCTAAAGATAAACTGACTAGGTAGAACATAACAATATTTTCAGTCCTTGAATTTAGAATTTGGGCAACGAGGGGGTGGGGGGATGCAAATAAACTTTTGCACAAATTTAGCAACACATGTGGATATCACAAATACATGAAATTAATCTTTACACAATCCTACTGTAATGCAAGTACATTAGGAACATAAAGTACTGTATATATCTGCAGATTTAATTTTAAAAATCAAGCCTTCAAAACCTAATTTTCCAGTAGATCTTGTGGTTTAATCATAATGCTTGGCTATGTACTTGATCTTGCTTTTCTTAACTAGTGCTAACAATAATGATTAACGTAGAAACATTCCTCTTATAAACACTGCAGGGTCAGAGCACAGAACATTTCAATTTAAAGCAGGAAAAGAACTCACATGTGGTATATAATTAAGTACACATCAGAGAGTGCAGTCACTGGTAAACTATTCAAACCTGATTACAGATACTTCCAAAGATAAAATGCCAGAACATGGTTAGCAACTTGTATTGCTTCACATTTTACCTTCAGCTTCTGATTTAGTTGATGAAGCTCTTCTTGGAGAACTCTGTTTTCTTCTTGAGCCTCATACATCTTTTTTTTCTTTGAATGTAACTCTCGTTGAAAACTGCTACCACTTAATTCAAGATTTTTTTCCAGATCCTTCCATTAAAACAAAATAATATTTTTTTAATAACTGAAGTACTTTTTTAATAGTCAAATTACTTAAGTAAAATTACAGTAAACCAGCATCTTGGATTCAGATATCAGCTCCACCATTGCTGTAACACTGAATACATTTAAACCCTTAATCCTAACTTTGAGGGGGCACACAAGAGCACCTGCAGATGCTGCAGCTCATCCTTCTGGAGTATTGAGAGGTGATTTGAGGACATAATGGGAACACACACTACTTTCTGCAAGGCTCTTGGCACAGTGGACCTCCAGATCTCTTAAGACAAATCTCAAACTGATGGTTAAGAAACAGAATACCTCTCTGAAAGTGCAGGATTAGAAGGAAGAAGACAAGAAATAATTTTTAACCTTTCTACTAGAAACAAATTTGTGATTTCATTTACATACCCTCGCCTTGCAATAGCTGTTTTAAGTGAACCTGTCATGATGAGAGAAGGAAAAAAAGTAGAAGAAAATCCCTTAMTTTTTAGAGCATGATTCATTTTAACATTATCCAGTACTACAAATGCTGAAATACCTGATCATAAAACTACAGATGCCAGATGGTGACACTACAGGATGAGGTGATTTGTGTAACTCAGCAGTTTATATCTTGGTATTTTGGGATTTATTTTATGAAAGCTTAGTTTCCAGCTTAATCCTTTGGATTTCCACATCTATTATCTCTGTAATGTAATTTAGGTTTAATTACTAATATAGACACCAAACTTTAACACCATTTTAATGACCAACATAATTTCAACTAAAAATAGTATCGCATACAACTACCAACAGTTTAATAGTGTTAACACAATTATTTTTAAATAAAATGAGTTTCTACACATGTTTACAAAAATGTAAACATTTTCGCTGAACAAAATTAAAATATATTGCACAAAATTCTTAAAATTGATACCCGTAAAATCTTCTAAAGCTCATTTTGGTATTAAAAAAATTGCTGTAATTTTGTTCAGCTCAGCTCTCAGATGTGCAGAATAGTGGACAATCAAACACTGCATGAATACAGTTCACAAAATTGAAAAAGAATTACTATATATATGTTTCTTAGAATAGTATACAGTTCCCTAAATACCCAGAAAATTTTTAACAAATGCTTCCCCTCCAAGAGGATAAATTAGATTGCATAAAGCTGTATTATAGCTGCATGCATTTCTGAAACGTTATTACTAGTTATAAAAACACTTAAAAGCACAAGTCCGCAGTATATATTCTGACAAAATATACTTAATGTGTAAACAGAAATTTGAATGGACAAATACCAAGTATGTAACTATATAGTCACCTTGGAAATAATTTACTTGATGCTACTTATGTGTAAAAAAAAAAAAAAAAAAAAAAAAAAAAGAATGATTTTCTATTTGCTCCACAACTGTGAAAAAATACAATTCACGAAGCTCGTTATGGTAAGAAATATCTGTACCAGAATGACTTACAAAATGGAAGTCATCTCACCTTAATTTTTTTTTCACTGTCCTCTAGCCTGCTCTCTGCATAGGCTAGTTTCTTCGCCAGGTCATCTCTTTCAGCAAGGTGCTTATCTGCAGACAGCTTTTTCAGTTTCTGCAAGACAGTTTTTGTTCTGTACAGTTCATCTTCCGAATCTTTCAGCCGTCTCTCAGTCGCACGTTCTCTCTCTTGAGATTTTCGTAGGCGCTCCCTTAATATTCTAATCTCATTGTTGTGTCGAGCAAGGAGCTGAGAGATTTCATTTTCTGTATCTTCAAACTTATTCAAGGCTTTCTCCTGCCTGTGCTGAAGCCTCTTCAGTGCCCTGTTTTCCTTCTGCAGCTCATCTAGTTTGATGTGGAGTTCAGTCAGTTCATTTCGGAGCTCATTGATTTTCAGCAGCCTAGCAGAAAGAACTCTTTTTGTAACAAGATCTATATCTTTTGCAGGAGAATCCCTAGTGAGGCTCTGAGAACGGAAACCCCACCGCATCCCTCTTTTGCTTGGTGCATATTTGGAACCCAATTTCTTTGTGGCTAAGAGAGGAAAAATAAAAAGCATGTTTACTATAAGACAATGCAATTTGTCTATTCAGACATCCTTCTTGGAATAAAGCTCTGCCTGAAACAATTTTACAATACTTAGCAGAGATTGCAGCTTTCAAACCAGACAATAAAAGACATACATATGATAGACTTATGCTCCTTTTGATAGATAAAAAATGGAGATTTATGTCTGCAATCTACTGTAAGAGGTAATACGTGCAGCCATCAATACAGGACCAGTGTAAAGTAATCATCTGCAAATCGTATCAGAAATAACAGTCATATTTTGTTAATATTTGATGATGTTTATTAAAATGTTTTAGAAATACTGTACTCATGCATACAATATTATCAAATGCTTTTAAAATGGCAACAATTAGCTGAGTGTTAGCTAGTTATGTATTATGCAAGATGTAATTCTCAGACAAATGCAGTAGTATTTTCAAATCCAGCTGCCATGCTTACAGACAAAACAGATTTCAAAGGCTCAATGCAAAAAGCCTCCAAAGCAAAATTATAAATCCCATGAAAATTCAGCTTTCCCCTGAATAATTTATTCTTGTATCACAAGTTATTTTCCACACAGTATCCTTATTTGATTACTAGTATGCATCACTCGCATTCCTATTTGATATTATTATTTTATTATCATCCCCATAGAGAAAAGCTATTGTTTCTATCTTATTTGCCTCTCAAGCCACACTCAAAGAATGAAGCATATAATCCACCAAAAATATCTCTTAAAACAACTGAATATATAGAAAGTGCATAATTCATTAAGGTACATCAGTGTTCAGAAGCAACATACTGAGCAGCAGCTTATAATTCAGGCTTGAAAGCTGGCATACAGCAATAGTGCAGTTATCTATACACAGACAGCGAGTGTGTGTGACAGCAAATTCTTCCTCCCCTTTGGCGCTCACCATGTTTCTATTCTACAGAGAATATTTTACAGCAAAAATAACAGCTTTAAAATATTTTCTTATCATTTCCCCTAAACATTTTGCACAAATACTCATTCATTTTCTGCTTGATGCTCATTTCTTCCACAGCTTGGGCAAACAAAAGAAGGTTTTTTTTTTTCCTTTACAAAGAACACTTATGTCACATTCAGGTGTGAAAAGATTATCTAACACATGCACTACAGGAATGATGTCACTCCTATCACCAACTAAGGGAATTCCCACTAACCCTAGACTTCCAGCCCCTTCAAGAATTTCTCCACATTTAGGGCAGAACAGAAAATTCCAATACCAAGTTTGCGCTTTTGACCATATAGTTAAATTGGGGAATAGTGTCTTTCAAGAACAACATGACATTCACAATACCTTCATGTAATAATTATGTTTAATTCTGGCTATGTAATCAAAGAACTAGTCATTCATTTGCCCCCTCCAAATTAAATAGCACAGTGGAACTGCAGTTTTTGTTTCCCAGAAAGCTAACCCATGACTGCTACGGAAAAGATACCACTTGTGAGCACTGAGAAGCTCGGCAAAACACCAGTTGCACCAGGACACCAACGCTGTCAAGGATCTGAAGAGATACACTCCCTGGGCAACTTCAATATTTACAGTTAGATCTTCTGGCACACTCTGGGTCATAATGTTGACCAAATGATTCACACAGTATCAAGCACTTACGCATGAAATAGAGCACTTGCTTGAGAAAGGCAGGATATGCTCTGACTTCACCAGAAAATGAGTGCAATTATTTAGAGCAAGCTGTCAAAGTGTGGCAGAGAGGCTTCACATCCCTACTTCAGCCCAGGACCTGTATAACCATTCTCTCCCTTTTTGTAGGGATGTTCGCTTCCCCACAATCTCAACCAGGAAAGCAGCTTATGTAGGTGAGATGTCTGTAAGGGAGCTCAAAGTGGAGTTATTTCATCTCAAATTGGAGATATTTTACTCTCAAGGAAGGACCAGGAAAAACTTTCTTTTGAATTTCCACATACACCTAACTTTCACCAAACACATTTCTCTCTCTTGCCACATTAGCAGTCTTTCATTTGTTTGTTTTTTTGAAAGTATCCAGTATTACACTGTAAAGCTTGGTCAACTAGACTTCCACAAGAGAGATATCTTTAGGGGTATTTTGTCAGAGAAATTTTAACAATTGTCTCCCTTTTACTGACTGCACAGTAAGGACTTGCCTTGAGTCCTTGGCCTTGAGTCTTTTTGTCAAAGACAAAAAGAGAGCATCAGCATGATTCAACAAAAGGCTAGTATAAGAGCCACGTTCACTTGTTAAGAAAAATATGAATAATTCTGAAAATCACCAAAAATCCTCCTTATGCAGGAACAGGTAAATTTCAGTTTTCTATGGAGCAGTTACAGTCTACCTGCTATCTGTAGCATAATTCATGTGAACCTTATTTGTAGATTCTCATAATGGTAGTTTCCTGCTTTTATTTCAGCTTTCAAAGATAATTAACTCTTTAGAGCAGTTACAAAGCAGCAATTTCTGCTATCTACCTACCTTGGTAGTGCACAAGGCTGTTTGATGTTTGTGTTTTGTGATCTCTTTTTTCTTGGCTTGTAGATGGATAGCTTAGTGTTGGCGACTGGCTAGATGAATGAGATGCATTATCTTCATCTGAATAATAGGAGTCACTATTTTTATCCCCATCCGATTTCCTGTCATGTTCAGAATCTGGGCTCCTTACTCTTTCTCCCATTTTTCAGATTTAACTGCTTTCCAGATTTTTCTCAAAGACTGTTCATTTTGACACAAAGGACCTTTCAGTTGTCACAATGGCAGCAGCTGGATTATTTCCTTGGATTTATCATCTTCATCTCCAAAGCATGAGATCTTTGCAGTTCAGTTCAGCAAGCAGTAGTTATCATTCACAATGCATTTTTTCTGTAACAATTTAGAGAGACCAAAAAAAGTGAGAATGGTTTTGCTGTTTAGTTAAGAAAGAAAGGTAAAAAAACCTGTAACATTATTCAGGATTCCTATAACCTTATGCCACGTGCTGTGCTACATTAGCCTTATTATTTATATTACATGTGACAGACATCACTGTAGGAATGCTACTAGTATTACGCTCAGTAGTTTGAGGCGCTTCATCCCCAAAAGAGAAATGAGAAAATCAACACAGCTAAATCTAGAATAAGAAATTACTCCCAGGTTAGAGAGAGGGGAAAAGAAGCATTTGGAAAACAAAACAGAAGACAAGTGAAAGTTTGATGCTATTCAGGAAAATAATTTAAACATATTTTAAAACTTTTTAACCAAATAAATTAACAACTTATTCATGTGACAAGAATTGCGGTATTTGTAGAATTTGACTAAATCTTCCATATCTCATTTTCTGACACTCCAATGATGTTAAATAATGGGCTTGAAAATCAGTTGTCCCATTTGTCTGGAGGACATGCTGTCCCTAACCGCTAATGAGACTGTACCTATGTATCACAGTCTTTGCCCCGGAAAGTACTCTTGTACCCTACAACATCTAGCGTATCATGCCTTCAGGAACTGGCAGGAGCACACACATTTGTGTCATGTACTTTATAGGAAAATGCAAATATAGCCCTTTGGGTTTTTTATATCTGATAAGAGAGACCACGCTGCTGGTATATGGTAAACATCATATCTGTAGCAGGTGTAAAACGAGAAGGGCCGCTTCTACAGCCTGTCTTCTGATGCAAACTGAAAAATCCCCTAATCTCAAGGTAAAATCACCTTATTTTGCATTTTTTGAGACACTGCCTGAGAATATAATGGAGCAAATATATCCAAATATATCCTCACCTTCTCAGTCAAAAGAATTTTCTCATCAGTTTAGGAAGTATTTTACTGACTACGCTCAGCCTCCTATGTCTTTTGTCTCTCTCACCACTCTTCACAGCTCTCAAGCTTATTTCATCATCTATCTCCCTTCAATCCAACTTCAGGACATCAAGCCTCTAATGGGTGAATAAATAGGACTTGCATCGGAGCCCATCAGTTCTGCCTATTGAATGACATAAGCCCCTTGCCCATTTCTAAATGGTAAAGCAAACTACACACAAAAAATTGAGCAGCTTTCAATCAAAACTCTTCTACACTGCAGGGCATACAACATACCTGTAAATGAGCTGTAAATTTTTCACTATATTATTTCCCAATAAAATAAACTTAGCATGCTTCTCGGCCTTCTGTTCCACTGTCTATACATGCAGAACTGCATAGCCAAGGAGAACAGAAGTGTCAGCTGCCAAGACAGGTTTCATTACAAATTCAAGCTTTCTGGCCCAGTTCACTGTTAGCACAACTCTGTCTCCAGTGACTGGAATCCATTTGCTCTCATAATCTATACAGAAGGAATTAAAGGAATAAATATCCCAACAGATTTCTAAACTGGAAGCTGCTGGGAAATTAATACTGAATTATTTGGAAGAGAGTGTTTTTCTTTACTCAGGGAGTAACTTTCCAAAACAATGTTTTTTAAGCACCTAAATATTTGCAAAGTGGTCCAAATAGATTACATGCCTAAAACTTATGTTAGAGAGGATTCTGATGAAAACTAAAATTGCACTGCAAAGCCCAGAAAAGAGACAAGCTATGCTTGAGATCACTTGTCCTAGAGATTGCTAAACACATGCTGGAAGGTATCAGTTATTGCGAACATTCAAATGACCAGTCATGACTGTTCTTTTTTCTTCTGAAATAATGCAGTTATTAAAGATATTTCAAAAGTATATACCTAACCATAACTTCTTATCTTGTTTAAGTGTAATGAAGACCCTCAGACATGTTCATGAGTGCAAAACTAAGATCATGTAAGAATATTAGAACATATCAGGGTGCATCCCTACTCCAAAACAGCTCCACTCCTAAATCCTGGCCTCACAAACATCTGTGCAGAATGTATGTTATTTTGCTCCTTGAAGAGCAAACCAGGCCCAAACTGAAACACAGGCAGAATTTTGGGAACCAGCTGCTCTCTAGAGGGTGCACAGGCAAGACTGCATCAGTTCTGTCTCCACAGGACAGAATCTCAGGAAATGCAAAAAATATAAAATAAAATATAAACGAATAAATTTATATTAAAATACTAAAATAATATAAAATGTAAAAATAGTACTCTGGAGGGCTGTAACACAGACCTTATATTATTACAGTCATCCTGACTGAAAAAAACATGAAAAACTGTAGTTGCGTTTGTAACCCACACAAAGTGTGGTATTATCATTGAAGCCAAAGGCTTCATTTCCAGCTAACAACATGGGCCACAAAACTTGTCAGACTTTGTCTGAACTCATCTTGGGTGCCTGGAGCTTTGCTATAGCTTATTTGGCTGCAACAAAATTAGTTAACAACCAGGGAACTTATCTAATTTGTTTTAGCTTTTTGCTTAGCTTTGTACAATTGTCTAGCACCTACTGTTACATTTGTGTTTATAAATAACAGACAGCAATAACACATAGTTATTCTGTGCGGAGCAAACTATCTACAACCCTTGCAAAAATGCAGCATAGAGGAGTACAGGCATGGGGTGACTGCAGGGGCTTGAAAGCACAAACACAGGACAATACTGGGGCCCTAAGCTACAACAGCTCACCTGTGCTTAATTACTGGTCATCAATGGGATGCAGTCTTGGGAGCTGGGTAAAACCAGTTTTATAGGCAACATATAGAACAAAGAATAAGTACTCAACATATGTAAAACGCACCACATGTAGTAAATTCAGATGTAATGTGGAATCTTGAATCAATGTAGAGAATAGAATAGAATAGAATAAAGAGCAAGGTGCACAGTGTATTAACAAGCATATAAAAATGATCCCAAATAGACCCAAGGCAAGGAGGAAGAAACCATCACCATCCTCCTTCTGCCAAGGAAGGATTTGGGATGCTGATGACTTGCTGTAAAGACTTCCCCCTCCCAGTTGAAGCCAGTCAAGTCCCAGAGGGAGTGTGGGTGGGCGAAGATAACAGAGAAAGGGTTTGGTACTTGAGTTTGCGCCTATATCACTGTAACCATATATAACTTGAACTGTGTTAGTATCTGGACTAATACTAAGTCTTTGATTAGACCATTAAGATTTTAATTAGACTAACAATCAATTGTTGGCTCTGCATCTAAGATGTGTTCCCTGTTTTGCTCATAACAGCATGCTGAATAACACAAACYGGTGGGAATTCAAGCAACCTAGTCTGTTACTTGGATGCAAGTCTGTCCCAGGGCCACAGGGGCACACGTGGCATCCAGAGGAGTCCTGGACTCCTGGAGTGGGCACATCAGTGTTAGAGGCACCACCACATCCAGAGGTGTTAACCTAGCCCTGTGTGGAGGCAGAGATCGCTCCATGGGGCAAATATCTTCAACAGCATAGATATAGCCAAGATACACCCAAATTTTGTCTGCCTTCAGGACACAGAAGGACAGAAAGAAATCATCATGCACAGACTTTTTCTTGAGAAGAAAACAAATATGAATGAAAGCAAATAGGACTGCATAAATGCCTACAGTTGAATCATCAAGATGTCTAATTATATATATATAAAACAAGAACACTCACTTTCACTTACTGACTTAAAGCTGATCAGTTATTTTATAGTCCCACAAGTGTTCACTGAAGAGGCAATAATCTTTTTGAAGAATGCTTTTCATAACTCACTGTATTTAAAACAGACAAATTTAAGAACTGGAGGATTAGAATTATCCATCAGTTCTGTACTGGATATTCCCCACTTTTGAGAATATTTTGCTAAGTATCATTTTGACATACAGCAACGTAAATGAACAGTAATTTTTGATGCGTTCTGGAAGTACTTTGAAAAGCAATGGACTGAAAACAAATTGAAAAAGGTGAACCAATAAAAGCTCCCTTGAGGAATTGCCAAAGACATTTTCTGAATCTTCAAATGGTTTTCAGTTTTATAAATTGGTAATATTATCATATTTTCCATACAAAACAAGAAACCTTAGTCTGTCAAATCTTGCCAAATTCAGTTTTCCACCAGTTTATAATGTAATTTGATTAACATAAAGAATGCACAGTTTATCTTGAGAACGAATGAATCACTAGGATATCCGAGTTTTACTTCAGTTAGCCTAAGGACTGTCTAATTAAGAAACGCTATGGTTCATTGACTTTTCAGTTGTTACCAACTAGTTTGAGTTGATTATAAGTTCAACTCCTGTGTTGGACCTACTCGAGTAAGGTCCACAAAGACATCTATTTTCCCCTGGTATATTTAGTAAGTTTGTGAGGAGTGAAACATTGTAGGTTAGCAGTGGGTCTACTAAGCTCCACCACCACCACCAAAACCCCAAACCCCTCCCCCCAAAAGCTCCATGCATGCTTTTAGAAGCCTAATACATCAAGATCAGATCAGTATAGAATGGCTGAAGTAAATCTGGGATGTGTACAAACTTTAGAAACAGTTTTGTTTCCAGAATTTCATACTCCTTCACTTCAACAACTTCCATTATTATTTACACATTTTGTATTGAAAACATGCTCATTATTACAAAAACCAGTCAAATGCCAGGTCACTGCGAAGGACGTAACAGACAAAATAGAGAACACAAAACAACTGCAATGGTGAGGTGATAGAATACTGTCTCCCTATCACTCCTAAGTAAATTATAGAAACAGAAATTGAACTTTTGGATTACAGGTATTAAACAATAGAGAGAAAGGAAAATTACTCAGTAATTCTTCTCTCATAGTACACCCAGAGCTTAGTTCTGTAACGCAAGACTCATAAAACTTTTAAAGTCCTTTTCAATCTTAACACCCTTCTAAGACCAGGAGAAGCTAGATGCTTTTACTGGTCACCATATTACACTTTCTGAGTACAAATGCTGACCTCTAACGGTCCACTCAGTTTTTCCACCTGTTCTGAGAAAGGGACAAAGCAAGAACCAGCTTCAGACAAGTACAAAAGCATCAATCCAAATTATTAAAACGCTGAACTTAAGAGCAAAGAATAACTCCAAAAGAAATTTGTCTCCCTCCTTTTCCTCCACCCATCTTTTTCACGTCTAAATACTGTAGTTTTTCCACAGAGAGGAGCAAAAGAATTAACTTGTATCACATCAAAACATATTCACTGATGAGGCTTTAGTGAGGAGCAAATATTTTATTAGGGAAGCTTTCTGCAGCTGCTAACTTAACTGTATGCATTTCTCCTAGGTTTACCAGCTTTTTGGGAATTAAAATGCTATATGGTTTTAAAAGCCAATGTTAAATTTATCTGACTCTGTGACAGTAATACTGAGTGTTACTTTCATCAGCAGATCTTAAAATAAAAAAGTTGCAGTAAGTCCCAGGACAGAGATAAGGAAACGGTAGTCCAAATAGGTAATACGCAGGCCAGTCCTACAACCAGGAAAAAAGATTATCTTTCTAAATCCTCTACCAAGGAGGCCGATGCTGTCGTTCATATTTCCACTTATACCTCTGGTGTGTGTAGACTTACCTAGTTGAACTTAGCCATTCCTGAAAGCAGCTCTCCAGTTCCCAAAGTGTAAGCAAAGCAATTGTCCTTCACTGGGGAGAAGTTCTTAAAGAACATATCGAATATTATTTTCAATTAACTAACGACTACACGTGAGAGTACATTTTAAGTGCAATCATTTAACCCTACAATAAATGACTTCTGAGGAAACGGACTGAACATTCGCAGCCCCACGTACACCGCTTTTCGGAAGGCCTACTGACTGAAACCCGCCGGTGCTCGGGACGAAGCCTCTTCTCCACGCCCGAACTCTGCCACTGGGAGCCCCGGGACCCAGCCGCTGTCCCCGCTGCCTGCCCCGGGACCGAGCCGGTCAGCCCGGCCCGCACAGCACGTCGGGAGCAAGATCCGCAGCTGCGGATCCGAGCACCGCCCCCGCGAGGCTAAGCCTAGGCCTAGGCCCGGACCCGGGCCCGCTCCCAACCCCCACAGCCCCTAGGAACCGGCCCCCCCGGCTCCTCCCTCCGCCCCGCGATACCCCCGTCGCCCCAGCCGGCCCCGGCCCGGCCCCCCGAGCGGCCCCGCCGCCGGCGGTACCTGCCCGCCCGCCCGCCGGACGCGCCAGCGGTTGCCACGCTACGCTTAAAGGGGCCGCCGCGGCGCGCGGGGTCTATTGACAGCGGCTGCCCCAGCAACGGGGCGGAGGAGGAGGCGGGTTCTCGTCGTCAGCCATTGGCTACCCGTCCTGCCAGCTCGACGGCGCGCCGTGGCTCCCGGCGGCTGATTGGTACGGGCGGATGGCGGCGGCCGAGGGGCAACCTCTCTCCCCATTGGTGGGGGGCTACATTCCGGCTGCTGATTGGTTGAGGCGCTGCAGGGGCGACGTGCGGGGGGCTCAACGCCCGGGCGCTGCCGATGTCCCCTGATGGCGGCGGCGGCTCAAGGTGGCGGCAGAGGCCGGGCTGGGCCTTACGCCCTGTGACCCCCGAGCTCCTGCCCTGCCCCAAGGGGAGCCTCCGGCGGGGGTGGCCACCCCAAGGCCCTGCCCCGAGGCCGGCAGGCTCCGAGGCCCTTCCCTGACGSCGCCATCTTGCTTTTGTAGGGAGGTGTGTGTGTAATCGAAGGAGACGTGAAGTGGAAGATCAGAGAGGCGCCCGGGAGTGCGGGGGACGAAGGCAGCAGTCCATCTTTGAGCTAGCACCCATCGCGTGGTAATGAGCCATTCCCCTCATAACCCCGCCAAGGAGAGGGGTCGAGGGAAACCTTGGGTGGCCTTGAGCACTCACTGTCATCTGGGGTTTGAAAATGAGGCTTTGGGTCAGAGCAGCATCTGGGAGTACTGCCTGATCAGAGAAGATAGCAAAAGGCATAAAAGTATTATTTGCTTTAATGTTTAAGTAGGATGGGAAGCTAGATGAATAACCAATATACGACAGGTTATATGCATATATATATATATTTTTTTTTACATGTGCACTCTGTGTGTGTGTGTGTGATGTCATTTAAAAGTAAAACCCCCCTAAATCGGGGGGAAAAAAAAGAGGAATGGTATCAAATTATGAAATACTCCAGAACTTAAAGCAAAATGGATTATACTGACAAAAGGATAAAAGTACTGCATAAAGCTAGCAAATAAGTGTGAATTCAAGGGCAGGCCCAATTTAACAAGGCTGTTCTGTTTTATTCCACAAAGAAGTAAGAGGGTTTCTAAACCTTGGCTTTTATTACTCCAAGTTATTGATATTTTTCTTTCTAATGCTAACATTTAATAACAAATATAGTCAAGCAAACTTCTTTCTGGATAGAGGAAGGGAAAAAGAAACAAATAGCAGATATTGCTTACCTCGCTTACTGATGGAATATGTTATGATAGCACAGTGATGAAAGTGACATAAGAATTTAGGTGGAGTAGAATAAAACAACATTTCATATGACAGTTATTATAACTTGCCTACACGGGAAGGCATAAATGGGACATCCAGGAGAGGGAGACAGATTTGCACTCGACAGAACTGTGTCTGCAGTTCCGAATGTTCAAAATTAACACTCATTGACCACTAAATGAAAATAAAAAAACTGGAGGAAACAGGACAAGGTACCAGTTTTGTTAACCAAGGTAATGTTTACAGGCAAAAACCCTCACCTTCTTCACAATAAAATACAAGGAAATATGCGAGAAAATACAGTTTTAATGCACTTGAAATTAAAAGATTGCCATCCCCCCAGAATATAACTTTTAGGAGAAAAAATTGTATCCATTTCAATAGAAAAAGAAAAAAAAATTAATTCATGATTATCAAAGTCAGAATTGAGAGATTCTCAAAACTGACATTGTGCCCAAGAACTCTGAATATGCTTAATTAAATTTCTTGAAAATATAATTTAATGAGTAGGCTAGCATGCAATCATAAACATGTTGGCATAAACTCCTGTAAAAGAAGAGGAGACAGGAACAGGTATTTCAAAAGCACAGAAGCACCTGGGAGGCATAGACCTGACATGGAGTCTCCCAAGCTGAATGGAGCTTTTCATTTTTTGATCCTAAAATCCCAGAAAACAGGTATGAAGCATGCAAAAAAACCAACAACCAGTCCGTGAATTTAGTAGTTTTGATTGTCTCCCTAATTGCACTTAATATTTTTGCTATATTTGCATTACTATTATGAAATTGGTTTAAAAAAAACAATAAAAACTCGTGGATAATTTTTTAAATTCATCCTCCTGTGGCTTTGTATAGCTCACCCTTGTGCTAAACAGCTAAAGCATATAATTCATCACAGCAACGCTGGCAGAGAATCACTGATGTCCTTCAAAAAGATCCAGGGAAATGCAGAATAACAAAGACGGAATAATTTTATTGCTTGCAACGGGAGGAAGTGTATTGGTTGTATCTGGCAGCAGGCCAGGCCAGAATCTGAAATGCTGTTGCTGCTGTAAATAGGATGAAAGGGATTCATAATCCATCTCCATGCCCACTGTAGCTAGGAAAATTGTAAGCAGAAAAAGCAATTACAAAGAACAAGAGAAAGCATTAAAAAATGTGGAAGAGACTTTTTTGTGTTGATAATTTATAGACTAATTGTCATGACTAACCGTTTGGGGCTTGATTAGCAACTAACTAATCATTAGTTATTGAATATAGGTAATATAGGTATTGAATTTAGGCAGTATATATATTTAATACAGGTATTGAATTATACTGAATACAGGCTTCTTGTTCAGAACAAATGACATCTCATCAGACTTCTCCATCAACTGCTCCATCCAGAAGCATGCTAACATACTTGAATCAGCTGCTGAACTGGAATAAATTCAGATGTGCAATATCAGCATAGGGATTAATTGATGGAAATTTGTTAATCTAAAACCTACAAGTAATGTATTTAAGGTATTGTCCTCTACGTAACAGTTGATACAGTGCAGATAAATGGTGTGGTATTTCAGATTCCCTTGGACAGGACAAAGATATGAATCACCTGAGCAAGAAGTAATGTTTTGCAGTTTTCTTCTGTCTCTGTAAAGCAAGTCTGATGTCTTAGCTGCTTGCTTGGGTGGAAAGGTCATTGAAACAGAGTATTTCATTCAAGAGCTGGAGGGGGAAGTAGAAGGCTTGAAAGGAACAGCCCTAGCTTCAGAGCTTAACTGAGGGGAGGGCTGCTTCAGAAAGGAGGGTGGAAACCTTCAAAATCTAAATCAGGTCATAGTGTCACGCACTTTGATATTCCCAGAGGTGCCAACAGGGATAAAGCCCCCAGCCTTATTCAGATGAGTGGAGCCCGTGCTCATTTAATTGTTATATGTAAATATTGATGGGAAATCCCTGATGTACAGAAAAAATGCTATTGATTTCCACTGCACCGTAGCAATGGCTGTGGCATATGGGGCGGGAACTATTACCATGGCTGTATCTAGCGTGATGGATAAAACAGATTCCCTGAATTGCCACGACAAAGACGGTGTTCACATGTGGAAAGGGAAAATCTTCATGGTATTGCTTTGAATACCATAACTTCTTGAAGAAGTGGGGACTTAAAGAATGCATGATGATAGAGCTTAACGACTGTGGTGATGACAAAGTCGAGTGCTTATGGGTAAGGATGAGGGGGAAGGCCAACAAGGCAGATATCCTGCTGGGAGTCTGTTATAGGCCACCCAACCAGGATGAARAGGYKGATGAAGCATTCTAAAAGTGGCTGGCAGAAGTCTCGCGATCGCTAGCCCTTGTTCTTGTGGGGGACTTCAACTTCCCAGACATCTGCTGGAAATACARCACGGCAGAGAGGAAACACTCCGGGAGGTTCCTGGAGTGTGTGGAAGACAACTTCCTGACGCAGCTGGTGAGGGACCCTACCAGGGGAGGTGCCTCGCTCGACCTGCTGTTTACRAACAGAGAAGGACTGGTGGGAGATGTGGTGGTCGGAGGCCGTCTTGGGCTTAGCGACCATGAAATGATAGAATTCTCAATTCTTGGTGAAGTAAGGAGGGGG
>JAYKAV010001654.1:51622-106470 GCA_035582835.1 Phoebastria nigripes
TCTGCAAACTTACTGAGGGAGCACTCGATCCCCTCGTCCAGATCGTTAATAAAGATATTGAACAAGACCAGCCCCAAAACGGAGCCCTGGGGGACACCGCTCGTGACCGGCCGCCAASTGGACTTCGCTCCATTCACCACAACTCTCTGGGCCCAGCCGCCCAGCCAGTTTTTTACCCAGCGAAGAGTACACCTGTCTAAGCCATGAGCCGCCAGCTCAGCAGAAGATACATCCACGAGTCCTCTAAACCATTTTGAACATCTCAACCTCCCATCTTACTGCGCTAGTGGGGAACAGCATGGCCTTGGTCTGGCACCAAGGTCTCTGCAGGCAGAAGGAGAGCTGGCCCAGCATGTGATTAGGGGTCTGAGCTATAGGCTGGGACTCTGCGTCTGGAGCAGTGAACCAAACCATGCTGGGAGCCTCTCAGTGGCATGGCTGCCAGTTGCTGCGGTCTGCCCACTTCCACGCCTTTAACTCTCTTAGCCTCCACGGGACACTTAAAGATGGAGACTCAATAAAGTGGATGAATACCACCGGACTCAAAAGTTTGTGGTCAACAGTAGAAAGTCCAGCTGGCTGCTGGTGACTGGAGGCATCCCTCAGGGATCGACACTGGAGCCAGTATTGTTTAGTGCCTTTATTATTGAGCTGGACAAGAGGATGGAGTTTGTCAGGGCTTTGAGTATATTCTCTCACTCCTGGGGTTTGGCTGCTGGGCTTGGGGCTAGCTCCATCCCTGTGCAGCCAGGAGTGACCTCTGGGAATTGGGGGGGCTCTGAAATGTGCTGTGGAGGGGTTGCAGCCAGGGCCAGCCCTTGCCATCGGGAGCTGCTTTTAGCTGTGTGTCTTGCACCAAGGGCACTGACCTGTGGACGGGACCTCTCAGCTCATCCACAGGCAGCCCCATGGCTGTGGACCAGCCTGGCGACCTGCTGGCTTTGCAGGTGCTGTGGGGCTGGCCTTAGCCAGTGAGACCCTGTGGGCCCCACTGTTACCCTCGGGGATGAAGTAACTGTCACGAATGAGTGGTTTAGAGGCCACTCAAAGAATCACTGCCAAAGGTATTAGCAGAAAGTGATTTTAATAGAAATTTATGAAAGCGTGACTTAACAGAGTTTGATGGCAAGGTTCACTCTATTACTTACTACACGGATGAAACATATAAAGAACAATCATGTTATCTCTAATGTCTCTATGCTTATATCTTTGGGACTATATGTGTTTAGCAGCAGTCTAGGGTTCATTCACAGTTTTGACAGCACCTAATCATCAACTAATTTAATATTTACGAAGTAAGTGTTAGTAGAGTTTACTACAATCATAACTTAATCACAGATTATGCTTACTATTAGTCCACACATACACACAGAGAGAAATATATATATATAAATGTACAAAAGGTATACCTGTTAAAAATTCCCCTCGAGTTCAGTGAAGAAATATTCACGTCAAATGTCTAGGCATTTCTTCTCAATGGGTGAAGGGTTCAGCCTCGAGGAGTGAGGGTATCAGCCCAGGTCCCGTCGTCAGCTTTTGGCAATGGTCCTCCAATTATTGCAGACCCGAGAGGTCGTGAGCCCTGAGAGGCATCCCACTCAGAGGGAGATGCTGGGCGCAGCCCGCTGCGGTCCAGGAGAGCTCAAAGGGCCTCACTTAGGACAACTGTTCATAGGTTCGCAAGATGGTTGGCTTTAGTCATCCATAAATTTCCATCCTGGCCACAGTCCCACATGGTAGTTACTAAAAATTCTCAAGGTTTCTGTGGTGTTCTACTTGACACCTGGGCCAGGCAGTAGGAGTATGTTCCCAGCCTCAGCTATGCAGAGCTTCTGATACAGTCAAGGAGCGCTCAACCGCCAGACTCAGCACACCAAGGCTGAGGTCTCTATGGGAATTTCTGAGATCAACAAGCAGCCTAGGAGAGGGGGGAGGAAATGCACCACCACAGTAACCCCATGTGGCAGTGCACGCTGGGCAAGTATGGGCCAGGAAGCAGCTCTCCAGAAAAAGCCCTGGGATCCTGGTGGACAATAGGTTGAACACGAGTCAGCAATGTGCCCTGGGATCCCCAGTACAAGAAAAACATTGAAAACCCAGAGTGAGTCCTGTAGAGGAGCACCAAGCTAGTGAGGGGCTGGAGCACAGGATGTTCGAGGAGAGGCTGAGGTCGCTGGGTTTGCTCAGCCTGGAGAAGAGATGCTTCAGGGAGAACTTACTGCTGCCTACAGTTAGTTACCTGCTGGGACGGGGTGGAGAAGATTGATCCAGACTCTTCCCCGAGGTGCCCAGTGGAAGGACGAGAGGCAGCTGGACACACTGGGGAATTCTGACCAGATGTTAGGATAAAATTGTTCACCACGAGGGCGGTCAAACACTGGAGCAGGCTGCCCAGAGAGGTCGTGGAGTCTCTGTCCCTGGAGATATTAAAAACTTGACTGGACACAGCCCCAAGGAACCCAATCTAGTTGCCCCTACTTTGAGCAGATTGTCTGACTGATGACCTCCAGAGGTCCCTTCCAAACTATACTAGTCTGTGAGTCTGTGATTCTGAAATTGTGTAGCTGTATCCAAACCAGCAGTGCTCCCTGGCCTGTGCTGCCTCCCAAACCATGCACGGGGATCGTTGGGGAGAGTGCTAGCTGACTAGGGGGAAAGCCATGGCACTGGCCACGGTCACAATTTAACAGTGAAGGAGACCGAGTTCCAGTGTCTGGTATGGTTTAAGTAAATAAACACAGTTTCCAAAAATAGAAACATAAATATAAATATGGAAAATAAAACCACTGCTTTATTTTCATGAAAATGCTGTTAGCTTCTTCATTCTGTTCTTTTCATTTATGGCAGTAGTTACAAATGTGAAATCCTGATCCTTCTCAGGCTGCATACTGGACAGGTAACACTGAAGGCTTTTGCACACCATTACGACTATATGCAAATATCTTCTCATTAGCAGTGATATTTCATTTGCACTTTTGTAGATTGAAAACCCTTTTCGAAACTGAAGACTGAAATTTCAGAACCAAACTCAAGAGTTCTTAAAGTTTGACTGATTTTCTGTAATAGTACATATATCTAATTATTAATTCCTTCTTCCTGGTTAAGATCCATTCATATAAAGATTTATAAAACATGATGACTTTTAGGATTGCTCAATTTTTCACATACAGAAGACAGTATTTACTTTATGCATATTTTTAAGCAGGTTTTCTGGAAAAACAGGAAGCTGAGAATCTTTCCTGCGCCTTCCAAGTTCACAGTGTCATTCCTAGGGGGAGAATATAATCCAAAGCAACTGAAAATGCCCTGCCATCAGCCTTTCTCTGTTTAATCTATTAGCCACTCAGCTGTATAATGTATTATCTGACACACAGTGATAAGCAGCTTAGCTGTCCAAGATCATATTAAATATGTTCGGTTTAGCCTAATTCTGCAGCGCAGCATGAGGAGACACCCTGATGTCCATCTGGAGCCCTTTTGAAATCACTGCAGCGCTGCACAGGGATGGGGACCCTCCTGCATGGCTCATGGCCTTGGAGGAGAATATATTTCCGATTGTCTGGTCCTTCCTTCTTTTCTAAAACCCTTTCTTCAGCTCCTGTTCATGTACTTAAGAAATGAAATATTCAAGTGAGTCCATGCCCTAGAAAACAAAAATATCCCTGTAGCATATCATCCAGAAGTTTATAGGTTAGAATGGAACTGCCTTGATCCTTGTTTAATGAGTTCTGCTGGAAAAACACATTTTAAAAAGAACTCCTACCCTGCATTTTCCATACTTCAAAAATACATCTTTTTAGTATTTTGTAAATAGTTCATTGGAAGATTGACAATCACATCTACTCCCTATATTCTCTCTTTAATTACTTGTAAAATTCATGTCACCTTGCAAAAAACCCTGAATAATCAGGTTTCTCTTGAGTCTGCCGAAAGCCCCGACACTAATACACAGGTGAGGTAGCAGTCTTTGCCTCTTTTTGACACCTCTGAGGTCAAAGGGATAAAGACTCTGTAATGACAGATCCTCTCAGCCCCCTCTCCACTGTGGCTCCAACTGTTCCTGGCACAGATGCGTGGACACCTTTTGCTGTTCGGGGAGCTCCATCTGCAGCTCAGTGATCACAAGCTGCATTTTAACCAATAGATATAAATAGATTTGATGGGGATGATGAATGTGATAGTCATCCCTAGACAGCCGCTGCCAAGAAAACAGTGATATTATTTAAGAAAAAAAATCCAAAATGTTTGGCTTTTTTGGGGGGGGGAAATGGGGACAAACTGAGGTGGAAGGAAGCAGTTAAGGCAACTGTAGAACTCAAAAATAGTATTAACTGGTATTAACATTGGCTAAATACAATACATACAGCACTGGCTAAAACGCACGTCTAGCAGTATTGGTGGGTGACCCTGAAGTGAGAATTGGTGGATACTGCTTGTGGTAGAAAAAGGAGAACAAGCACAAGTTTCTGCTTTTTTTGCTTGACTTCTCTATTCATTCTTTGCATATTTTTAAACACAATCACAGCCCTCAGATCATCAGCTTTAAAAAAAAAATCTGCTCAAACTTCTTCTCCTTATAAATTCTAAAATGCCTATTTTAAGGGGATTGCTTGTACTCCTTTTGGTGGGAAATTACATTTGACATTCGAGTTAAAGGTCATATGACCTCAAACAAGATGGGTGCCAGTGCTGAGAAAACTGAATAGAGTGGTACAATTTCCACAGGATTTAAAATTAACCTCATTGCATGATTGGCTTACATTTCTAATCCGATAGATCAGGCTAAATATAGCCTTTGAAGACAATTTCTTTCCATGCAAATAATCACTGCAGGCTAAAAATGAGTAAGAATGTAAATTAAGAAAGAAAAATGTTAAATTAAATTATAGACAAACTGTCATCTTGCTAGAATATTGACCTGAAACTGCACACATAGAGGACACCTGTAAGGGAGAGAAGGCAAAAAGGAAAAATAGAGAAATTAGTATGTTTGAATATATATTTATAGAGGGAGAGTTTCTGATGCTGTCAGCAATTTCTGTCAAAGATCTACCTTCAGAGGCATCACTGTTGACTTCCAAACATTTCATGTTTTATTACTGCATTTTAATCATTAACTATGAATGGCGTCCCTGCATGATCTGCAGGAGCTATGAATCATTCATTATAACTAAAACAAACTCTTTTCTTTTTTTTTTCTCATTAACATAAACAAATACGAAATAGTTTCAAAAAAAATCAGACAACAAAACCTTTAGAAAAGAACTATTATTTTAGGAAAAGCCACAAATCAATACTACAAAAAACTCCAAGGTCAGAGAAGGAACCAGAGAGTGGGGAGCTGAGATTAAGACTGTATGCAGGTTTTTTTGTTTTCTCCTCTAGTCTCCTAAATTCCCAAAGAATGTAAATATCATAAAATGTATTATGTAGGCAGGTGCAATTCCAATTCAGTAAGTCCATACTAATATTTTGTAGATAAGAGAGCTGCTTCTGTGTGAGAACCAGCTCTGTGGCACTAAACCCATTTGGGAACAGTCTTTCATTTCCCGTATTAGTGCAAGACATGAATTTCCATGTGACAGACAACAAAGATTTGGTTCACTGACAAAAGTTCCTATCTCTGTTGGAATTCAGCGAGCTCCAAACATAGAAGAAATATTATAACCCAGTTTACTTGGTTTTATTTATTTGTTAGTGTAACTTGTACCAAGAAGTATAAATAGCCCTTGGTTCCTGGGGAAGTTCACAGCACTGTTTTTGATCAGCTTCACGAGAAATTTGCTCTGAATCCCTAAGGGGTTTATTCTTAATACATTAATTCCAACCTATGAGAGAAACTACATCTTCAACCATGTTCTTCATTAAATCCAAGTCCCATAAAAGTCAGTCGTCTCATTTGGTTCAACATCTAGATGCAGCTTTCAGATAAACAGGTGAGACAACCCAGGCTTGGAAGTGACAGCAACATGGAAACAGCGTGAAGATACCCCAGGTAAAGCTGAATCTGAGCAAGATGGAGATGTCTGTAGGTGTGAAAACCATGACTAACAATTATCTACTGCTTGTCATGCTTAATGGCTGCATCCCAGTGAGTGACAAAATGGAAAGATCCTAAAAGAAATATTGAAAGAGAAAGACTGATAGAAATTGCTTTAAAAAAGATATACCTGCTGCACAGTCGGTCAACTGCAAAACTCAGAACCAAGCCAGGTTTCTTGGCCTGTAGGCCAGTTTCTCACCACTAGGTCATGCTATGTAAGGTTTGTAAGGCCCTCAGTAATCATATCGCAAAGAGAAGTCTGCTGTTTGAGTTCACGTTGATTCACAGTTGCTATCTCACAGCCTGAATCTGCAGCCCAGTTTGCTGAGTATCATTCATTCACACACATAGTCCCATTTACTTCACTGAATGCTACTTGTCTGAGTGAGGTCTACTCAACGGGAGTAAGGACTGCAGATACGGGCTTTAGTGATTAGATGGGGAGGCTGGCGAGTGAATCAAAATGAAGAAGCTGAACTGGCTCTGTGGGCATATGAAACAATAGTTTTCCTTTCCGGGAAGTCTTCCATGAGGTCTTTGCTGGACCCTTGCTAGTCTTTGACCCACTGATGATGTGAGGGATCTCAGGAGGAACCCCTGACACTGGCCTGCAGTGCAGCCTATTCTGTAGTCCAAAAACTCTGAGAGAGGGTCTGTTGTATGTCCTATTATCTAGATTCCATTAAGAAATGCTGCATCCAATTATGATATCAAAGTATATATTGTGCTGAGTTTAATATTTCTCAGACTTTCCTAGACTGCAGTCATCAACATTAAAAAGTTAATATTAAGTCAAAGTTATCTCTTGTTATTTTAAATAGAACTGGTTTTTTTCAGTGTAGAAAGTAGGCTGGGCGTCACAGATATTTACCCACCTAGGGTCTGAAATAGCTGTAGTACCATATTTGTCCATTTGTGGTCAAAAGACAACTTTCTGTATGCAAGTAAGGAAATAATTCATAAAAAATTAGTTTTTTAAAAATCACAGCTTCTTTTTCAGGAGTTATCTAAGAGCAGCCTATGCTGAGCAATTAATGGCTAAAATAAGAGGTTATGATTGAGACAGGTATGCTGTCTAAAATAGGCTAGTTTGCATGCATTGCTCTTGTAAACCTTAAGATTTGAGATGTATTTCTACTTGCTAAGCAACCTCCTTAATCATTTTATCTTTTAAATTTTATTCCAATCTTTAGCATTTTTACATAGCCCAGGGTCATATTCTGCACTCAAATTCATCCCCAAAAGCATCTGAGAGCAAAAGGTTGCTGTTAGGTTTAGCAACATAGTTGCTTGGCCATACCTTCGTTAGTTATTTTATATCTGCTATTCTGAAAGTATTTCTAGTTAAGTCCAGATTTAGAAAAAATCAATAGCAGCTTTGACATGCTTACCCTTGCCATGCCAACAGCAGACTTGACCCTGCTGGCCACATGATATGCCTGTTGCTTAGTGAAACAGAAAGTATGTATCTTGAGAAGATGATTTTGATGAATTGAGCAAATAATATTTCTTGTAGCAAGATTAATTTTGCTAACCTCTCATAACTTCTCATTTGGCTTGCCGTGTTTGTTTTACAGATTTCCAATGAAGACCAGTTGTGTGCCTTTCACCATCCTTTTCCAATTAATTAAAAAACCCGGGTTGAATTAGTTTTTTGTTCTTACCATCCAAGTCATGCTCTGAATAGTCTGGAAGCTGTCCTAAGCTGTGCCTTCGCTGACAAAAGTAATACATACTTACTGTGTCAAACGGCAGTTCTCCCAATGGAAAAACATGGACACAAAGCACGTGATTTTTTCTGCGAAGAAGAGCTAGTAAGGTCAAATGCGACCAGGGGTAACAATACTGAGTTTTGTAGCTAACTTTTGGGAAGTGCTAAAAATGCCACTTAGCATTTTCACCACTTTACATTTTAGAACTGAACAACACTTATAGGTTAATTAGTCCTCTATGGAAAACATTATTTCCTAACCGCTACCTCCCCAGTACCTTTATGGCAGTAGAAAATAAATCTCAGATAGCTCTGAGACAGAGTAACAGCTGCACTGAAGATCTGATCCGGGAAAACATGGTGCAAAAAACAGGACATGGAAATGCAAAATGTAACAAACTTTATGCTACAAATCTGAAAGGAATAAATAAATGTTAGCAAATTTTGCAGGGTTACTTTACCAAAGAATACAAAAAGTGTATCTGCTTTGACAGGCAGGTTCATGCTTAGCAAAAAAAGAGCCCGGGTTGATACTAATAAGACGATGCAGGGAAGGGCAATGATTTGTCTACCCATCACTTGAAAAGTTGTATGGTTTCTCATTTATTTAGTTGCTGTTTAGCAGCTTTGGCTTACATTGCCTCCTACATGCTCCTTTGCTCAGGGCATTATTTGCCAGGCCAGGCAGTTGGTTTCAGCCCAGTGTGCTCCTGCTCTGAATCCACATCTCTTTTGCTTCTGTCCAGGCAGGAGAGGGTCCTCTCTGTTCAAACTAGCTCATGAAATTGCAATCAGTTCCCACACAGGTCAATACAACCTGCCTGCAGCACATCCCTAATCACCGCTGCCACATTTTCCTTTTCTGCCTTCTCCTTCCACCAGGTCTGGCTCCCACTTGCTAGTCCCCTCTCCAGTTTGGGAAACAGGACCTGCACGCTTTCCCCACCCCCACCTCTATCACCGTTCTCCTTCGCCCCTGCCCACGAAGCCTACGATGCTGACTGGGCATCGCACCCCTGGTCTAGAAGGGTGCCAGTAGGTTGGCTGCAGCCATCTGCGCTGCTTTTACGGAGTTAAATTCATGTCATTTATGCAGCCTGTCTGCAGGGAAGGGCTCTGTCAGTCACATGGCATCATCTCCAGAAAGACGGGATAGACCTGCGACAGGGCAGGGGCCAGCACAACACACCTGGGCACCCACGCTGCACGTGGGGACACCTTTGGCTCCAAGCTGAGGATTAGTGTGGGCCAAAGACTCTTCCCTGCTGGTTCCTAAAGGTCACCTCAAACCTGTGCCCGAGTACAGTCTTGTGTCCCTGCGATGTGAATGTGGCCTCCATTTCTGGGCTTGAACCCATGCTTGAAATGCAGTGCACACATAATCTTTATCCTCAAATTTATGTCAGCTTACCAAATCTGAGATTTTTTTTCCCCTCTCTGTTCTGTGAAACATCTAAAAAACTCCTAAGTATTATAAAAATAATAACTATTCTGACTATTTGGTGCACACACTTCAGGAAAGTTGCCAGTATTCATGTACTCAGCTGCTGCTTATTCTCCACAATATTACTCGCTCTTTGTCCTTGTATACATAAAAATTATTGCTGACCTGCTTCTCCTGCATCCTGCAAGAAATGAATCTTCTAAAGTGCCTTGTCAGAGTGGAACTGGACAGACATGGAAAACCAGCTGGAAAACGGCCAAAATGAATGTGGTGGTAGATTGCTTTTCGAAGGGCTTGGCAGAAGGTCCCCCAGAAAAGGGCTGGCAGGAATGTAATGCTCTATGACTGCTCCCTGAATGCACTTTGCATCTTGAGTGCTTGCTAATTTAAGTTACGTTGGAACTGCAGATGGGGAAACAAGATTTGTGGGGGCTTTCATCCCTCATTCCTCTGCAGTAATGTAGATTACTAAAGGTTGTTCAAATTAGCAGAAATAAAGATGAATCCTTTCCCTAAATTGCAAAAAAAAAAAAAGAGAAAGCTGCTCACAAATTTGGTTTCACCAAGAAATGCAAGCCTACTGGCCTTGACATTGTTGAGCCTGATTTGTTTGCAATATCTTGGGCTGAAAGAGCGGATGGGGTAGAAGGCTGGGCACTGACTGAAACCTGCCTGGATTCCCGCTCCTCAGTCAGAGCCATGGGGCTTCAGCAACAGTGGGATCTTTAAAGACACATGTGCAAAATGAACTCTGGCACTTCTTACACAATGTAGCTGTAAGTTTAAGGAATGATGAATGATTTAATACAGAGCGTGAAAGATGTTTTTACCTCCAGGTTTGGTTATTGCAAGTCAGATGACTGAGCTACACCAGATGATGAATTTCACAGGAAAATGTTTTTCTTTTCAAAGGTCCTTAGTATTAGGAGTTCATGGAGGGAATCAAAGTGGCCACAGATACTAACAACTAGTCATGCTTCAACTAAAGGGCAACAGCTGAGAAGAATGGATTCATATAGCTTTGGAATTATCTAGGTATATTTAGATTTAAATGGCATGAAGGAAGGTTTACTCAGCTCTCTGTGGTTTGTTGTTTTTTTATTGTTTGTTTGGTTGGTTTTTTTTGCTGTTGGTTATAAAGAGGTGGTACAGAAATCATTCTGAAATCAAGAACAGCCATACCTTTCTGCTTTCCTCAACATGCCACAAATTTGTGAATGCAAGAATCAAAACCTTTCTCAAAATTGTTCCATCTCTGCCTTTTCCCAAGAGCCCGCTTTAACACGTGTGCTTTGTAGTATCTTCAGAGTAATTCAAGTCAGAAGAGAAAAAGCTTTATCTTGGGATCTTATCTCTAAAATCTGACTGTGGGGAAAGCTGTGAAATGCTCTGAATGTAAACCTCTGGCCACAGTCAAGGTTCTGGAAAAAACAGAGTCCTGCATGAAACTGAGTTTGTTATTGGGACACTCCAGTGTGATTTACAAAACCTCTGAAGCCATTTTTGCAAGGGATAGGGTGATCTTGACTAGGAGCTGCTTGACCTGTTGTACATGTAGAGGAGGAGTCATAATATTATGCACAACCCACAATTGCAAGCATTAATGCACAACTGAGAGAGCGTACCCTGGAGGTTCCTTCTGTCATTAAACTGATACCTTAAAAATACAGTGGCTTCTAGGACATATGTGGAGAATCAGGATCCAAACAGCATTATCTCATATGCTTTCAAGGTGTGTCTAGCCAAGATATTGACAGGCTATCAGCCACCACGCTGAGTGCCATTACTCAACAAGTGGAACAATTCTGTACTTACATCACATTACTTTCACCATTTTGTATGTTTTAGAGCCTTTAAGTTATCTACTTTCTCTTGGGATCTGCAGTGCGAGATCAGCTGATGATACTCTGTAGCTCTGTTTCAGCTGGAGTGTTCTGTTTTCTCTACTATTTACCTTCTCCTTTTGCTGCTCCCTGGCATGACAGTCACATTTCTACCAAGGAAGATTGCTCAGGACTGTCAGAGCTTTTAATGACACTCTAAAACAGTAATTTTCAAAATGTTTTGATACTTTTAAAAAAGTGCTAAATACCCCTTTAGAAATGTCAAGTGTGTGGATTGTTGCAGAGTCTATGTGAACTCACTACTTTTTAGCAACCTTTCACAGAACCCAGAGAAATAACTGATGGATACCAGCAACCCACAGACCAGAAAATTCTAAAATGCCTCAGATAGACTGCTCCTTTCAGGTGAGAGATGAAGCCATCTTAACCACTTCTTCAGTTCTGAATATAATATTCCGTTTCTCCAGGATTTTTCTCCTATGCCTGTTGCATCTTGCTATACAAATAATCTTCTATCATAATTAGAATCTTCTTTGTCTGAGGTTGTACCTTTAAACTTCTGTTTTCACATATTCGCAGGCCTTGGTTTTGTGTGTTCTTTGTTACCTTAGCAGCAGCAAAGTTCTGTTTAATCTTCCATGAAGATCTGGCATAACAACGAATCATTCTTACCATGAAATCTTTAGAAACTACCCCCTGCCCCTATAAATTCACATTTTCAACTGCAGTCTGCACCTCCTGTAAACATGGAAAACTGCTCGTAAATCATTTTAACAATGTTTTTCATTTATTACATTTCTTCTACTTAATTAAATGTTTGCACCATTTGGTCTTCAAACCTCTAGAACTGTACAATAGAAAGGGAGTTAAAGGTATGGCCTCAGGACATTGACCAGCAGTAGCTGCAGGACAGAGGATGATGGCCAGTCTTAACCTGTACACCACCTGAAAGTGCAAAATGTCATGTGGCGATGTCCGATAGGTTTTACCTTCCAGAGAATAATAGTTCTCTGCTTAGGGGGCATGTAAAGTAAGAGGCTGCTCTACAAGCTTTGAAATCTTCAACTTCTCAGTGTAATATTTCTTTTTCCTAACTTTCTGGATTACTTCCATGACAGAACTAGCTTCTTTGTGTGTATGGAAACACTAACAAAAGAGAGAAATGAAAAATCTGTCTGGATTCTCAATGCGCGTGTGCATAACCGAGAAGTTATAGGTGCAAGACTTTTAGCCCAAAATATTATAAACTTATAAAAATTGAGAATTACAGGAAAATTCATTGAAATACAGCTTGAGATTGTTCAAAATCTGTTTCAAAGGGTGTTTGAAAGGACACTTTAATTAAGTTGCTGCATTCATGGTCAAGTAGTTGAATGTAGGCCGGAAGCCCCCTGCTCTGTCTTTGATGGTGTCTCTGAATATGTGTGGAATAAGGATGCTGAAGCGTTGGCTAGAAGCTGTGTGACGGACGGACGGAAGATCTCAATGAGCTCTGGCGCTTTAGCTCAATTTCGATCTATCAACTCTGGCCATGAGTTTGGCTGCTCAGACTCTGTTTTGAAGTTCAAGCTGTAGGAGTCTACTCACCCAAGGGCTACAGGAACAAAAGGGAGACTCTAAAAACCATCAGAAGAAAAATGTACATTGGCTTGGCTGGCTGGGGATCAGTTTGGGGCATTCGAAATGGAGCAGTGGGTTTGGATTCTTCTAATGGGTACTGGTTTTACCTGGTTTTACCTTTCCTACCACCTCTTTTTTCCCCACAGCTTTGGAGAATTCATGCAGCTCAGTAACACTTTCAAGTGGACTGAAATGAAAGTTGTTTGTTTTCCATGATGGGAAAGGAGACTAGATTTGTGGCTTTTGGACCTGACAAAGTAGAGGACTCTTACAAGGAGAGGAAACAACCTTAAAAGTACCTTAGTTACAGTTTTTGCAGTCCCATTAGAATGTCTTTATTTTCTTATTTACATCTCATGCTTTTTTCCAGTTAGTGCTATTGCACTCTATTTCAGACTCTGCCACATGGTTATTGGTTATGTGTCAAGGTTGTCTCTGAGAGGTAGGACCACGCTCTTCTTCCATTTAGTGAGAGTGAAAGATGTTCAGCACTTCAGAATTAGACTTCATTACCTTTTTTTCTGTTTTTCTGTATGTAAGAAATATATTAAAAGTCAGGAGTTATTAATATTATAATTTAATGCTATGTATTAATGCTGTGAGAGAATCAAATATAACCAGCTGTAGTGAGTTGCCCTGGTTCTATTTGTTTCATATAATAACAGTATGGCCAAACTAGAATATTAAAAGCAGTATTTTCTAGTAGGGAGTAAATAAGGAAGTAATTGGTAGTAAACACCTCCACCTGTTTAAGAAAATTTAGAGAAAGACAGGAAAATATATTGTCAGAAGTAATCCTGAAGTGTGAAGGAAATTCACTGAGAAAGGTAATGGGGATTTTCCAGCAAATATAATTACTCACCTATCACAGAGTTTTAACAAGTTGCTCGGAGTTACCTTACAAACCAACATTAAAAAAGTTTGCCTCCTTTGCTCCTTTTGCTGGTCGTTCAGCAGCAATTAACCAGTAAACTCCTCTTGGTCACTGGTTTGTGGTTCCCACAGTAAGAGTTGCGCTCGAATGAAGACAGGAGCACTGAAGCCAGAAAATCTTAACCTTTGTACCTAAGTTTACTCCAATGAAGTTTACTCTGTTTTCAACAAGCACTCTTATGAAAGCAAAGTAATGCATAGTTATAAATCTTTGCAAGATTGGTACCTGAATTCCCATTACAGGATTGGACTTTATATTGCTGATATTGAGCTCCACTCCAGAGGACAGTGAAGTCAGTGGAAAGCCTCCCAATCTTCCACAAGATATAAATCAAGCTCAAATGAGCACTGAGCATCCTGGTTATTTTTTGTGGCTCTTGCTAGGTACCTTCCATGAGACATGCAGGATTTCAAAATAAATGATCAATATTAAAATGTAAAGAAAGCTTTAAGGACATATTTGGCAGCGAGTCGAAGTCTGCGCTTAGTCTGGACAGTGGAAGTTCACTGAGGGCTGTGGCGATGCAAAGGCGTGAAAGGAGGCTGACACCACACACTTCACCACTGGGGTGAAATGGTGGGAAGGGAGATTTTAGTCAGAGGGAATGAGTAACCATCTGGCTGCGTGTAGGGAAGTAAGAGGATGGGGGTTACGACTGTAGTAACACGTATAAGGCTGCCAGCTATGTGGTTCTGAGTCTTTAAGTAAAGACAGGCCGCGTCCTCACAGACCCAAAAGCTGACGAGGGCTGTAGGGATTCCCCTCAGCCACTTGCAGATGAGCTGACTGATGAAGGGTTATTTGGGTTTATCTGCTTATCCTGTTGATTAATAACATCTGTTCCACAGCTGACAATATTGAGAACTGTACATCTATACCAGGGAGTGAAAATAGACAGGGCTGTTTAACTCCTTTGAGATGTATGGTGTAGGAGAGCCCTCTTGCCCAGTGGCCTACCTCCCTTGCGTTGTCCCTTTTGCCTGCCCTGACAGGAATGTGCCTGTGCGGCCTGTCCAGAACGGCACCATTTTCCACCCCTTTGCTGCCGTAAATGGCGGCCAGTGGGGCCGGACCTGGGCCCAGCGGAGCAGGGGTGGCGGCTCTGCACGGGGTAGGAGGACCAGGAGCAGCCAGGCGGGCTGAGCTGTCAGGGAAGAGCAGCCCTGATGGCGGAGGGTATGAATTCAAGCACATATTTCATCATGCGCTGGGGCCACCTCGACCTGCGGGCAGTGCACCTGCAGGGCAGCACAAGCCCCTTCTCAGCCTCTCAAACGCGAATGGTGGCACTTGGCAGCCCCGGGCGTTGGCGGCATGGCAGCTTGGAGCACGCAGGCTGCCGCCTTGGCTCGGTTTTGCTGGTGAAGCACGACGAACAGCGGGCTGTCCCCCGCCCGCGGAGAACTACAGTGCCCGTCGGCCCCTGCGCGCCGCCCCCACCTTTCCCGCCTCTCGCCGTTATCGCCTGCCTCCTGTCAGCGAGGAGCCGGACCCGGCTCGCCCGAGAGGGGCTGCTGCCGCGGGGAAGGGGGGTGCTGCGGGTGGCGGCCGCCCTCGGGGGGCTGTGGCGGGGTGGAGCGGGGCCCGCTCCGTTCCCGTCCCGTTCCCGTCCCGTGCGGGGGAGCGGCGTCCCCGCAGCCTCGCTGCCCCGTCCCGTCGCCGCGGCGGTGGCGCGGCTCATGAGGTGAAGATGGTGATCCGCGTCTTCGTCGCCTCCTCCTCGGGCTCGGTGGCGGTGAGTGGGGGCGAGCGGCGGGGAGAAGGGAGAGGAGCGGGGCGCGGGGCCGCCGCGGCCAGGGCTCAGCCTCCRGGGCCGGGGACAGCGCGGGACGAAGCTGCCCGGTGGTTGTCAGCCGCCGCTCACCGACCCCGCGGTCGCCGAGCCTGCCCTCAGCTCCGAGACCTCGCCCCGCACGCCGACATGGACCTGGGAGTCAGTAGGCTCTTGCGAAACGCGGGTCTGAATTTGGCGGGGTTGGGTGTGCAATGGGGGAAAAAAAATGACAACTAGCCTCCCCACCCCGCCCCGAAAGGCTGCCAAAGCTTAGCTTGTTCGTAAATTGCCTTTGGCAAACCAAGCCCCCCTGAAACCTCTTTGTAGGGGACAAATACTGGGTGTGTTTAAAGGTTTTAAAGGTGATTAAAGTGGGCTAAACTTGCCCGCTAGGGAGGGGGGTTCAGCGCCTTGGTGCAGGGGGAGACCGCCCTGAGGCGCGCTGAACCCAGTCAGGTGCGGTGCCTTGGTGCCTGCCAAGTACTGCAGGTTTAAAAAATAAGTAAAAAGAGAGCCTGGAGACAAACTTAAGGCCAGTAGCACCTCTCTGCATTAACAAATACTCTGGAAAAGGTACAACTCCTTTCAAACTCGGTTTTGAAAGGCATCACTGCGACCTCTGCTTAATTGAAGCTCTTATAGCTTTCTCTTGTTGAATTAGTTATGCATGTGACCTATGAATTTCCATATTTTCATATAAAGTGACAGCTCTGATTTCTGTTAAGGCAATCTGAGCGTAAGCGTTCTACTGAATTTGTTCTTTAATGAGAAACATCAGAAGGATTTAGATATAATTGCTATTCTTTATGCTTCAGCAGTGAAGGCAGTGGCATTTTTGCATTGCGGAAGGATGTAGCACTGTATTTTCCCATCTGAAGGTTTATTGTGTGTTCACTTCCGTCAGCCTTTTACTGTGTGATACTTGTTTTCAGTTCAGTGGCATGGTGACAGGTATGTGTTCTGATATGTTTTGGCATGAAGTGTTCAAAATGCTTAGTGGCTGCATCACAGCTAATAAAAACTAATTATCCATTTCAGCAGCCAACTGAGTAAACACAGAGCATCTTCAGAACTCTATAATCCATGTTCATCAAGCATCCATAATAAAAACATCTCCTTCCCCGCATGGGCAGTTGGTTCACGCTGTGGTAGCTCAGTATTGCTAGGTTTAATTTCTGTTTCATGCCTCATAGCTTGATCAATAATGCATAGTTTTATATTTTGTTTTTGTTGAAGGGGGGAAAAGGGCCACATGATTAGCTCACCCATATCTCCTGTTCTGACCAGTCTGCAAATAGGTTATTGATGGGAGTTTTTGATTCTGTCCTCTCCTTCCCCTGTGTCTGCCTGCAAGGTACATATCCCGTTAGCAGCAGCAATATAACCCTCTTCACTATCTAGTAACCCAGCAAACCAAATCTGAGGTTGACAAGCAATTTAATTTGCACATCAGTTCATTTGCTGACTTTTTTCCGGGTTGGACAACAAGAAGATGACATATAATACGGATAACAGTTTGCATACTGGTGATAGTCAACTTTCTTCATCTAGCCAGCAGTACGTCCGAGTACAGCTTAGCCAGAGACGAATAGATAATTTAGTGATTGAAGGTACTGTTACACATTTCTTTTCTGTCAGTTCTTCTTCATCTGTGTTATCACAGCATTAAGGAACCTTCATTATGGGCTAGGTTCAAGCTGTGCTCAGTGTTGCATCACCGAGGCTTTTTTCTGTGGGCTTTGCAGGGGGTGTCCATAGATCATGGCTAAATGTTTGAGGGAAATGGCAAAGAAAAAATTATTATCAGCTGGTTATGTGGGAATCTGCATCTGGAGAAGAGGGTGGTTACTGTATTGCATGTCTCTAAACAGGGAAGTTTTAAACTTAATTTCATCCTCCTAGAACTCAACATTAGTGAAAGGAAACAAAAAGTGTTTGAGTCATGGAATTCCTTGTTGTCTCCTCCAGCCTCCAGCACAACTATGTCAGCTACTTTTTGGGATCCTGTGCAATTCATGAGACAGGATGATTTCCCCGTCTAGAGAAATGAGTACCCCTTATAGATCCTACTCTGTCTCCTGCTAAAAACAGTGTCAGAATCCGTGGTTTAATTTCCACCTGTAGGTCAGCTTGAGTCAAATTGTAGGCTAGCTGCTTGTGAGAGTGGATGTGGCTGAGGTTAGTATCTATCTGACCTGCTGTAATTGACCAAAAACTTCTATATGTAATATTTGCTGATAAACTAAAAGCAAAGTCATAGTGACACAATTCACTTTCCTAATCTCACTAGAGCTACTGTGTTAAATTACTCTTTATTTTAAAATGAAAAGTCCATCTAGTCTCTAGAGTAAGCTTTTGGTTTTGTTTGTTACCTCATCAGCAGTGTGCTGTTAAAGCAGGGACACTTCTCAGTCCTCTTCCCTCTTTGTGCCTGGAATAAGACTGGTTTGAGTTTGCAGAGAGGGAGGGGTGAAGACAGTGATTTGTTTAAATAAAAGTAATATGCAGCAATTTCCTTATGTTAACTGGTGAAAGAGATTATATTACCTAGCAAATATAATGAGCTAAACTCTTTGTGTATGACTCTTGAAACCTTCAGAATACCTAGGTCAAATGGTAGGCATTTGGCTGAAACATTCCTGAGAATGCTGTGTAGTCAGCAAAGGCTTCAGTTTGCATAAATATAACTTTCCCTGGAAACTTTTGAAATGTTTATTGATCCTGATACTTGGTTTAATTTATTTGGTGCTAAATAAGATACAAATACATAATTGTCATATATAATTCTTAAGAGTTCAGCGCATAAAATGTTTTGGGGGTCATTCTGGAGAATGAGAAAAGGAAGTAATTGGAGTGGATGAGAAGAAGCCAAGAACAATGTGAACCTTCCCTCCATTTGGTCTTGGACTTCTCCTGCGGCATCTTCRTCACATCTGAAGGTTCTTAGACCCCTGAGAGGTTAATGGTAGTAACTATTTTTTGTTGTTTTTTTAAATAAAACTTGTGAATATAAATGCCTCATGAGCTTAAAGATCTCACAGATCCAAAAACCTAGTTGTTGCTTGTTGTCATTTTCAGTGTTTAGGGAAGCTGGACTGTGGGTTTACCCTGTAGGGATGCTGTAGACAAGTTCCTGAGACCTTCTTGTGGGAAGGGAGGAGAGAGGCATTGTGTGTATGTGTACATTTCTAAATAATCTCGTGTTGTTTTAAGCATGCATTAGGCAGATCCAATTGAATCACAATGGGAAGCCTCTGAATAGGCAGGCAGGCAGGCATGTTTCTRCAAGCCTTACCGTCTCCTACTTTTTCTGACCTGAATTTCTACTTGTTGTTGGTAAGCTGTGTCTCGAATTCCAAGCACTTCTTTGTAGGACTGGGGAGGCAGGCTTTGCTACTCCTCCCTGATAAGGACAATCAGTGTTCTTTTGTGCTTAGGAGAAAGGCTACTTTAAAATTAGCGTTTACTTTTTCTCCCTCAGCAGTGCTTCACTGTTTTCAGGAAATAGTTTATGCCCTCGTTTTTCACCAAATCATTCCAAGGTGACTGTAATTTAATCTGTTTCACATTTTCCAGTCCATCAATAAAAATTTACACTTGTGCTACTGTAAATGGTTTTCAGTGTTTTAAAGCAGCTCTACCTTTGACAGGAAGCTGGTAGTATGAGCTAAGTAACTCTATGCCTGGAATTCCTACAGTTATCTAGAAATGCCAAACCATAGGAGACTTCAGTCCTCTTGCAGGCAGAGGACTGAAGGAAGATCAGGTAAGGGGAATGTCACTGAAGAGCTTTCAAATAATGGAGAAACTTCAAACAACTGTCTCACTTCTTGTGCTTTCTCCTCTGTGGTAATAATTTATTGCCTTCATCTGTTAAGCTGAACAGATATTATAGGGGTGTTACTGAAATAATGGAACAGCAGGTAGAATCTCCTCTGACCAGTAAGAGATGCGAAACACTTTCCCATTGAAATTTTTGTGTGTTCACGAGATGTGAAAAACACATAACTGAAATTAATTCCATTTAGTGTACAAGGGCAAGGGCTGCTCAGCCACAGTCTCCATGAGAACATGTTTAGGGGGACAGGAGGGTTTGGGGAGAACAGCACCAACCTGAAACGAATAGACTTTTTAAAATTACCAAAACTTGGACTTTGACTCTTGCTACTGAAGAGAATCATGGATTTTTTACTAGGAAGCTTGATAAGATAGGTGCAGTTATAGTTAAATTGTTTCTATAGCAAATATTGGTTTTATGAGACCAAAGCTCTGCTTTTGTTTAAGCATATTATGGAGGTCAAACGAGTTGGAATTTTTGTTTCCTGGAATGACTTTAAATCACAGTATAAAACATCAGAATGTCAGAATAATTGCAGTCATGTTTGTTTGGTTCACTTGTTGTTGGATAATGTAATGAAGACAAATACAATGCTAACGTTCTTAAGGCTAAGCTTGTGTCCTAGCGATAATGATGAATTTCAACTCCACCGTTGTTTGTACAAAGTCATTGTAACTCGACATTTCTCATAGCACTTCTCAGGAAGAATGTGCTTCTTGTTGAGGGGTGTGAAATAAATTAACTTAGAATATGTCACTTCTAGAATATCCACCATCTAACATTTTTTTTTTGCRTCTCTGCACCCCAAAAGCACAACAGTCAAAACTGAAAGTGATTTGATTGAGTGATACAAGTGCTTTTTGTGAAAACTGTATGAGTTATGGTGGTCATTTGGAGGGATTTACAACTTGTTGCATGTGGTTTACGGAAATTCAACTACCTATGATATCAAATATTAAGCTTTGCAAATTATAAACATTATCATGATTTTTTAATATTAGAAGTTTGTAAAATCAGATCATAGCAGCAGGTAAGTTAGCTTTTCAGAAATGAGGCAATAATCTTTACAATTTGAAGTGATCCTGTAATATTTACATGGGAAATAGCAGTATTTTAAATGCATAACCAAAGTATTGTCTAACATCTGTCAGCATGCTGAGGATACACCTGTTGGATTGGATCCTCAAAGCCTGATTTATGAATCTCACATGAACGTTGTACTGTGTTACTTCACTTGGTAAAGATGGTGGTGCTTTTGGTTGTGCACCTACAGAGTAGTGCTCTAGCAACAGCAGCGTTACTGGAAGAAAAGTTCGATCCTTGCTCAGTCACAGAACACGTCATGTGTATCCGTGTCTTGGACCTTGGCAATTATATCGTGCCCATAGGAGAGATCTGGGGACTTTCTAGATCTAGTCCCTTTGACTGACAGAATTAGTTCCCTCATCCTTCCTCAAGTTTCTTATTGTCAGGTCAGGTGGCTCATATTCATCTTTGCTGGCTTCTGTTAGTCCTGTTTTGCAGGGTTTACATGGCAGAGGGAGCCTGAGAGCCTTGCTCGCCACTGTGAATTCTGTGAGGCAGGGAGGTCAGCGCTGAAGGCTTTAGCTATTTTTCACCCTAAGGACCCTCTGTGGATCTAGCTCTCAAGTCTGTATTCCAAAGAAGTCTAAATTCTAGTTACATCCTCCTGCCTTGTGATGGAGAGAACTAAGAGCCTCTGAACGGTGGTTCAGATAGCTTAAGGAATGTGTTCAGGAGGGAGCCGGGTGAGAACTCTGGTGACAAGGATACAGGTGGAATTTAGACCATCTGTCTGTGGTATTCAGTACCTAACTGTTGCACCATTCTTGTGTGCTCTAGCGCTTTTCAAATATTTGCATTTCTTCTTGGCAGATAGATTATATCAGAAATAATGCTACCTTGAAGAACACGCTTTAGACTACATAGTGTCACGAGCAGTAGGACTGTTACTGACCTTTGATTACAATTGTAGCTGTAATAAAACTTCAAAGGAGGTATTGTTCTGACTGGGTTTCTGAAGACTGTTTGGAGTGTGTGTTTTGACTCTCCATATACTGATCTGCTTTGTACAGGCATATGGTTCAATGTCTCTAACAACTATATAGCGACATTTTCATTAAAGATTTAGCCCTCTATTTTGAATATATTCACATGGGTTGGAAAGAATAAAATGAGTCATAAAAGGCAACTTGTTCATTTTGAGAAGGTTTTTCCCCTCTGTTTTTCTATAGAGTACAGCAGTGTCAAAGTGCAAGTCCCTGAATGGAAATACTTCACTGATGGTGACCTGTTCTCCTTAATCTTCCACCCATATGATCAAAGCCTAGAAATTCTTTTTCCTAACCCTGGTCATAGTGTCATCAATCACAGGAGGTCACATATAACTGAATTTGATTACATTAATGAAAAAAAAAATTGAAGTAATAACTAACTTGCATGTGATTTATTAGTACAAATTACTTTTGGATTACTTTTATCTTCCACATTGTTTTGTGAAATGAAAATTAATTTGGGCATATAACTCACCCGTCTGTTTTCTAGAGGGTACAACCCAGGAGGAAAGGCAGGGAATGAAGCATATGCCATTCTTTGATTGTCCCCATTTTGTTGTCTGGCATTAGTACACCAACATATAAACTGCCACATTTACAGTTGTCATCGTCACATTATTCTCTGCCAACATTGCTCCTGCAGAGAGAAACTCCAGCAGAGGGGCAAGGCAGGCAGCTCTCATGCTGTAACACACCAGAAGACTGCAACTGCTTGCTTCAGTGCTGCTGAACTGGAGATCTTGGTACCAGCAACTTTAATCTGGTGAATTCAAATTGAAAGCAGCGTGTTTTCCATATGCAGCCTACTGCAGGCTTGGTGTCTGGTTTCTTGTCACTACAAAGGTTGCTCAGCCAAAGGACAATGAACTGAATTCCATTATGTTTGGGCATCACAGAACTGCTTTCCCAAAATTTGTTCAGCTATTCCTCTGTAAACCTAGGTCAGATATTCACTTCCTCTCTAGTTTTTTTTTTTTTTTCCCAGGAAGTCTTATTTGGGCAAAATATGCTAAGCACCAGAGCATCAGTATTTTTTTTTCTTTTGGAGCTAAGTATCTTTGTAAAAAGAGATATTAAAAGAAGATGTTGAATTAAAGTCACTGCTGGGCTAATGTAAGTCCTGTGATCTGCAGTCATTTACTGGGATGTGATGTCTAGCATAGTAAATTCATGTAAGATGTGATCCAAAGCTTGTTAAAATTGGTGAAAACATCTTCATTGACAGACTGGGCTTTCATCCAAGCCAGGTGGCTTCCATGCTTGCCATTAAACCTAAATGGTGTCTCGTGTGTGAGAAAAGTTCAGGACTTTAATAATGTGTATTGTTCTAAATGTTTTTATTCATGCATGTAAATGGTACAATGCTGCTGGCTCCAACTTGGAATTGCTSGAGTACTGTCTGCAAACATAACATGTCCTCATTAGCAGTAAGGAGAAATGAACCTTGGGATATAAACTTCTACTTAAAATGAAAGAACTAGATTGTTGGTAGAAGGGTTGTATTGGACGCCTAAGCCTCTGTCCTTGGGCAAACCATAGCAAGTAAGTACCAGTTGCATGACTTACAGGCCACATTCTAGGCAAGAGAGCTGAATTTCCTGAATCTCCACCATTCTGGTGGACAGTGAGGCTAGAAACAAATAACTAGTTCTTGCAAAGTTATGTCTCTCTTCTATTCCTGAATAATTCCCCGTTTTTAAAATTTAAGGACCTATAGATAAAATTCAAAAAACAGTGAAGACATACTAATAAATGTGAAAGTGTACTAGTCAAAGTTACCTGACAGTGCCAAAGCCCAGCAAAGCTTGCCAATGTAATGGGACAATATTTATTCAGAGTAAATTACCTTTCTTAGTACTTGTAAGAGCTTAAAAAAACCCCTATATTTTAAGTGATATATTGAATATTCTGGTTCTAATAGTCTTGTCAAAGGTGAAGTATACTGCTGAATAAGTCTATTTCACTTGCTATATGAATGCTTTTGATTTTAATTAAAATCCAAGCAAAAATTGAGTCTATGATGCAACATGTTTCAGTTGACCTCTGTTAGATTCTCTCTGGTACTCTTCTGTACAATCCATCTTCCAATTTAATTACTGCAGACAGTTTATACTTCTGTTTATCCAAAGAGGGAAATGTAGAAGAAATAAGGATTTGTGGAAGAATAGTCAGCATTTAAGGAAGTTCTTTATTGTATAAAATCAGGATCACTTTTGTCTTTAGCAATCTGAGTGCAACTTGGAGATAAAGAATTGTCACTAAGCTGGTAACGCAGAGTGTTATCATTTTACTAGCAGGTACACTGAGGGCAACAGTTTCCTCACCTGCAGCCTCAAGTACTGGCCTCCTGAGGGAGTCTATCCAGAAGGAAATACTGCAATCTTTGTTTTGCTTGCAGTGTGAAAGCTTGATAAGAAATGAACACAGAAATRCTGTAGTCCTTGGAATCTAATCTTAGTTGAAATCTACTGTATCCAAAACCATGATCATGTTCCAGTATGTCAGTGGTTTTTACAAGCTTAATGTTTTGATAAGTTTTACAGAAGATAGTTAACATTTTGCAAGTCCCTTAAGTTGGTGGATTTCCTTCTTGGTGAGGTGAGGGGAAATGTAGAGGCAGTGGAAGTGTTTCTTACCTGTGACTGTCAGTGGAAACAGTCTGCAGTTAGCTGCAATAGCTCGGAAGAGCTTCTGAGTTCCTCAGTAGCCATGAGATTGTTTCCTTAATCTTCTCTCCTGGGATTGGTATGTTGTTTAGTCAGCACCTGTTGGATGGGCAGATGGAGTCAATTCAGAAACCTAAGTCACTGTTGACTCTCATTTCTAAAAACAAACATCAGATTCATTTTAGTGGGACTCATGTAGGTGAGCAAAGTGTGACCTGATCTTTCAAGGAATGACTCAAAGTTGTTGATGAACTTCAGATGCTTTGACTGGGAGGAAGGGGTGGCTGAGATACAAACATTGTGCAGGCAACTCATTTAACATAGTTTGTCTCATAGCAAGGGAGCAGGGATACAAAACCTGCTTTTTTATCTTTCTTGGGCTTTAGGCCTCCATCTGTGAAGTATTTTGGGGTGAAATCTTTTGATTCTTTTGTTCAAGGCTGGGGCAGTCCTTCCATTCAGGTATGCTACTTTACTGTAAGAGTTATTTATCACCACTGTGAAGGGGCTGAGTCTAAAGCATGTGGATATCCTTCTTTTGGGGTGATAAGAGCTATAGTGATGAGGAACCTTCTTAAAACAAATTCTTTCTATCTTGTTAGTGGGGGAAAAGAAAAACAACTGGAATTTACAACAGTAAACAAGCTTATTTAGTCTAAATTTAATATTGCACTTCACTATAAAGTAATTGAATTTGGTACAGAGGAAGGGGAGTAACTGTCTTGCTAGCTGATTTACGAAGAGAAGCTCTTGGGAAACGCAGGTTGTTCAGTGGCTCATGTTAATCATCAGTAACAGAATGCCTTCTGTTGTTGCCTCCCAGGATAGAGCTTGTCTTGACAGTTAAGAGTTCCAGGATTTGTTGTTGTTGGTTTTGCTCTTTTACCTCTGGATAACTAATCCCCACCATTCCTAGTAAGACAATGTGGAAAACTGCAAGATGTTTCTCATTTTACCGGAAGGAATAAACTTGCAGAAGTTAATGCCTGGGAGTGACCTTYGCATATGTATCAACCTGCCTTTTGTTTGAATATACATATGTAGATGGGTATTTTTGCATACAGACACATATATATACATATATAAATGTATTTATGTATATATATAGTGTGTATATGTTACGTATATTTATATCTTTGTATATGTGTGTGTGTGTATGTTTCTTAACCTTGGAATTACCGATAGATGTTTCTTAACCTTGGAATCACTGATAGATGCTAATTATCACTTGGTAAAAATAAACCACTGATTTTTGCATCCCCAGAAGAGAAATAAAGTTAATGTCCTGGTGCCTCACATTGGTTGCTCAAGATATGTCAGCATCTGTCGAGGCCCTGTCAAAAATAACTGCTCCTTTATTTGAGTGGCTGGACCTTATGGAATTGTAACCATGGATGTCTGTCTTCTGTGTAAGCTAGAGTGCTAAAACCGTGGTGCTTGCTCAGCTATCTCTCTTATTCCATGTGTCTGGCCTATACTTAAGAGCTTTACTTAATGTAACTTATTTCAGATAATGAGGTGCTTACAAAACATCAAAATAGTTATACCAATATAAAATATTCACCAATATAATTGTGCTGGCTAATCGGGACATACAGTGGCATAAATATTTCCCTTCCTACCTAGGAAAAAGGTAACRTCGCTGTAAACAATGTTATGAAGATTTTTAACTGAGAGCTCTGACAGGSCTAGCGGTGGCAGTTGAAGACCTTACTGCTGATAAGTTCAAAGTTGCTCTTCTGCCTGTTGCAGAGCTCCAGGACAGAACACGTGCCTGCATTCTAGCCTCTTYGGTTGCAGCCTTGTGTGTTTGCCTTCATGTGTGCTGAAGGTAGGCTAGTAATACATTGAACTGTGAAACTGAGCATCTGCAGCACCAGGACATGTCCAGTTTTGCCACTGTTGCAGAGGTGATAACTTTTGGCAAGAGGAGGGTAGCAAGCTTCTGCTTGTGACAAAGCCTTAAACAGCCACAGTTTCTGGCTTTCTGAATGTCCCATTTCATGGGATTGTTCTGCTGCAAACTCTGCCAGCAGGGTTACCTACCCTCAGAGCTTTTGTCTGTAGGCAGAGCCCTGAAACCATGAACTTGTACTCCATATTAAATACAAATCAAAACGTGATTGTGTATGTTCCCTTCACACATGCTGATAAGTTTTTCCTGTTGGCTTTTGGCTTTTTATGCTTTTACAAAAAGACAGAATTTTGTTAACCTGCACATGCTAGGAGATACAGCCTGTTGTGATTCTTTTCACCAATCTGCTATGTAACATGGGTTCTTGAATTCACTGGATAGATCCCAGTTGAAGCAAGAGAACGTGACTCAGAAAAAAAATCCATCAGAATTTAATGGTGGAAATTCCATCACAACTTTCACAAATTTGTTCTATTTCCTGACATTTTCATATGCTGCAGAGGTTGATACTAATATCAATTAGGTATTATCTGTGCTATTAAAACCTTTATGAGTGATTACTTGGAACAATTTAATAGTAACATTACAAATCAATTAAACACTAGTTTCTTAATCATGGAATTGGGGTCTGTGTTTTTCAGAGAAAGGCAAGTGAATTTTTGTGTGTCTTCATTTGAAAGAAAGCTTCCTTTGATCTGATGAACAATAGAGCATCAGCAACTGAAACCCGTCATGATGTTGCTGCAGGGTTAGTGAAATTATCATCCCTGTCTAATCTAAAGAAACACAATTCAAGTATGCATTAAACCTTTGATTTGGATCTGCATCTCCTAAGGTCAGACAATCTTCCTGAACCATCTCTAATTGTGTGATCCGATATGTTTATATAGAAGCAGAGGCAGGAGTGGCATTTGAAGAATTTAGATAGCATCAAATTCTTCAGTAGGAACCTGCTAGGAAGCTAAAATTAGTTAGAAAGGAGRTGCAAAACTAGTCTTTGATCAGAGAAGACAGCTGCCTTGAAGACCCTGATGTGCAAGCAGTCCCCTCCTACACTTGTCTGCAGCGAGGTCTATTTTCGGGTAAAGGTTCCCAGCATCAGGCCTCAGGAGAGTCTGAAAATCTGTGGGTTTATTCAGCATAGTATTCAGCGATACCTTTGGCTATGTGGAGGTGATTCCTGTTGACCTTACAGGAGATGTGTCTGCAGTTTATGGGATAATAATCAGATGGCTGCTGTGTTTGGGGCAGCTAGTCATTAAGAAATGGGGCTGCAGAAGCAGAAAAGAAAAGGTAATTTGCACATACGGAGCTGCAGGAACAGACAAGCTACATGGATATAGTTGCGTTTGTTGAAAGAGAAATAACATTGGCATTTGTTAATAAAGTTAGAAGCCTCATTCTGCTCTCACTTGCGTCAAAGGTAATTCTGTTATTGATATGAATACTACCAGTGGCAGTCAGCCCTAGTTTAGAGAATGATATCAACAAAATCCATCATCCTAGCCTTACAAAAACATACTGATAAGACTTTGCAGTAATACAGTCCAATTTTATCTGAAATCTGATGTTTATCTAGAGCCGCAAATGCATTTTTCTGTTGCTATTTCATATACTGCTGGGAAAACCTGTATATATCTGTAAAAACTTCGCACAACAAATTCTGAATGACTAGAACTGCTGTTACTGCTGTTATTTTAAAGTGCATTATCAGGGTTGTGTACATCTGTAGTTGGCAGAATGACACATCTGTGCTGTCTGGATAGTAGCTGTCAGGAGAAAATAGTGAAAGTATTGACAGCTTTATTTCACAAACTTGCTTTTCAAATTCTTTGGAGCATTTTGGAATCATAATATCTCTGATCCTCCAGGATGAGAAAACAAATAAATGCAAGCATAGTCCTTCTTAGGGAAAGGCTAGATGTTTTTTCCAAGTGTTCAATCATTCTCTCAAATTCGTGGTGGGGGATTAGTAGCTGTGTGTGGGAAATATGGATGTAACCTTGTGTTTATGTGGGAACAGGATTCTCCATGAAACCCAGTATGCCACTGCAGGGCTAGGCAGTACTGTAGTCTTGGAGTTTGCCTTAATGTCTCTTTGAAACTCTACCATACTGTCAGGAGACTCTCTGCTGCATGTGGCATCTTAGGGCTCCACATTCTTCATCAACTAGCTCTTGTTTCAGAAATAGCTGGAGCTGCAGTTGGGTGTAACTGGGTGTTGCGCTACGGGTCCTGAGCAACAAAATATAGAGGGTGCAGCCTCTCAGGTAGGGTAGGAGGTGGCCAGCGGGACTTACATCTTGAGCTAACAGAACTCAGACCCCACCCAGATGAAACAGGGGTAATTACTTATTATGTCTCATGGGCTGCTAGGTGTTTTTATCCGTTCTAATAGATAAATATTCCTATGCCACTGGGTTTTGATGCTTGAAGCTAATGAACAGGAAGAAACATGACCTATTTTTTTTAGTGCCAAGAAATTTGCTTTTATATCTCATTTGCAGTAAGTACAGAAAATACAGCTGCGGATGCTTTATTCATTGTTACAAAACAGTGTGACTGATAAATACATAGAACTAGTTCACAACACTTTCAGTGTTCTGCTGACTCACCATGTCACAAAAAAAAGACAACTGTGTGTTTTCATCTTAAAAGTTTAGGTGATAAACRTGTTAATAATAGGAAATGTGGGTGAATTTCTTGTTAGGGGGATTTTTTGTTTTCAAACTTTTATTTTTCTTTGCAGAATTTAGAGTAGAATAAATATTTCAGTTGGAAGTGATCATCTAGTCCAACTGCCTGACCGCTTCAGGGCTCACCAAAAGTTAAAGCATGCTATTAAGGGCATTGTCCAAATGCCTCTTAAACACTGACAGGCTTGGGGCATCGACCACCTCTCTAGGAAGCCTGGTCCAGTGTTTGACCACCCTCTCAGTAAAGAAATGCTTCCTAACGTCCAGTCTAAACCTCCCCTGGTGCAGCTTTAAACCATTCCCATGTGTCCTATCACTGGATACCAGGGAGAAGAGATCAGCACCTCCCTCTCCACTTCCCCTCCTCAGGAAGCTGTAGAGAGCAATGAGATCGCCCGTCAGCCTCCTTTTCTCCAAACTAGACAAACCCAAAGTCCTTAGCCGTTCCTCATAGGACATTCCTTCCAGCCCTGTCGTCAGCTTTGTTGCCCTCCTCTGGACACATTCAAGGACCTTCACATCCTTCTTAAATTGTGGGGCCCAGAACTGCCCACAGTACTCAAGGTGAGGCCACACCAATGCTGAATACAGTGGGATAATCACGTCTCTTGACCGGCTGGTTATGCTGTGTTTGATGCACCCCAGGATGCGGTTTGCCCTCTTGGCTGCCAGGGCACACTGCTGACTCATATGAGTATTATAGCTTTTGCTTACATTCCCAAACCTGCTTATAAAACTACTCTCTTCAGTGCTATTTCAGTGAACTTTAAACAATTACTAAATATTTAACACATTTTAAGAAAATAAAGAAACAAAACATAGTTATCGTGTTTTTCTTCCCTTCACAAAATCGTAATTCTGCCAAGCAAGCTTGATTCACATTAACAAAGTGATATCTCTTAAATCTCTGCAGATTTTCAGCTATAGCAGTGTTGGACTTCCGTGTGCAAGACACCAAACTATTCCCTGCTCTCCTAACTCTGCGGGAGGAACTGTGAGATTCAAAGGTCAATTTTCCGTTCATCACTGCAGGACTAAGGACTGAGTTTCCAACAGTTCAGAACTTTATGGTTCTCAACTACCTTGCTGAACTGGGACTTTACTGGGAAGCAAAGGATATTCTTCAGAATCAAATAACTTACAGAAATCAAAAGAAATAAATATATGAATAAATGTAATATAGCACGGAGATCAGAGAACAATTTGCATTTAATTAGCAAGTACTAAAGAGTAGCTGAATTAATAAGGGTTGCAGTTATCATACTTGTATTTACGTGTAGTATACATTTTGAAAAGGAAGATAGATGTTGCTTGTTGAAAGGGTTTCTTTCATGATGCAAAATACTTGCTATAAATATGCCACTTTGACAAAAGAGAATAGTATGAGGAGGAGTTAAACRTAGAATGCTAAACAGGAGATTTAAATTATTCTCTGGCAACTTTGAGAGGTTTCTGTTGGAAAAATGCATGAAAATAACACTTTCTTTTTACCACTCTCTTGAATTACTGAAACATATGGTAAATTACAAAGAAAAACATCTATCTGTTGAAAGAAGTTAGCTGCCAGCTAGGGTTTGAATTGTTAGTCTTTTGAAATGAATTATTCTTGTCCTGCAGGATGGTTCCATCAGGAGAAGTTTTTGATAGCTGAAAATATGCTTTAAGAATCCCTAAAATCTTCCAGGCTGCTCAAAGTTTCTCTTGTCTTTTGTGCTAGTGTCCTGGTTTCAGCTGGGATAGAGTTGGTTTTGTTTTTTTTTCCTAGTAGTTGGTATAGTGCTGTGTTTTGGATTTAGTGTGAGAATAATGTTGATAACACACTGATGTTTTTAGTTGTTGCTAAGTAGTCTACTAGTCAAGGACTTTTCAGCTTCCCAAGCTCTGCCAGGTGCACAAGAAGCTGGGAGGGAGCATAGTCAGGACAGCTAACCCAACTGGCCAATGGGGTATTCCATACCATGTGATGTCATGCTCAGTATATAAAAGCTGGGGGAAGAAGGGGGGGACGTTCGGAGTTACAGCGTTTGTCTTCCCAAGTAACCGTTACGCGTGATGGAGCCCTGCTTTCCTGGAGATGGCCGAACACCTGCCTGCTGATGGGAAGTAGTGAAGGAATTCCTTGTTTTGCTTTGCTTGCGTGCGCRGCTTTTGCTTTATCTATTAAACTGTCTTTATCTCAACCCATGAGTTTTCTCACTTTTACCCTTCCGATTCTCCCCCCATCCCACCGGGGGGGAGTGAGCGAGCGGCTGCGTGGTGCTTAGTTGCTGGCTGGGGTTAAACCACGACAGCTAGCCACTAGGATCCCCCACCTTGGGGAAAAAAAAAGTCCTAGCACATAATTCTAATAATTTGGAAACTTCTTGGCTCGCTGTTGACCAAGACACTTAAAAACAGACCAAGTTACCAGCATGCTCTGTTAATCTGCCCTCTGTTTTAGCTAGAGACCCAGCTGAAGAAGAACCATTATGCCTTCCCAGAAAGAGGGAATTGTGTCCTCACAAGAAAATATTTATGGTGTTGTGGTTTAACCCTGGCAGCACCTAAACATCACGCAGCCGCTCGCTCACACCCCCCCACCCCGCTCTGGTAGGATGAGGGAGAGAATCGGGAGGGCACGAGTAGGAAAACTCGTGGGTTGAGATAAAAACAGTTTAATGATTGAAATAAAATGAAGTAGAACAGTAATAGTAACAGTGGTAACAACAACAACAATATACAAAGCAGGCRATGCACAATGCAATTGCTCACCACCCGCCGAACCGAACAAGAGCCCGGGACCCAGGAGCCCCCCCCCCACACCCTTAGTTTTTATACTGAGCATGACGTCACATGGTATGGAATACCCCATTGGCCAGCTGGGTCAACCACCCCGGCTATGCTCCCCCTGCCAGCTTCCCATGCACCTGGCAGGGCATGGGAGGCCGAAAAGTGCCCGGTGCAAGCACCACCCAGCAGCACCCAAAACATCAATGGGCTATCAACGCTCCTATTATACCAAACCCAAAAACATAGCACACCCTCCCCAGCTACTGGGAAGAAAGTTAACTCTGTCCCAGCCAGAACCAGGACATATGGCTAGGAAAGATCCTGTATCTGTAGCACAAATATAATTTCCAGCATGCATTTTGTCAAATAGAAATGTAGAAGTTTTCAGGATAGTGTAATTCCACAGAATGGAGCTCTTGCTGTAGGTTACGATCCAAAAGGTTTTGCAAGCTTCCCTAGTAGAACAACCAACAGTGCATCCTGACCTTCAATCTAGCAGTCACCTGCTGCTTGCCAGGCTAGGCTGGGAATCCTCTCACTACGTTTCTCAGTCTGCATGGAGTCCTCTGGCTGCTAGTCTGTCAAGGTCTCTCTGATTTGGAGCTGCCTACCTGTACGCTCAGTGGGATTTCCAAGTTCTGGTTCAGTTCCTGTTGCAAAGTCTTCAAGTTTCACTTTGTTTTAGCCATTTTTTATTTCCACAAGCAATGCTGGTTTTTTGGTTTCACATTGATGCAACGGAATACAAATTCACATCATTAATTGGAAGATCCAGCTTCAGTGGTATTATTCTTTTGATGGGAAGTAATGAGCCAAGATTTGGGTCTCATAGCATCTGGTTTCCTCCAGTCCATCAGAGACTCATATGTAAGTGGCTTTTCAACACTGTAGGAACACATTGTTACTACTGCAAGAAGAAAATGATCATAGAATCACTTACTTCATTTGTGTACATCATTGGCAAGTCTTGTTTCCTGAAACAGAAGAAATAAAGAGAAGTAGACTTGGGAGTAACTTGAGAGGCTTTCTCAGCTGCACACAGCTCAAAGGCGCCCTGCATGGCACTGCCTGTAGCTGATATTTCTGTAGAACCTTCTCTTTTTCCTTTCTTGGTCTTTCACCTTTTTCTGTTTGTTCCCTATCTGTCCCTCCTTTTCTCTTACATGCTTACTGAAATAATACCAAGTAAACCCCTGAGCAAACTCCCATCATCTCTTGTTTTGTGCAGTGAGTGGTAGATGTATTTGTACTTGCTAAAGACTCGTTGTTTCTGAGTGTTACCTTGTTACTTGTACAGAGAACAATAGTTTCTTAATTAAAAAAAAACCAACTTAAATAAGAAACTTTCCCCTTCAGCTTGTAATAGACATACATACACAGAAATAGATTTAAATGCATTTTATCATAGTGCAACATCTGACAAGGAAAATACAAGGTTAGCAGGCATTGGGCGTGGAGCAGTTTACTGTGTTCTGTAGCTTTGTAGAAAAAGAAAATAATATGTTTTCCTTTGCTGACTGCTTGTGATTAGGAGTATTTTAAAAAACAAACCTGGCACAAATTTTAATGGCATTTCTTAAATACTGGACTCTTTCAAAGACGCCATACATACATTGCACAGAGGTAAAGGTATGCAGATTGCCTGGCTAAGCAGTGTCTCAGCAGCTCCCAGGGACCCACAAACTTATTTTGCATAAAGCTGAACAGATTGCCCTCCCAGTGCAACAGAGTATTTCATATGGCGTGTCCTTAATTATGTCTCTGTATGCAAGCAGAAGATTGCTGCTAGCAGGAGACCAGGGCAGTGCAGGCTGCATGTGGCCACTGTTCAGGGACTGTTCTATTTCTTTTCAGATTGAAAAGTTCCATGGTCAATTTTCAGGATATTGAAACATTAACATATAGTTTTTCTTGAGGATGAAACGTTGAAGGAGTTTTTAGCTATTTGGAGGTCTGTTCTGAGAGACTGTATTTTCTTTCTACCACATGTAATGCAGTATTTGCTACGGCAGGTAGCCACTTCCTTTACTTTTGGGAATAGTTAYGTGATGCTGATTTTTTTTAATTTTATTTTTTAAATTTCTTCTTTATTACCCTCCTTCACCTCACCACAGCTTCTCATCTCCTTTTTCCCTACGTACATAGCTGAGTTGTATTTTCCTGTGCCAAGAACAATGAATTAATCATATGAACCTTTGTAAAGGTCTGTCACAGCACTACCATCTCTGTGCAATAAAAATTGCCAGGGGTCAGTTGTGCTCTCCTTTCCTAAGCCAGGCAAAGAAAGAGAAATTTGGCAGGAAGTCTCTGTCGCTACAGGTTGCAGATGTAACAGGACCATGAGGATTTGCACGTCAGCCTTGGTGAATGTGTAAGATTGTTTTTCATTGCTTCTGTATGAAAGCAGAAACACAGTGGAAACAGAAGAAAAGAATGCAGATGTTGCTTAGTGTGTTTGAGAGAGGCATTGCCTCCTCCTTGCTTTTCTAAGGAAGGTATGTGTAGGTCTGCAGTTAACACTGTTTAGAGTTCTGTTCATCTGATGTGGTTAAGGCTTGTATCTCTTCGTTAGAGTGTAGTATCTCCTTATTATCTGGGAGTATGTGTTAAGCCTCATCTGTATGAGAAGTAAAGATTAGTAATCCTCTGCAGTAACTGTATTACATCTGCATTTTACACTGCAACAATCCCTTTGGTTATGTTTGCATGACTTGTAAAGGCAGAGGGTCCTGTTTGGTGTTTTCAGCTGTGGGAGTGAGCTGGAGTTTGTGTTTATGTAACACAAGTGCTGTTTATGCAGTTCATATTTCAAATACCTGTAGCTGGTCATGCTTCAGCTTCTGCTGAGCCATTTTCTTAGGGTGCGGTTTTGCTACTGATATAAACCGATGAGATTGTGGTGCTGACATTATTGATGCTCCTTCCCTTGTTCCCCTGGTTCCTGCATTATGCTTGTGCAAGGAAAGCTGCAGGAGCTGCTTGGCAGCAGGGGGGAACATTGCGTCGTCTCAGTGACAGCCAGCGGTGAGATCTGCTTAGCTGTATCATTAAACTGCACCCTAAAGGTGCCCCTGCCAAATGCAATACATTCCGTTTTCAGCTGAGTCAGTGAGTGGATAACATGGCTGCTGCAGTTCTGGAGTAAGGACTGAGGTCAGGAAAGAGTAACAAGATTGAAAGAGAAGGAAGGGAACCAGCAGGACCATCTCCGTCTTTAGAGGCACAGGTCTAGATAGACATATGCCAGTCCGTGAAACAAGTCTTTGAGGTGAACTTAGACATGCATTCTGYTTTGGTTTTTTAGATGTCAGACTTAGAAAATGTGTTTGTGGTCTGACAAGCCAGCTTAGAAGATACTCATCATAAGGCCTTGTTCTCAGCATGTGTGGTCAGTTGCAATGAGTGGACAGTTCAGGTTAGGCTTTTGGTCCCTTCAGTTCCAGGATGAAGAGGCTGTAGGACAGTCAGAGCTACACATCTCACTCACTAGCCAATGCACTGAATGGTACCTTCTGTCATTCCCTCCACTTGCAGGTAGGAGGACTGAAGCCCAGGGAATGCCTTATCTCCAGAAGGTGGGGGTTAGAGTCCAGAGCAGACGACCAACCTCCCATGTCCACTTTGTGGGCACCAGACACTCAGCAACATGCCTGCTGACACCATGAAGAGCTTTGAAACTGAGAGCGTGTCTGCTTTGTCCCATTTATATTAACTGGCTAATGAAATAAGGCAGAGAAATTCTCTTTAATCATGGCTATTTCACAGCTTCAGTTAATACTGCTACTTGAGTCATCTTGCCTATAGTATAGTAGAAGTAATATTCATTTATCCTATCTGGGTTAGTTAAATCCTGGACTAGTGAGATTTTTGCAGTGTATTGAATATCTTGGTTAAAATAGTGTAGAGGAATGAAATACTGCTGCCATTTAGTAATGGAGAGACCACGTGATATGCTCCTCTGGTTCAGCAGCAGTCAGTTGGCAAGCCTTTCTAGTACAGAAGATCTTCTGAAAACAGGTTCAGGAAGCCTAGAGAGGGATAAAAAGAAGGAAATTGTGACTTGTTGGATGTGACGAGACGCTTCCAGGGAATTTTGTATAGAGGATGTGATCTGACTTTGCTAAACTTCTGGTCCAGTCTGGAGATGATTTATAATAGTAACATCCTTATTCTGCTGTTAAATGAGCAATAGGATTTATCTTTTTACCGGAAATCACTGTTCAGGTTAGCTGGGAGATCTGTTTTCCACACCCATATTAGTTGTGTGGGAAACAGAAATCTTACAACAGAAGAGTTTTCAGTCTAGTCAAAGACAGAAAAAGTCAAGTGGTTGAAAGCTGGAAGTGAGGCGAATTCTGAACAGAAGCAAGCAAATATTTTAAGTGAAGGCAGTTAATTAACTATGGGAACAATTTACAAAGGCTGGCAGATTCTCTGGTATTATCAGTTCAGGGATGGAGCTTAGGGGGAAAAAAATCCAAAGAAACTCTTTACTCCTAAGAGGAATTAATTCAGGGATGCTGCAGGTCAGAACAGATAATCCCACTGGTCCCACCTGGCCTGGCCTGAGGATGTCTTTGAAGTATTTCTCCAAAGCAGTATGAAAGCGTATCCTCCTGTTACCTGTTGCAAATCAGTATAAAGAAATGAAAACTACGGGAGAAAGCCAGGATACTTTAGCTGAGATGGACTTTTTTTGTAAATCGGGCTACTGAACAAGTGATWAGCTCATTTTAGCTGTTCTGTATGTCAAAATGGACATCCTATTTTTCTGCCTTTCAATCCTAATAAGGAGACCAGCTCCAAAAAAGGAAGACACAGGGAACTACAGGCCAGTCAGTCTCACCTCTGTGCCTGGGAAGATCATGGAACAGATCCTCCTGGAAGCTATGCTAAGGCACATGGAGGACAGGGAGGTGATTCGAGACAGCCAGCACGGCTTCACCAAGGGCAAGTCCTGCCTAACCAACCTAGTGCCCTTCTACAATGGAGTGACTACATCAGTGGACATGGGAGGGCTACAGATGTCATCTATCTGGACCTCTGTAAGGCCTTTGACACGGTCCCCCACAGCATCCTTCTCTCTAAATTGGAGATATGGATTTGATGGGTGGACTGTCTGGTGGGTGAGGAATTGGTTGGATGGCCGCATCCAGAGGGTAGTGGTCAACGGCTCAATGTCCAGATGCAGATCGGTGATGAGTGGCGTCCCGCAGGGGTCCGTATTGGGACCGGTACTGTTTAATATCTTCATCAATGACATAGACAGTGGGATTGAGTGCACCCTCAGCAAGTTTGCAGAYGACACCAAGCTGAGTGGTGCGGTCGACACACCTGAGGGACGGGATGCCATCCAGAGGGACCTGGACAAGCTGGAGAAGTGGGCCCATGTGAACCTCATGRGGTTCAACAAGGCCAAGTGCAAGGTCCTGCACCCGGGTCGGGGCAACCCCCGGTATCGATACAGGCTGGGGGATGAAGGGATTGAGAGCAGCCCTGCCGAGAAGGACTTGGGGGTACTGGTGGATGAAAAGCTGGACGTGAGCTGGCTATGTGCGCTCGCAGCCCAGAAAGCCAACCGTACCCTGGSCTGCATCAAAAGAAGCGTGGCCAGCAGGTCGAGGGAGGGGATTCTGCCCCTCTACTCTGCTCTGGTGAGACCCACCTGGAGTACTGCGTCCAGCTCTGGAGCCCTCAGCACAAGAAAGACATGGACCTGTTGGAGCAGGTCCAGAGGAGGGCCACAAAAATGATCAGGGGGATGCAACACCTCTCCTATGAAGAAAGGCTGAGAGAGTTGGGGTGGTTCAGCCTGGAGAAGAGAAGGCTTCGGGGAGACCTTCTTGCAGCCTTTCAGTACTTAAAGGGGACTTATAAGAAAGATGGGGACAAACTTTTTATCAGGGCCTGTTGTGACAGGACAAGGGGAAATGGTTTTAAACTAAAAGAGGGTAGATTTAGACTAGATATAAGGAAGAAATTTTTTATGCTGAGGGTGGTGAAACACTGGCACAGGTTGCCCAGAGAGGTGGTAGATGCCCCATCCCTGGAAGCACTCAAGGTCAGGTTGGATGGGGCTCTGAGCAACCTGATCTAGTTGGAGATGTCCCTGCCCATGGCAGGGGGGTTGGACTAGATGACCTTTAAAGGTCCCTTCCGATCCAAACTATTCTATGATTCTATGATTCTATGGAATACTGGGATAAAATGGAGATGTATCTGGGAGTTTTTTCCTGTATTAATTCTGTGCATAAAAATATAGATTAACAGTAAAACCAAACCCAGAGAAATGATGTTCAGAAAACAAACAGCCTGCTAAAAATACGGGAGACAAACATCGTATTATGATAGTAGACTATTAGCTCTATCAGAGTTTTCTTCACCATGTTAAAGATACAGTAGGATCATATTATGTAGAGAGACATGGATTTTGTTTCAAAGTCAGTGTCACTGCTTAATAAAAAAAGATGATATTGCCTGTTCCTAGTTGTATTTATGGCTAATACTCTTTCATGACTACAAGGAAATTTAAAAAAAATCAACATCGAACTGCCTGTTTGAGATGAGATAAATAGGATGCATATGGAAGCTGCAGTCTCTTTGTAGAATACAAAATTAAATGGGGGATGTGTTTTCCTCTGAAACTTCACAACGGATATATATTTTGATGGTGTATCTTGCAGTGTCTTCTGGTGTGCTGAAATGTATTAAAACCAAAATATTTTGATGCTAAAGCAGTCTATCCTGTAAGAATACAGATGCTTTCCCAAAGTGATGTATGAATAGCCACGAACCAAGTTTTTCTGAACATGGTACCTCTCATTATATGAATACTCTTTTCAGATTCCTTTTGGCTGCATCATACTCTGGAAACCTCAGAAGCAGCAAGGTACAAGGCTAAGTTTCACAAAGAGGACTGAAGCATCCACCTCTGTAGTTTGTCAAATAAGGATGTATTTTTCTCCACTGGGCTCTTGACAGGAGCTCAGATCCTCTGCATAGGCTAGTGAGGAAGGGAGAACTGACACTGCTCTTTGTGTCATGTTGTCTTTGCCTAGTGTTTCATGTGGTCGAATGCTGGAAGTTTTTATAGCTTAGAGTAATGACAGATGAGAGCTGCAGACAGGGTTGTAAGGCTGATGCAGTCCTGTGGCACAGATCCAGTTGTAGAGGAAGACAAAGGTCCTGTGGTTTTCTTGGGGAATAATCAGCTGGCTTCTGTTGTGGCAGATGCTCTGAGCATCCATCTTAAACAACAAGGCATAATTTAATAGGATTTTTAATGTAACTAATGCTCTTGTTTCAGTTTACAGACTTGAATCAAATCACATGGGGGAGGAGAAGATGCTACTCTTTTGGCTAAAAATTTTCAGGGCATTTTGTTTAAATTTATGCAGCTGGCACATCCACAGCTGATAACTCATGCAGATGTCGTGTGGAGAATTGCAAGGCTTCTGGCTAAAAAAAAACACCCCACAATTTATTTCACTTCAACATCTTAATTAGTTTTATAAAAATAAAAAGGAGAGATTAGGAAATGTGGGTTTGTGGGAGAATTCRCATGGTATGAACAGTAAAATATTAGGGATCTGATTAAATCTGAGTTGCAGTTAAACTTGTGCCCAGTGTACAGACTACTGGAGRACAGCAGATGAAAATGGGTACATGTAGATACATGTGTACTGGTATGTGGCCTGGGCCTGAGCAATGGAGCTCTCTGGTACTCTGGTACTGTGAAACTGTTGTCCCTCAAACAGGGTCTGTCACCTGGTGTGCAATAAGCCAATCTCACACACAGAGCCGAGATACTTGTTTATTTCATGTCTGCGCAGAGATGGGTGCTAGGTGGTAACTCTACAAAGCTAGCACACCTCAGTTAAACACACGGTAAGCATTTTATACATTCCAAGCAACAGTTATCAGTACTTTTTACATCCACAATTAGTAATCCTTGCTTCTATTGGTTCTTGTAATGCCTCGTCCCACTTAAAGTCACAGTGTTCTTTCTTTTTTAATGTGCATATTCAGTGGGGAAGGGGCTTTGTTGGATAGGGGGCTTCCCTGCCYGGGGGTGGGTTTTTTACTATGCTAATTGGAATAGGTCAGAATAAGCCAGACTACTCTAGAGGAATTTGCTGGGCTTTCCTAAACAATGGGGTTAATTCGTAGCTCTTATTAATTGGTAGMTCTTWTCTAGTTTCAAGGATGTACCTCCTCATTTATCTCACCAGAGCCTTCCTGGGATTCATCATCCTTGGTGCATCTAGTCCCCAAGAAAAACAGTGTCAATGTAACCTAAAAGCTAAGTCAAACATATAGATTTGATTAGACTACAAAACTGTTAGAAGAATGGTTGCCGGCACAGACAGCTTTGGCCAAGGCTTACTTACAGTCTCACAAACAGTTAGTGGCCATGATTTAGATGTTACAGCATGCCAGGGATCATTTCCAATGTACAGTTTGCATGCAGCCACTCTGAGAGGGTGCAGGTTTAACAGATGTCGTGGTTTAACCACAGCTGGCAACTAAGCACCACACAGCTGCTCGCTCACTCCCCATCAGTGGGATGAGGGGGAGAATCAGAAGAGTAAATGTGAGAAAACTCGTGGGTTGAGATAAAGACAGTTTAATAGGTAAAGCAAAAGCCGCACACGCAAGCAAAGCAAAACAAGGAATTCCTTCACTACTTCCCATCAGCAGGCCGGTGTTCAGCCATCTCCAGGAAAGCAGGGCTCCATCACGTGTAACGGTTACTTGGGAAGACAAACGCTGTAACTCTGAACATCCCCCCCTTCATTCTTCTTCCCCCAGCTTTATGTGCTGAGCCTGATGTCATATGGTATAGGATATCCCTTTGGTCAGTTGGGGTCAGCTGTCCCAGCTGTGTCCCCTCCCAACTTCTTGTGCACCCCCAGCCTACTCGCTGGTGGGGTGGTGTGAGAAGCAGAAAAGGCCTTGACTCTGTGTAAGCACTGCTCAGCAATAAGGAAAACATCCCTGTATTATCAACCCTGTTTTCAGCACAAATCTAAAACATAGCCCTGTACTAGCTACTCTGAAGAAAATTAACTCTGTCCCAGCCAAAATCAGCACATTTGACCTCCGGGCCAGAGGACTGGCCTAGGCACTATGTAGTTTGCTAGTTGCTCTGACCAGTGCAGGAGGGAATTCATGTTGGTTTTAGCAGTACTACACTGTAAGGAAATGACCTCTCCCACACATCATTTTAGACGTCTCATTTCTGGTTGAACAAATACTTTATATTAGTGTTAAGAAAATCTCAGTTTCTGTCTCTTTTGGGCCTGTATTGCAGCTTTTTTTGGTGAAACACAGAGGAAAATATTTTCGTCTTTCAATTCTACATTGACAACATAATTTGTCTTTGCAATTTTTAGGGAGACAGTGAAAGGCATGTTGTCTTTGGTACCAGCAGTGATGATGATGCAGTAATTTTGCTGTTGTTGATAATGCATTATTTGCACACAATTTTAGGAGCTGCCTTCTGTATGAAAAAGTGATCCTTTCACATATGCCTAAAAAACCCCACCAGTATATGTAAGAAACGGAAAAAGAATAAGACACTGAGACACAAACTTACTATGCAGCCCACTTCCTAAGAAAGACAGTAATCATTTAAGAGYTTTGTCTTTGCAGTTTCTTGGGATGCCTACCCTCTTATTTCAAGGAAACGATGATTCCATCAGCATTACCTCCAAAAGTTATGTATTTTTGTGGTGCATTTAGGTTGACAGAATGGATTGTGTGACAAGAACAACTAGCACATGCACTTTAAAAATCCTCTGATTTCCAAATAGTATCTAGGTCATATGATACCCACAGGCATGATTCATCCACCTGGGCTTTGTGCCAGTCAGCAACTGTGTGGATCTGACACTCTGGGAATATTGTAAAATTATTAAAGCTGTAATTTTTTTTCTTCAAATAATGCTGTTGGTGATAACTGTAAAAAATACAGCATATAATTTATAATTCCTTTCTGAAAGAATTCATTTAATTAAGTAGATGCAAAAAGTACAGTATGGACTGAAGAGAATGCAGGGCAGACCTAGCTGAATGAGCCCAGGTAGCTTTCCTTGGCCCTACAGACTTTCATTTCAAAGGTTGCTATCTTGATATGAAGTCCTATTTGAGGCAGAAGTAGTCTTCACCTGAGTGTATCTGCTTGAAGCCCAGCTAGCTGTTAAGGGTTGATCTTAGTTAGCTACAAGGAGCTAAAAACTGCCAGTATTCTGTCTCTGTCAGGCTTTTGTATAAAGAGGATATAATCTTGAAGGGCAGATACATTTAGTACAAACCTCATGCGTTTTTTCTGCAATGAAATTAATTTTCCATAGATGAGATCATGCTTATTTTTAGGCATGTGTATTATGCAGACAGACTCAACAAGCCTTGTTCAGGGAACCATCAAGCCGCATTTTAAAAAGATACGTAGGTGTCTAGGAAAACAAAAATGTGTGTAGCTGGGGTGGTTTTTTTTAGATGTACCAACATGTTTATCTCAATGAACACTTATTGGAATAGATTCTTCTGGGGCTTGCCAGGTTGCTTACCCTGCATTTCTAGGTGCCTGTATACTTTAAAAATATAGGCCCTAATGACTTTGAAAAGCTACCTCTTTTAACTCCTACTTCTGAAGAGTCCGATACAGATTATTTTTTTTGAAGCATCTTTAGAAAGTAAAGGCTGAAATTCCCACAGTTGAACTAAAGAGACAGYCTTCTAGAAATGAGGTGAGAAAGTATAACCTTTGCCAACTTGTAAAGAAACATCAGCATTTAACTGTTATGAACTTAAAACTGAAAAAAATATTTTCTCCTTTGTCTTCCTGAGTTTGTGACTTCCCATCCCATGAAAGTGGGACGGGAGAGGAGGAATGCTCTCAGGTTTGTAAGCATGTCTGGGTTATAGTGGACTTGCTCTGAGTATTGTTTTTTTTTTCTTTCTTTCATCTAGATAAAGAAGAGGCAACAAGATGTGGTGAGGTTTCTGGAAGCCAATCGCATAGAATTTGAAGAAGTGGATATCACAATGTCAGAGGAGAAAAGACAATGGATGTATAAAAATATTCCTGAGGATAGGCAGCCCGCGCAAGGCAACCCACTGCCACCACAGATATTCAGCGATGATCGGTACTGTGGAGTAAGTAGCTGTTATGGTTGTCAATGGACGATATATTAGTATACCCTGTTGGCCATTTAAAAAGCTGGGACTTGCTGTTGAGCTTTCTCTAATAGTATCTGAATCAATGGTGACAGTTTGGGGTGATAGGAGCAGATGATCATACAGTGAAAATTCAGATCATTCATCTGTAAATCCTAAAGTTGTCTTCAGCTGGTGGATTCCCTCCACGAATGGAAGAATTTGTAATGTCACATGCTTCATGTACAACCTGTTGATGGTAAACTCCCTTGTGAAACCCCACTATAAGCTGGGGATTTATGGTTTTCTTGCTACTTGGGTCTGGTCCAAGCATAAAAATTCAGAATTACATCTTTGGCACAGTAAATAAGAACATTGACTAGATTGAGTTATATTGTCATTGTAATTAAGCTCCTTCTCTGCTGCTGTCATAGTGTAAATTTCATTTATGCTCAGAGAGCCCTTATGCAATCAGAGTCTCTAGGATAAATGAAAACTATTTGCTGTTTGAATTGTAGAGCAGTTTTATTTTTCCCTAAAGCAAAGCAGCTTGAGACTTGTCTTCCTCTGCTGAAAGACTGCTAAGCATGAGAGCCTGTGAATCTGACAACAGATGGATGGGTGGACTGGTTTCTCTGATGGTGTAAGCTGCAATAACTTCTCCACCCGCTAGTGCAAGCTGGAGCGGTAGCCTTTGATATGTTAAGAATGGCACCATATGAATGTTTTACTCTCCTCCTTAGCCAGCATGGTACGCTGCAGCTCTGAGTCTTGGGCACTGTTGTAGTCTGGGAGAATCTTCCCAGAACTTTTACACACCCTTTAACAAAATGTTGTAAAAAGACCACAGCTGGGCCCTCTTTGCCTTGCTACATCTTTTCATACTTCAACCGTGTGACTTGTACATCCTTTAGGAGGCATGTTTGAGGTACCTGTTAGACTAGCTGATGGGAGAAAGGGAGGTTTGATGTGCCACCCTGGCTGCATCAGGAAGTGATTGGATAAGGTTTGTCTGTGAATTCAGTAGGAGAATGAAATGGGGAAGAGGGTCTTCTGTGGTTATAATAGCTGGACCAGAGTAAATGTGGGTATTGTGTGGGTTTCTGACTACAATGTGGTGGAGATACATCCAAGCTGGTTCTGACTTAGTCCCTGCCAGACTCAACAGTGCTGTAACTAAGCTGCTTCTGGCTGATGGATCGTTAAGATCTGCTGAGAATCTGTTGGCTGCAGTGCAATTGTTAGCTTAATGTAGGAAGCATGTAAGAAGTGGTTTAGGATCCTCTGCAACAAACAGATTGGCTATGATGCAGCAGCTAACTGGCTTCTTGAAGCGAGGTATTTAACATCCCTCCCATATGTTTTGTATTGGCCTTACTTGTTTACCTCAGCAGTATAACTCATATCTTCCTACTTCCGGGTAAGAAATGTCAGTTAAAGAGATGTATCTGGGACATGGAAGGGATTTTGACCCTCACTTATGGAGCAGCCCCTCACTTACAAATAACAACATTTACGTTGTTCTGTGTGATTTTAGTTTGCCTGGGAAATACAATGTTTTAAGCTGTTGTTTCTTACCCTTTCAGCTTGTCTTTACAGCATGTTTTAACCTAGTCTTAGAAATTGCTGTTTGGAATTAGCAAGGAAGAAGATGTCATACAACATGTGAGATGATCTTGTTAATCTGTCTGCTCAGCTGATAGCTGTTTTGGTTGAGCAGAGTTAATCCTATATTACTAGACCTCACTGTCTGCATGAACATCTTTAAAGAGCAAACATACTTTGCAAGAAACTATTTTCTAGGATGAAGGAAAGAGTATGTGCAGGATCTCCAACATTCATCAGTTAGCCTACTGCATTAGTTAATGAAGTGCTTAGGTAATAAAGTGGAGGCAAAACATTAGGCAGAAGGCAAAGGAGATCAGTGCTGGAAAGAGGGTTAAAATATCACAATTAGATGAAGTCAGCAGACATTGCACAACTTGTCTCTCTTTGTCATTTCCACAGTGAGTGTTTTCATATGTTTATCTTGACATAAATAATAAAAAAAAAATCACTATTAAATAACTTAAACTGAAAAAATACCCACTGAGTTTTCTGTTAGTTGAGTTAGTGAAAATTGTGGCTTATCATTCCTGATTTGTGTCCAGGCAATTTCTAATCCAATTTGCTCTATTAACAAACACTGTCTGTTTTTCTGCCTGACAGTTCTACAGTCTCACCAGGAAACTGCCTATTTACTCATTCTGGTTTATACATTGTTGCTGACAATACAGACTTACTTACAGTACAAACTGGTCAGATCCATTGCTGTTCCTCTAAATGTATGAGGGCTAGACAAGGCAAAGCAAAATAGGTACACTTTTTTTTTTCATGTTATTTCAACAGAGGTTCACAAGGATATGGTGTACGAGCCATGACTCCATGTCATGTTCATAGCCATACTGCTTTTTCTGTGTTAGTAAAAGCATTAATATTTTTTTTTTCTCTCCCCGTTTTCGCTTTAGTAGAAAACCTCAGCAATGCGCACAAGGGTAGTATCTCAGAACAGATTTTTCTGGCTAGGACATTACCATTTGAAATAATCACTTTTCAGAATGTAACTGCAGTATAGAAGAAGTTTGTCTTCAGTGTTTTCAGTAAGTATCCAAAATCGGTTGGTGTCAGCCATTTGAACATGTGATAGCTGGTTTAAGAGGGGAGAAAGGTACAAAAACATGAACAATGCTTACTAGTTCACAAAACAAAATGTCTTGTACCACAGGGGGAGGGATCCTACTGGTACCAACAGACAAACTCCATGTTTTGAAGTGTGAGCAAAACCTTGAAATTTTTCTGAGTCAATGTAATCGCAAATATGATCATTAATCTATCTTGTCCTTTTCTCAGTCTTCTGAGATGTACTCTCCAATTTTTCAGTAACAAGTTCTGCTAATGGATTTTGAAATAAAGTACTCAGCAAGAACCATTTTTATTTCCTGCGAACAAGATAAGAGCTGTGAGCACACAAGAACACAAATCATTTTACTGATAATCCAGTGCTATGTCATAGTACTGACACGATGATAATTTATGTATTTTTATGACTTTACAATCTGTTATTTCATCTTAGTGACGTTGCTATAACACTGTAAGTGTGTGAGAAGAAAGTCTACATTTCAGACAAATCAGACACATGAACCTGCTCTTCTAATTTACAGTAGTGTAAATCTGAAATTACTACAGTTACCTTGCTCTAATTAGTGCTATATAAGAGTAAGGAAATGTTAGCGCCTAGTGCATGTTCCAAGAGGCAACTCCTGCACTTTGCATAAAGAAAAGTAAAGTGGAGATAGTTTGCAAAAGATAAAAAAAAAAGGACAAGTAGAGCCTTAATAGGAGCTGGTGTGTTGGGTTGGGTTGTTGGGCACTGAAACCAGTTGCGTCTTGCCCTGTTCCTTAAAAGGCTCATCCTCAGTTAGTTTGAGTGGCTCCTGCTGTATAGTACTTTGACGTACAGCTATGACATACAACTCAAATCATGGATTATTTTCCCCCAGGGTTAAATCTCCTTGTGGTACACAGCGGGTTTCCCCATCCTCCCGCATTACCCACCAAGTGCACCCCGGCCCATGAGCAAAAGGAACCCCACAAACGGGTTTGCCTTTTCCTGAGGGAGGAGCAACCCACACTGTCTTTCCCAGACACTGTTCTCCACAGCAGAGAGGCTTTACCCACTTGACTTGTTTGATCATGGTGCGTGTTTCACATTTATGGATAACYTGTTCAATGGCTTCAATGGTCAGGTCCACCCCTTGATCACGAGCCCATCTATACATTGCATCTCTTCCTAGGTGTCCTGATGTGTCATGGGCCCACTGAGCTATGAATAGCTCGCCCTTATGTTCCCAGTCCAGGTCCACCTTAGCCATTTCAGTTCTGGCAGCCTGGTCAATCTGCTCCTTGTTTCCATGTTCTTCGGTGGCACGGCTCTTGGGCATGTGAGTATCTACGTAACATACTTTTACAACGAAGTTCTCTACCCGGGCAGCAATGTCTTGCCACAATGCAGCAGCCCAGATGGGCTTACATCTGTGCTGCCAGTTAGTCAGCTTCTGTTGCTGTAGCCACCCCCACAGGGCAGTTGCTGCCATCCGTGAGTCAGTGTAGAGATAGAGTACTGGCCATTTTTCTCTTTTGCCAATGTCTAGGGCCAGCTGGATGGCTTGCATTTCTGCTAGTTGACTTGATTTGCCTTTGCCTGTGACAGTTTCTGTGACTTGTCTTGTGAGACTCCACACAGCAGCTTTCCACTTCCGATGTTTTCCCACAATATGACAGGACCCATTGGTAAATAGAGCATATTGGTTTTCATTTTCTGGTAATTTATTATACAGTGGGGCCTCTTTGGCATAAGTCACCTCCTTGGGCGATGCTTTGAAATGTCTACCTTCTGGCCAGTCCATGATCTCTTCCTCCTGCTCCCCCTCAGGAGGAGCTTCTTTCTCCTTTACTAACCGGGTCGACCTATGCTTCCATTGTTTCTTCTTGACTGGAGGAACAACTGTTGTAGTTGAGAGTTGGGTTTCTGATTTAGCCACAGTGTCTGTTTGTATGTCCTCAGATCCAAAGACCCTCACAGTGTCTGTTTGTGTGTCCTCAGATCCAGAGACCCTCTCGCTCCTTTGAGCATAGGCATAGGCCTACCCCAGGCCTCAATACAGTGCTGGAAGTTGTGTCTTTATGGTATATGCAAGGCATCTTTCCTTCAAATRGTCTGCCAATTCAACAGGATTCCACGTCTGTTCAGGATTGAAGTCCCAGACCATCGGAGGTGAAAACTGCTCTAGGCACCTGCCCAAATTCTGCCACACACCTTGCCACTGGGAATTGTTGCCTCAGGGCACGTTCCTGTGTGGCATTCCCAACTGGTTGGTTAACCTTACGAAAACTCAAAATCAGCTTCASTGCACTGACCAATACAACCTTCTGGTTACGTAGGGGTGTTCAAGAAACTGACGAGCCATTGCAACAAGGGTGGAAACCTCTGTCCTGGAGAAGAGGAAGATGCCGTTTTCATTTCCTCCACAAAGTGGCTCCTGGAGAAGAGGAGAAAGGTGTAATTGCTAATTGTCTCCACGAGATGGTTCCTGGAGTACTGGGATGGCAGCAGTGCAGAGGCCAAATACCAGATTAGGCTCAAGRCCAATGCTTTTATCATGGCTCTCCCAGGCAAAGCAAAAGAAAGTGATAAACAACACGGCAAACAGCAAAAGCTGAAAACAGCCAGTAACAAGCTCATGAGTTTGATGTACAGGAAGAAAGGGAGCAAGCAACAGAGCAACTGAGGGAAAAAACAAATCAGTATCAAGAACAAGCAAGTCAACATYGTGACCAGCAACGTGAAGTAACAGTCTGCCAAGTAACTGCTAAGCAGGTACAACAGCTGTAAATTCAGTCTAGCACACTCTGATCAAATCTGTCATTATCTCGAACCTTTTTGAGTCCCTGTTCAGGAGCCAAAAAGGACTGTTGTGGGTTGACCCCGGCCAGCAACCACACAGCTGCTTGCCCAGCCCCACTCCCCTAGCAGGATGGTGGAGAAAATAGGAAGAGCAAAAGCAAGAGAACTCATGAGTTGAGATAAAGACAGTTTAATAAGTGAAGGAAAGGGRAAAAAACCCAAGTGATGCAAACGCAATCACTCACCATCTTCCAAAAGCAGACTGATGCCCAGCTAGTCTCCGAGCAATGGCTACCTTGGAAGGCAAACACTCCCCAGTTTTTTATGAGCATGACATTATATGGCATGGAAGATCCCTTTGGCCGATTGGGGTCAGCTGTCCCAGCTGTGTCTCCTCCCAACCTCTTGCCCACCCCAAGGCTACTTTTTGGGAGGTGGGGGCAGCATGAGAAACAGAAAAGGCCTTGACACTATGTAGGAACTGTTCAGCAATCACTATAACATAGGTGTGTTATCAATGCTGTTTTGGTCACCCGTCTGAAACACAGCACCATAGGGGTTGCTGTGAAGAAAGTTAACTCCATCCCAGCTGGACCCAATAAAAACAGGAAGATGAAGACTGTAGTTCATTTTCTAAGTTTTTACTAACTAAATCCTTTGCTTTCAGGGTTACAGAAAAATTTCTAAATGCTCTACCTCCCATTGTGAATTTATTTTACACAGCCAGATCAGTGATTTTGCATGTGAGTTATTCAGATTTTTCTAAAGTACTGCTGGTAGGATCCAACATAGTACTAACTACTCAGTATCCTGCAGGTTAAAAACACTATTTAAAAGAATGAACAAATAATTACTTATCCTTACTTACTTATTACTTACTGTAACCTTTTTTGCATAGACCATGGAAAGTCCAGACAGATGGAGAGATCACTGCAGATTGGTRCATTAGGGCCAGATTCACAAAGGGACTATAGCATAATGCCAAGCACTGAAATGCCTAAATTTTGGGCATGTGGCTTCTGMAGTGGAATTTGCAGCCCCCAGCTAGGGCTCTAGCTTCTTCACGTGGTAGGTGAGGAGCCATAGGTACATGTATCCAAACAGGATCTGCAGTAGCCAGAACACTGGACATGGAGAGCTCTTAAAGCAGCAAGCAAGAAATGCTGAAGAAGTGATGTCTGAAATTAGGCCTGTGCCTCACACCTCCCTCTTCTGCTTTCTCTGAAATCTCCACAATTAAATACACAACGCTTCTTAGACTAGAATTGCCTTCTGGATCTTTCAGAAGATTGGACATCTCCACTTCCCAGTGAAACTGCACTCTAATTTTAACTTTAAAAAGCTGCAAGTTAGCACTTTGAAACAGTGACAGTTTTAAATGCAGAAACCTGCCACTGATGTGAGATTGCCTGAAATTTAGGCCAACCAAAATTAAAAGGAAATCTGTTTCCAGGTGGGAGTTTGAGCTGAAGGGAAAATATTTACATAGCAGGTTGACTCTTCTTTTTTTTCCCCTGTTTTTTTTTTTCTTGGAAGCTGCTCATATGGTTTAGAGTGTTAGAATAAGCCCTGACAGAGTGCCTAGTGGGCACAGCAGTAGAGACAGAGATATGTGATATTTATTGTCCTTCCCTGAAATGTAATATATGGTTATCAACTCCATCAAAACAGTGAAGGCCTATAGACAAGAAAGAAATAAAGTAGGCTGCTGAAAGAGGTGCAGCGTTCTCGAGAAACTATTCAATGCACAGGCAATTACTGTGGCACTGATTTCTTTGCACTATTAAGTATCGGTCTCTTCTGTTTTTTTTTAAAGATCCTAGAAAGATTCATACACATTTCTTCTTCCTTTTTTATGTGTCAGATGAAAAATCAGTGACTACTCACTGATAAGAGAAAGAAGAGGAAAGAGAGGATTTAAGAAAACTGGCTAGAGGCCACCTCAGAGTTTCTGCCCTGGCCTGTCGCTGGGGAGTTTGTCATTATTCTTGTGCCTACAGATACAGAGAGCTTGAACTCTGTCTCTCCAGATCCTCAAGCAACGTGGCAGAATTCATCTTTGCACGCCTGCTGTAGTGTGTTTACTTCAGGAGCTAGGGCAGTTAAGAGGCTAATTTGGTATTGAGCAAGTCCACATTCGGTTCCCTGCACCCTTGGAGATGTCTCACCTGACTCACTTAGCGTCTTGGTCGTCCGGGTCTGTCTTTAGAAGAGGGATAATCTCACTAGATAAAGGTTAGTGTGAATTGCTCAGAGATCATATAACAGCTGTTAATGATTGATGATGCTGAAACTTTCTTGATTAATTATTTTTTCCATCAGAGGTAGAGTCTCCTGTATGGCCAGTTTAAGCTGTTTGTTTGAAATCGTTCTTAATTACCTTTTGCAGTTGCATTGGAGTAGTTTGTGGCTCACAGGTGTCCACAGACGCTAGGCTGAATGTGAGTGACTTGGGGCCGGTGACACAGCACTGTTTATCTTCCTGATTAAGGCCTTTTCTCAAGCAAGGAATATAGAAGGCAAAGCTGGCGTTGGAAAGCAACCCCTGCCCATGTGTCTTCTGCATGTTGGCAAGATAATGTTCAGACCATCCACAAGGCCTGTATGGTTGTAACTTACAGGCTATGCCTATGCTTTTGCTGTCCTCTTCTTCACTGCTTTTCTGTGTCCTGAGGCAAAGAGCTTTAGTTCTGTGTGATATGTACTTAATAAAACGAAGCATGGTACCAGAGGCAAAGTGTAGAGTAGCCAGCCTGCCCAGTGTTAGAGTTTAAAAAACAGAAACTCCACAACTCAGTAAAAATAAAATAATCCAAGAATTTTATCTTCCCCAGAGCAGTTAGAACTGGTATCAGTAATGTCTTAGTGCTGCTGTTTATCCTGTAGTGGAGAGAGTACATTTCTGTTGAGCACCGCAGTTTTTATTTGGACTCTTTCCTCTCTGCTTTCTAAACTTCATGAATAGCTGTTTCAAGGTGAAGTAGCAGGTATTTTCTTGTAAACCATCCCACCACATAAAGATGATAGCTGTCAAAGATTTGGTACATCTCTGGAGATAACTTACTCTGTTTTCAGACACTCATTTCCTAAATATAATGATATAGGGTGTTTATGTATTTTAAAACATTTAAAGGTGACCAGTATAAAATTGGAATCATCACCTTTACAGGAGATATAGTAGAAAATACCACAATTTTTTTTCTTTTAGATTTTTATATTTATATATATTGATGTTCTGCAGAACTTACAGATAATCAGTAAGTGTGKCAGAAGCTACTAACAGTTTTGTTTGGGATCCTAATTCTCCTTTGCATGGAATGGAAACTTCCTATTGTGCCATACTTTCTTGGGGAGAAGGGCTTTATTCTTGAAGGCATCATGACCACTTTGGTTAAAGTCTTTTATAAAGGGCCTGGTCTATTAAAAGATACTGAGGAAAGGATAAGAAAGCTTGCTAGGTGACAGCAATACTTTGAGGGCACACAATACTGCACAGGATATGGATGCAGGATAAAATAAGAAATTTAGTGCACCACTGTTTCACTTGTAATGATGCTAATATGATCATGTTCTAAGACACGCTTTGAAGATATAGCAAAGTTATAATCCATTTATAAGTAAAAATGCTGTTAATACATTGCAGTGCCATTACAATTAGTGTGGCTTTCTTCTTTCTTTAGTAGATTCACGTTTCTGTTCTTCTCTGAAGAAACCACAGAAAACAAAGGAAAGGTTGAAAGATCATTCTGCCAGTGTCCGATTCCTAAAATAAACAAATAGAAGGGGGAAATCCGTATTTTATTTAGTGCTCTGAGATGTCACCTAATATTGATATGAGTAAAATGTTCTAAAAGGAAAAACAACCAACATGTGGTTCTCATGTCACTTGTAAAGTTACAGCTACCTTAAAACATGTCCAAGTTAAAACATGTGCATGCAGAGCTTCTGTGCAGCACAGTCAATTTATGTCTCTTAGCTGTGATTTCATGTAAAAGGATGACTACCACAGCTAACTCCCTGACATTTCAGTCCCTCCCTCTCTCAAACTCCTGTCATGGTCTGATTTGATAAAATTCTTATCCAAACAACTTGTAAAATAGTATGATGAGCTGGAAGGTGCACAAAAGGGGGAGGTGGCACCTGTTATCATCCACAGTACTTGCTGATTCTGCCACTAACTCCCCCTGAATATTCCCCTGCCCCAGGTGGGCACTATGCCAGTTTGAGGTCTTCAGTGCTTGGATGGGGGAAGGCCTTCTGCACTTTGACTCCCTGTCTTAGAGGTGAGGGATATTGGTTCTTAGAGAGTTGATGTCTATGTACCCTGTCACGGTTGCTGAATGAATGGCAAACATCMCATCAGCCTGAGTTTGTCATGTGCTGTTCAAACAATAGAGCTGCAGCTGACACCTGCCTCTCTTTTATTAAAGCCTTTGTTTTTGGAAGCCTACAAGAGATTACTGAAATAAACATCTAGCCCTTAGGAGAGGAGTAACAGGTTGCTTTGTAGAGTCAATTGTATAAGCTCTTTAAAAATCCTGTGCAGAGATCTTATCAGAAGGTTAGCTAATTGAAAACTGTCATGTTTAGACAGTCCTGTGTTGTGCAGACAAGATCTTCTTTTTTTTGTCTGTTTATATAATATTAAAAAAGACTCACACATGCACACACACTCGTTCTCCAAGGAGAGCTGTGCTGAGTAAGAGCTTTCCATTGTAATCCTAATCAGATCAGTAAATGAATGTCATCTGTCCTAGAGAACTGAACTGCCCTTTTCAGGAAGAATGCTAACAGCTCATTCTCAATGGCATATGGTATTAACTCTGTCAGCAGCAGAGTGCTGATTCAATGCATTTAAGTTATGAGTTCTCCATTATTACTTGTAAAAGCAATTACCTTGCCCTGTTTATAAGAATAAAGAGATCATAATCATATATTAAAAAATTGTTGCCAAAGAGAAACAAATTCAAACAGCATGCCAATAGACTTATCTTTAAATGCTGTCCGATAATTAGTGCATTTTAAAAATCTGTATAAAAAGCAGTGCAAGCTACATTTGGGTGGGTTCCTTGTTTTTCTGCTTCTTGGTGTGGTAAGCAATAAGGATTTGTCTGAGATGTGTAACAAGCTCGCTCTTGCTCTTGTTGCGAACTAAAAGCAAACAGCGACAAAGCCAACCTGCTCTTTTAAAGAAACTTACTGGGAGGAATTTTATTCACAGTTACTGTCTTTGAAACTTCATTAGATATAATGTTCTCCTAATCTCAGTTGCAGTAATGGATAGACAGTGTCTGTATAATTGCTAATTGTAAATGCAGTCTGCTTTGTGTTAATGTTTTACTTTGACCCGATGCCATCATGCTTGTGTTACGTTCCTTGAAGCAAAAATAATTATTTATGCTGAACTGCAGTACTGCCAATTTTAACTTTGGTGTGTCATAAATAGTTTCTCCCAGCAGTGACAGTGTTTATTTAAACAAGCCTCAGTGTACCTGCTTAACAAAATGCTGAGCCAAATTAATTATGGCAGTGTCTGTAATCACATCACTACAGTGATCTGGTTTCCCAGCACCAGGAATACAACACACTTAAGGCCTCCACATCACAGCTGGGATACAGCTACTGCTGTAGCCAAGTTGAGCTTTGTGAACTTGGCGGTTGCTGTTGAGAGAAGGAGAAGCTACCCTGGAAGTGGGGTTTCTAAGGAGGAGAGAATTCCTGAGGACCAGCAGTTTTCCTACTGAAGTAAATTGGCATAAAACCCACATGAATGCCAGAAGGATGTCAAGCATTTGTGTCATAATGAGGAGTTAAATCCAGATTTCCTGAATGCTTGTCCACTATCTCAAAGACTAAGTTGCTCTTACTTCACTGTAGCATTTGGGCAGTGGATGGCTGTTGGGATTTCTGCATAATCTGGACATTAAGAGAGTTCTCCTGCCTTTGATTAATCTGGTATTAAAGAGGTGCAAAGCAACCACAGCACTTTTTGGTTTCAGGATAAACTGCAAGGACTCAGATTTTGAAAACAAAGCTATCTAAGTGTGAGGCTTTTTTTTTTTTCTTTTTTTCTTTTACCAGCATAATAAGTGGACAATATCACTTGACTTTGCTGATTATTTTAAAACTTTGTGTAAGATATGATTTAAGATAACACAAGTGGCCTTCACTGTGTGAGACTGAAGGTCCATTTAGCCCAGTTTTGTCCCAACAGTGGCCATAAGCGTATGCCTAGGAAAGACTACAAGCAAGTCAAGCATATAAAATACTTCTGTTGAGTATTCTCCCTGTCTCTAGCTATTTTTCTGAAACAAATATAACTTTAATATATTTAGTAATTCTTATTACATTTCTCTTTCATGAACTTCAGCCTTCTGGTGAAACCATGTAACCATTTAGGATCCTTAGTGTGCTTTGGCAATGTGCACCATGGGTCCACTGAGCTCTGCATCTAGAATCATAGAATCATAGAATCATAGAATCATAGAATCATTAAGGTTGGTAAAGACCTCTAAGATCATCAAGTCCAACCATCAACCCAACACCACCATGCCCACTAAACCATGTCCCTGAGCGCCTCATCTACACGTCTTTYAAATACTTCCAGGGATGGTGACTCCACCACTGCCCTGGGCAGCCTGTTCCAATGCTTAACCACTCTTTCAGTAAAGAAATTTTTCCTAATGTCCAATCTAAACCTCCCCTGGCGCAACTTGAGGCCATTTCCTCTCGTCCTATCACTAATTGCTTGGCAGAAGAGACCGACACCCACCTCGCTGCAACCTCCTTTCAGGTAGTTGTAGAGCGCGATAAGGTCTCCCCTCAGCCTCCTCTTCTCCAGACTGAACAGTCACAGTTCCCTCAGCCGCTCCTCATAGGACTTGTGCTCCAGACCCTTCACCAGCTTCGTTGCCCT
>JAYKAV010001654.1:107360-175596 GCA_035582835.1 Phoebastria nigripes
GGGACCTCCCCCGTTAACCAGGACTGCTGATAAATGATGGAGAGTGGCTTGGCAAGCTCCTCCGCCAGCTCCCTCAGCACTCTCGGGTGGATCCCATCCGGCCCCATGGACTTGTGAGTGTCCAGGTGGCRTAGCAGGTCGTTCACTGCTTCCTCCTGGATTATGGGGGGATTATTATCTAGTACCAAATCATCCTGCCACCACAGTGAGCTTCACAGCCTTCCTCCCATTACCACCTGGGGTAACTTTGCTCCTGAAGACCTTCGCAGCCACAGCCTGCCTCTCTATCCTGGTTTAAAGTCACTCAGCAGGAGCAGGGAAAGCAAAGAAGTGCTTCATGCCATGCCGGCAAGATTTTGCTTGTCTCTGTAGGTGAGCTGTTGAAACTTCAGTACAGTTAGCTTTGCTGATTTTCAACAAAACATTCTGGTGGTAAAACAGAGGGGCTGTGTCTTGCTCAGACTACTTGGTGATCAAGCTGCCATTGACTTCAAAGGTGAGGAGTCAGGCCTAAAGCAGCCAGATGGCTGTTATCTTGTGAGAAACCTTTTCTGACTTGAAATAGCTTTTTACTTGCCTGTCACTTCTCTATCCCTTCAAACCATCCTAAGATATATTTTTTCTCCTAACTGGCATTTGTCATTCTCTGTAACATTTCATACCCTCGTCTTTGTGATTTGTCACCTGTATTTTTGTGGCTTTTCAACTTTTCCAGAGGGACTGAGCATCTGTGCATCACTGATGATTCATGTCCACTGTCTCTATGTCCCCTTAGATTTAGTAGCCTTAATCAGCTACTAACGTTGCCAGAATTTTATATGTTAATAATGTGTAATTAGCGGCTCTGGAAAGCACCAAGGATCATAATTTAAAGCAATACAGTCAAAATTATATTTGTGCACATAGTTGCCTTTTGAAGTGGGGCAGTGGGTGGCAGTTTGCCATGCTCGTGTATTTTTAGGTTAACAGCTGCTTTCTGAATGCCTCCAGTGCATCAGTGGAAACCACTTCCTTGCACAGGGGCAAGACAGTGCTGCTCAGCTGATCCCAGCAAAGCCGCAGCACCCTCTGGCTTGGTAGAGCTGCTTGGCACACTAGCAAGGGGATTGTAGTAACTTGCTACTGGCGGTGAAGCCTGGTGCAGAAACAGGGAACCACTGCCTTGCCAAAAACAGCGGATGGTGGTGTCCTTCCTGTGTGGGAGGCAGAGTGTCCCACAGAGTTTTCCAAGTGGAACCCGTTGGCTCGCAAGCGAGTTGGGCTCTTGCCTGTGTATGAAGCTCTCAGCTTCCACTGAGCTTGGTACCATTTTCATTCTTCAGCCTCTGCATCTGCTGCTGGTAGCAGTAGGATGTTCTTTATGTGAGACAAGACTTTTCATGTCCTTACCCATGAATTCAGTGTCTTTACATGTGGCCCAAATCTGCACAGACTTTCTCTCCTTAAAATGSTGAGGTCAAAGGCAGGATGTTTTTGGAACATCTGTTATCTTGCCTGTATTACAGGGAAAGCCAGGGATGCCCACTTTGAACTCCTACCACATGCCAAAGCAAAACCGATGAGTCCTTGAGATCGTGTTCCTTGAGATCATGCTTCTCAAAAATCTCTTAAGAAACTACCATACTAAAGTGATTTCTTTCAACTTTTATAGGACTATTACACATTTTTAAACCATTTTTTTCCACATTTGAATATTTTGGGATCATATGTTTTCATTGTAGAGATTAGTAGGAAAATTCTCCTATTTAAAATTTTACTGCTACTTTATCTAAAAACATGATGCTTCTACCCCCATCCCCCATGAAAGTAAGAAAGTGTCAATAGCATTTAATATGTTTTGCAATGCAGATATTTCAAAACATTGGGGAGATTGCTTCTGGTGGATAATCTCTTGTGGTTATTATATATTCTGCTGCTTTTAAAATTAATGAATCCACTGGGTTTTGTGCTCTTTCAAACATACACTTGCTTGGTTTAGCTCATTGTTTAACCTTCACGATTTTTTCAGTAAATGAATCCAGATTTGATAATCTGTAAAAATGTGGAAGAAACATACAAAATCAGGCCTGGGTACTTTTGGAAGTAAAAATTGATAACTAGCATTTGCAGAAAGCTTTTTATGATTAAGTCTTACATTACTTTACAGAGGTAAGGTAAACAGATGTTCACAGATATTGGTGGATTAGCTGAGTCACAAAGTCATTGTCAGAGCCAGGAATGCAGTCTTATTTCTTATGACACTATTTTCAGGCTGTGAATCCTTCCCTACTCTTGTTTTTCTTTCCAATTTATTGACAAAGAGTGAAAAAACCATGGTCTTAGAGCAATGATGGTTTTAGAGCTAATTGAAGTACTAGGATTAAGACACTTCTGGAGAACCCCAGAACTTGAAAATGGTGATGAGAGATGATGACTCACCCAAACAAACAGAGAGCCTTCTCTTGGACAAACTGTTGAGACAAACAGGTGCCTGGGGGTTCAATAAAACTGCCTGTGTGCTTAGGAGGAAAGGGTGCTCTTGGCGGGGAGTGAAAATGATGTCGTCCTGCTGCAGAAATGCTCGCAAAAGCTGCCTGCTCGCCAGTTGGCTGCTTATAGTTTACAGGGCTGTAATGAGCAGCTTAAGGCAATTTAAACCTGCCGTGATATTAAAAGGGTGCCCTTGTTCTTCTCACTGTGGGTTGTACTCATCCACTGCTCCCCTACCTTCAGCTCCAGAGATAGTATGACTCACTTGTAGATGAACCCAGTGGAGAAAACTAAGGTTATTTCTCAGTTAGATCAGGCGCTGTCTTCACATGTGGTTGCTTGTACAGCTCATGTCCCTCATGGCTTTTCATCTGCTTTAGCAGAGTCAGGCTGGACCCTTTTCAGGTTCAACAGYGTCCATGCAGTTTTTCAAGTCAAGGGCTTAGTCAAACATCCTTCTGCAGAGCTTCAGTATTACTTATTACTCCTCTAGGTATTCAACGATTACATTGTCCTCTTTTCATCCATGGCATTGTTGGGGTTGCTTCCAATACTGTTTCAGCTTATGCCATGGCCTAGTTGTAAGATCTGTCTATTTTATCTGGATTTACTTTCTGGCTATTAATTGTGAATTTACGTTAAATCAGAWATTAGCATTCATTCATCACCTTTAATGATTTTTTAATGGATTTAAATGTGTCTATTTCCTCTGTTTAATTATATGTTTATTTTCAAGGTTAGGTAGAACAGATCATACCTAAAATTAACAGTGAGGGAACTTAAAACTGTGTATAATACCTTCATATGTTAGCATTTTAAAAAATAATGGTAATAGTTCTGTGCTCATAGTGATAAGCAGCATCTATCTGCAAAGTCTGTTTTCCAGTCTGTGATGCTGATCGTTGTGGGAGATTCAACCTTCCTTTGCTCCAGAACTGCTTTATTCCTTGAAGTGTTTCATTCCCCTGGCAGTGAAAGCAAATGAACTTGACTCCTCCCATAGAGTGAAGTGAGTAGATGGTATTCATTGGAAATTATGTGTCGCGCATAGAGAAAACCATGGAACTGAAAACTAGATAGAGGAAATGTGTACTTGTACTCGGCACTGGTGAGGCTGCACCTCGAATACTGTGTTCGGTTTTGGGCCCCTCACTACAAGAAAGACATTGAGGTGCTGGAGCGTGTCCAGAGAAGGGCAACGAAGCTGGTGAAGGGTCTGGAGAGCAAGTCCTATGAGGAGCAGCTGAGGGAACTGGGGTTGTTTAGCCTGGAGAAGAGGAGGCTCAGGGGAGATGTTATTGCTCTCTACAGCTCCCTGAAAGGAGGCTGTAGCAAGGTGGGTGTCGGTCTCTTCTCCCAAGTAACAAGCGATAGGACGAGAARCAATGGCCGCAAGTTGCGCCAGGGGAGGTTTAGATTGGATATTAGGAAAAMTTTYTTCACCGAAAGGGTTGTCAAGCATTGGAACAGGCTGCCCAGGGCAGTGGTTGAGTCACCATCCCTGGAGGTATTTAAAAGACATGTAGATGTGGTGCTTAGGGACATGGTTTAGTGGTGGACTTGGCAGTGCTAGGTTAACAGTTGGACTTGATGATCTTAAGGGTCTTTTCCAACCTAAATGATCCTGTGATTCTATGATTCTATATATACGTGTATGAAAGCTGAAAGGTTCAGCAGACATAAAGCTTAGTCCTGGAATACTGACTTATTGCCCGAGTCTATAGCACAGCAATATGCCATCTTTTAAGAAGGTGATGACAAAAAGCCATCTTAAGAAGAAGGTTTACTCCTTCTACTTATGTCATCTAATATGTCTGAGGCCTGATGACCATCATACACTCCTGCTGGCCTCTCTGTGTCTTTCAGGGCAAATGCTTTTGGTATAGAGGGTTATGCTGGGAAACTGCCTCTGTGCAGCTATGTTTTTTTCTGGGCTGAGGGTGTTTGGATGATTATGCAACTGCAAAGTATCACTTTGCTAGGACAGTTGTGTTCACATTGGTATAGCAGTATATCATTATGGAAATGCTAGTAAAGCATCTTTGTCTAGTGCACCATAAAGGTTTTAAGAGAAGTTCTGCACATCTGCAGGATAATTATGGATCTCGTGGGAAGTATGTTATCCCTGCAATGGTGACTATGTATTTTCTGTCCGAACAATCTTTTATTTCAGGTTGGTGGAGAGAAAAAAAGAGAATGAAGTGAAGTAAAGTCTTCATCTACAAGCACGCACTTTCCTTACAAAGTTATTTCACAAAATACCAACCATACTTCTGCAAGGATATAATTTGGTATATCTTATAATTGGGTCTGGCAGGTGGGATGGAGGGCTATTCAGGGATTCACACTGCATTGTGAAGACCCAGAGAAATACTAGGAAGCAGAATGCTTGCCCAGACCCTTTTTGCTTCCTGCTTAGGATCTGAGAAGCCAAAATGTAAGCACAAGTGGATATTGGCTAGGCATGAGTAAACTCTGGTTGGAAGATAAAAGAAGGTTCCTAATCTTTGCATATCCTATGACGGCCTTCCAAGAATAGCCAGATCAGAGAAAGATTTCTGCTTTTCAATTAGAGCTTCTTCTGTTTATCTTACATGGTTCCCTGTGATTGTGGGGTGGTTTGTGAGGTTACAGGTTCAAGAGAAGGCAGGAGTGGAAGGAGGCAAGTGGGCGAAGCAGCTGCTGCTGGGGAAAAATTGGGGTCCAATTTCGGGGAAGGCACCTGAAACTGTAACAATGAGAGATGAGGTCTCAAAAAGTAATGAGATTAGAGGTTAGGAGCCAAAGGAGTGCTAACTTTGGGGGTCAGGTGCATTGGGAATGACTGTTACACACATGGGAAGCATGTGGAGGCACGGAGACTGCCTATTACTTATTCTGTATTGAAAGCATGTATGTGCACAGTCAATATTTAAAGGGATTTCTCTTRTTGAATGCTTTCAAGTTCAGCGTAACTACTAGTCTTAGATATTTAGAGATAATTGCTGCGTAGTGATGAGCACATACCTGAAATTTCCTGACATTTACAGAGTATTTTACATACCAGAAGTGGTTAAGTAAGGATTAATATTTCCATTTTGCAGTTATGTGGAGGAGGAAAAGAGTCTGAACTCGGTGATGTATTGTGTGCGAGCGGTCATAGAGGAAATCTTTGCCAGACCACTAAGAGAACCTGAAACTTCCTGGCTTCTTGCCATATGCCAAATCCATTCACTAAGCTGTGCTCTGTTTTTCTCTTTTTCCCTTGAAAACTGAATATTGTCAGCTCATCTGATGATACAAGAGTAGCAGGTGTCCAATGCAATAAACAAATCAGTAAAAGTAGTAGTAACGCTTTGAGATCAGAAYCTGATCTTAAGCAGCTGAAACCTAAAAGGAACTTAATAATGATAATGAAGCTTGTTTTTTATCTTTCTATACAACAAGTTTCTTTATGGTAACATTTTATATTTAACTATGTGGTTGTCCAGGGTTGAGATATGATTGCTGATTTCAAAGGATACAATGATGATGAAGTCTCTGTTCCACCACAGAAGAAATAAGGAGTTCAGCTGCCTTAGGACAACTTCTTGGAGGTTTCCATTTTAGGAAGTATTTTGTTTGCTAAAATACAAATTGGAGACCCAGTCAGAAACTTATTTGCATTGTTAGGCACTGAAATACCTTTGAAATGTACCCACAATAGATTTCCTTTTAATGCAAGTCCATGTTTATATTTTCCTGTCAAATAAAGTAGTGAAAGGTGTTCCAGTTAGAGAATTTATGTTTTTCTTYGCCATTATAGTTGGTGATATCATTGCAGTTTAGAATAGCTTTTAGGTTTGYATAGGAGAATGTGGGTAAGTATCAGTATTTTCCTGAGCATCATTACATATCACCCTCTAGTCTAATACATGGTGTGGTAAGATCAATCAGGAAAACATGAATACAAATGTTGACTCATCTTTTTTTTTTCTCTCTCTCTAGGATTACGATGGCTTTTTTGAATCAAAGGAGAGCAACACCGTCTTCTCCTTTCTTGGACTGAAACCTACTTTGGCATCAAAGGTCAGTGTAGTATTGCAGACTTTTCATGGAATACTTGAAATATTGAGATTGAATTTTCTTTGAACTGAAAGAACTCTGTGGGTTCAGATGCACCACTGCCTTGATCCATACCTTGTCCATATCAACTTCATGCTAATAAGGTAGTTGAAACTGTTGCCATGAGAAGCAAAGCATTTTAAATGAAACCAAGCATAAACATGGGAGTTAATTTGAGACAGCAGATAAATGAAGTTTAAAGAATACATTCTCCTTCAGATTATCAATGTAAATTGAAAGCAACTGACTTAGTTATAACAGGAGACAGAACTAGGATCTTAATCACTGGAATATCTGCAGCTTATGTCACCAAAACATCATCTTACTGGGACTGCCTGGCATAATGGCTCAACCAGGACAGCATTTATTTATTAGGCATTAATTTATTTTCTTTTAAATGCTGAAATGCTGGAGCAGTCAGGAGTTATAGCAACTTTTTGGATAAGAATTAAATTTTAACAAATACATATATATGGGTCAGAACACAAAGCTACTTAACATCTTTCTATTGAGGGCAGTATAATAGAGGACATTTTATTGCCATATGGAAGCCCGGACGCTTGTTCAAAGAGACTGTATGGTGCACTTTTGGGCAGTAGATCACACACATAGGAGAGGATTTTTCTTCCCTTGGCCACTGTAGATACAACTGTGTTTGGTAGTAGTACTGTTTCAGGCCTGGTCGGTAGCTCTTGGGTATCTATAGAGTTCCTCTTCTGCCAGAGATTCATTTATTTCTGGACCCCATGAGGGAGAGAAGTAGGAGGGAACCTCAGCAGGGAACCGCAAAAGCAGGTTATTTTGGCAGTCTGCCTCGCTTCGTAGCTTGAAGAACTAGTCCTAGGAAAAAGATGATGTCCTACTGCAATCAGAAATAGCAGCTTCTATGCAGCTCTGTTCCTGGGAAATAACCTGTTGTAGGCCTGGAGGAGTGTCTCTATAAACTTGGCCAGATCACTGCTTCAGTCTAGTAGTACTTCAGAGCGATGCATCCTCAGCTGCTGTGTGGACCAGGGCTAGGGGCACCTCATATGCGAAGGTCACAGACACAGGACATGAGAATGTATTTATAGCATTAATAATCTTTTTTTCTCTTTTCTTTTAAATAGGAGTCGGAACCCTAGAAAGCCTATCTGAAGTATCGACAAGCACATCTCCTGAATGAATGACCCTSTTCTTCAGCACACAACAGCTTCCCTAATGGATCACTGTGATAGAGCAAACATGCATCCTTAGTAGTAGTCTGCTTGCCATGAGACGGTGCTCTCCAGTAATGTGGAGTTAATAACATATATATGAAACAGGATTAAGGCCGGGCTACTCATCTTCCGTTTTAAAAATACTCATTGTTGATGTTTCACTTTTGTCTTTGGATGCTTTTGCAACTGGCACTGGTATTCTAACAGACACGTATGTTTGAGAATAAGGAGTGGAAGTGTAGGGCTTCTGTCATTCATGGATATACTTATGTAGTCAGATTCCTTACCTTTTTTAATTCTTCCAACTACTGTAGTTGAAATTAGCTCATCACGATAGTTAAAGTGCTGGTGGTGATTAGAATGTTTGTGCTGGCTATGATCCAGAAGGTAAAAATCATCAATCTTAAGATCTCAGTCTAAGCCAATAACTGCCGTATTTTTGCTCTACATTTATTTATTGTGATGTTTATGCTAGATCATGTTTATTGTAAGAGACATGGGCTGCTAACGTTGTTCACAAAAACTTGATTTGTCTCATGATGCAAATTGCAACTGGCTGTTTAAGAACAGTTGTTACCGTGGAGGAGGTGCCAAAGTGAAATATTTTGACATGGTTCCTGTTCCAAATGTGGGTGAAATGTGCAGGAAAACAATTGGTGGAAAATACTGGGTAGTTCAGAAGAAGAGGTCTCATAGCTCATGATAATATTGTTACCTCTTAACTGAGAAAGACTTAACACCCAAAGTTGGAGCTCTATAGTTGGACTGTCTTAAAATGAAATTTTGCCAAAACCTTGAGTTTACCTTCAGTAACACACAGCTCCACCATTAGCCACATGAGAGTCAGGGGGATACTTTGAGAGTGAGGGCTCAGTCCCGTAGATGGTTAAATGCTCTACCATGGTCCAAGAGCACACCTAACTCGCCCAGCTGTTGTCCTGGTTATATCCCCAAGTGTGGAAATGTGGAGGTGCCTCAAAGACAGTGAGAAATCTGAGCATGTGCTTTGGTGGATGAGGCCACAATGGTCAGCTCAGCTGAGGAACAGGAGCCAAGTAAAGGAAGTGGAGATTGCTCCAGTGGGACTGCATTGATGGACATAGCAGAACTTAGGCCCGTGACTTGCCAATAACCATTACAAAATGCATTCTAGACAGAAGTCAAATTGCATTATGCATTTTGAATCGTCTGGCTATGAAAATAACAGCTATGCTGTAATGTAGCTTTTACTCAAGTGATTTCATAATGACAGGGTAGTGCCATTCCAATAAATGTCCTTATGTCTTTGGGTAAATGAAAGACAAGCGTTAATTCGGAAAGCTTCTTTGCAATCACAGCATCACTCAGACTGTGTGGCTTGACGGAAGCCAAACTTGTAAAAAGTGTCAGAAAGCAACACTGTCTCTGCAACAAATCACATGTTCTGTTAAAATCAGTGACCATGACATCCAAGACGTGTTAGTTGGAAGGGAGACCTGGAGGTCATCTGGTCCAGCACTGTCAAAATCAGGGCTAACACCAGCACTAGCTCGGATCAGATATGGGTTTGTCTAGCAGAGTGTTAAAAACATCCAAAGATGAAGATCTCATGACCCTCTAGGTAACCTGTGCCAGTGCTGCAGTACTCTCCTAGTGAAAACTTTCTTTTAATGTCCAGCCCCAACTCCCAGGCTGTAATTTGTGGCTGTTGCCTTTGCTATGTTTTCTGGCACTCACAGGAAGAGATTGGCACCATCCTTTTTGTAACTGCCCTCAAGATAGTTGTAGGCTACCGTTAGATCACCTCTTAGCCTTCTTACGAGACTAAACAAACCTGGCTTCCTCAGCCTCTCTTCACAGGCTGTGTGCTTTAGGCCCTTGGCTGCTTTGCTTTGGTGGAGGGCTACTCCTTCCAGTTTGTTCACATCCCTCTTGAACTGGGAGAAGGTCTCAAAACGATGTTTCGGATGTGGCCTCACTGGTGCTGAGTAGAGGGGGATAATAACTTTCCTCAGCCTGCAGGCCACACTTCTGAAGTAGCGCACTGCATGCTTTCCCCTGTTTGCAGTGAGTACATTGCTGGCTTATAATCAACCTGGCATTCACTAAAATCCCGAGGTCCATTCAGCAGGGGTATTACTCTGTTAGTTGCTTCCCAGCCCATAATGATCCTCGCTACCCCCAAGGGCAGAACTTTCTACTTGTCCTTATCAAACTTCATGAGGTTTCTGTTGGCCCAGTCCTCAAGGTTGCTGAGATGCTGCTGGACTGAAACTCTGCCAGCTGTTACCAACCACTGAACCAGGTTCAGGTGTCATTCACAGATTTGCTGAGGGTGCACGCTAGATCATCATCCAAGTCCCTGCTGAAGATGCTGAATGATAGAACTGTAGCCTCTCAGATTTTGGACAAGGGCTTGCTTACGACTGCCGAGGTATGACATGAACAATGTTCATGACTACCAGTTGCTGGAGTAAAGAACAGGTTACCTTCCTGTTCGTGTTGTCTCAGCTACAAACTGCTTACAGCTGTGTGGCTTTTTCCTCCAGTACAAAGGCAAGAAGGCTTTAAAAAAGGAGATGTTAAAGGAGTCCATCCATAAATCAGTTTCTCTTTGGATCCTCTGATGCCTCCTCAGCTCAGTTAAGGGGCTAGATGGAGCAAGAGCACACACAGATTTCAAGTCCATGGTTGTATTTACTGGTCAAAATCTTAGCTACAGCACCTTCTCTAGAGGAATCCTGAATGAGAGTTGATAACATGCATATACATATATGTGTATACATATATGTATGTGTATTTTTAAGAATTCTGTTGTCTGTGGTAAGTTATTGTGACATTCTTGTCACCAATCCCATATTTTCATGAGACTTGAACCTCAGTATAGATAGGGAATGTGACATGAGGTGGAGCTGTATGTTGTTAACTTCACCAAGTTCAATATAACTATTCCTAAAAAAAAGTTGAAGAAAAATATTTAACTTTGCAAATGAATACAGATATAAATTTACATAATTATGCAGTTGATTACAGAGAAGCCATCCTGGATTTATCATGTACTTGATATGTTGTAAACTTCAAGAACTGCCTGAAGTCACAGTTTCGAAAAACTTACCTAAGTGGGTAAGTATATACGCATGACTAATCCTGGGCGAAATCCGAGGCTTACTGATGTGAAAGGCAAAACCACACTGATTTCTCCAGGGATGAAATTAGTTTCACAAAACTCCTGTTGAATTTTGATAATTGTAGAATAGAAGCCTCCTGTTCCATGGAGAGCTAGTCCTGTTACAGCTGTTAGGTAAACCTAGCTTATTTCAGAACACGCATGTGGGCATAATCAGTTGTATGGAGGACAACACTAGCTCCAAAGATATCCTGCTTGCTTGCATGGATTGGCAGTGTAAGTCCCTTAGAATATGTGCTTTTGAATTATAAGTGGCTAGTTTAAAAAAAAAATTATATATGTTGCTTGAATGTGAATTTGGTCTGTTGTGCAACAACCTTATTTTTGTAATTAAAGCAAGTAGAGTTCTAGTTTGTTACACAAGATAATCTGGAATTTTTTAAACCAGTTTTGTAATAATGAAATATAACTATCAGGTAACTGAAAAGGTCTGTGGAAACTAGAGCCATTTATTGAAAGAAATAGCAAATTCTTAATTCTGTTTAAAATACTTGCATATAAAGGTATACTTGAGAACCAAATGATCCCAATTTTTAGCTAATACTTGTAACTACCCCACTTTTTAAAATGGAGAGCAGTGTGAATTAAACTGTAAATCTTCGTACCTAGCTAAAGTTGCTGTGTGGGCTGACGTGCACGTGCACATTCACTGTATCAGTGGCTTTGATAGAGGTGTTTTTGTTTGTGCCACACACTTCTGGATAGTGCCTTGCCAGAAAGAGGACTGTTTCTGTAGGGTCTTCTTAGATGTGCTTAAACTTTGAACTGAGAAAGGGRTAGTTTCTATATTGCTATTTTTTTAATAATGCAGTAAATTGATTTTGAGGCCTGAGTCAAAAGACACATGCTTTGTAAGGTTGAAACAGTTTTTCATGAGTCTTCTGAACTCTTGATTTTTCTCAGTGTGGCTTTCTCTTTTTTTTTTCTTTTCCTTTTTGTTGACTGTCTAGAATCAAACCTTCCAAGGGAAGTGGACCTGGAGTAAAGCCCCTAAATCCATGTTTACACTTTAAAATAACTGATTCAAGTGTTGAGCAGCCCAAGCCCTATCACTGAAATGAAGAGGAGCTACCAAGCTCTCAGTGGATTTCTTGGTTGTCCCTCCCTGCCCTGTCCCCCCATCAGGCCATTTATTTAGGGAGTCCAATTCAGGGAATACCATGATTCAGAAGTAGGACCCTGAGATTTTAGGCAGTGCCTTGTGGCACTTCACAGGAGTACAAGAGTAGAGTCATCACCAGGAAAGTGCCAAATCCCATTAGTTTTCAGTGACTTGTCCACTGATTTCACTAGGTCTTGGTGTGAGCAGCGGGAGGAGCAGGGAGCCCCGCATATTCGCCCTGCACAGAGAGTGAGAGTGGAAGACGGTGCAGAATGGCCTACGGCTTGTTGATGGCACCCTGAGCAGTGGTCCTCACAGGGGCCCTTGGCTGGCAGTGCTGTGTGTGAAACCACACAGCGCCGCTCTCCACGGGACTCCACCTGCATTGTGGCCTATCCTTCACCCTCTTGCTCCCTAAGGAATTTGGGAGGGGAAATGGAGAACAGCTTCTTGAGAGCAGTCCTTCAGCCAGGGCAGATCCAGCTTACTCTCTTCTTCCTATTCTTTACCTCTTCCTAATGTGCTTCGTCCTGTCCCGCCTAGACCTACCTGCGTGCAAAGCTTCCACTCCTGACCATTTGTAACATCCCTGTGAGGTCACAAACGCAGAGCTGGTGTTCACCTTCACGGCATCAGTGTTTCGTAACTCAGTGGGGGAGGGAGCACGTTGCATCCTAGGCTGTGTACATGTGGAGTTTTAAATTATATATTAAAATTGTGTTCGTCTAATAAAAAATGTAATTCAAAAAAGACATTTGAACTGTGTTGTATGTGCCAAAGAAAACAATGAAAACATACTGAGTATTTATCCTTGATGCAGCTCCCTCTGGTGACAGCCTGGTGCTTTGGCTCGGGCAGCCCCGGCAGATGGAAGCACTGCAGAGCTCTTCGCCTGGGATGGGTGAGCCTGATTCTGTAAGATCCTAAGCGCCTCTGAGCCCTGTAGACTCAGTGGGAATTGCAATGTGCAGAATACCTGCTGGGTTAGGGTCTAGGTCCTCCCCAGGTAAATAGTAGTAAAGAAAAAAAAAAGGGATGATTTATTGTCTTCCATTTTTGCACTTGGGTTAGTTGATAAATACCATGGAAATAAAGGACAGATCCTTTGGGGCAGCTAGGGCAGTGGGGCCAGGAAGTTTTCGCATGCTGAAGTTTTGCTCCTAGGGGTAAAATCTTCAGGAGCGCTGCTTTTTCTTGTGTGAAAGGAATGTGAGTTCCTGGTTTGCCTATCCACTTTGCCAATCCTAGAAGGTATTTAAATATGTTTTACCCAGTAAGTGGCTAACCAAAGGTCCAGGGTTGCATCATTGCAGTCTTTCCTTGATTCTCAGTCTAGTATGTAATTTTTAATACCTTATCGTTCCTGTCTAAAGCTTGCCCATTATCTCCAGTGTGAACACCGCTATGAAAACTCTACCCATTTGTGGCTGCTTCTGCACCCTGGAGTGAGGTTCTGTGCCACCTGCTCTAAGACAGGACGAGTAAAAGAGATATGGAAGGGGAAGGCAAGCCTGAAATGCCCAAAATGAAATCCTCAGCTGATGTAGGATCAGTAGCACCTCTCTGAAGGGAGCGGAGCTGTAGCAGCTCAGCTGTTGTGTCACGGTGGGTAGAAGCAACCAGATTTTGCTGCAGGGGTGGGCGGAAACTTCTTGATTTCCAGAGAGGAGGATGAAGAGATGTTCTGTATCACTTTGCTCGTGCAGCATCACTGCCTGTGCTCCGTGTGTAAACCCGTGGCACTGCCATTCCTCCTACATGGCTGCCAGATAATACACTGAGGGCAGTCAGCAGGCAGAGGTCACACAATGCGGGATGCTTTGCCATTAGCTGTCATCCTCCCATGTGTCCCCAGCTCTGTGTGTGCTCTCTGTGCCAGGGGAGCATCAGTGGGTGAAAGTACTTAAAAGTCATCTCTGTGTTTGCACACACGCATGCATGCATGTGTCTGTCAGTCTGTCTACATCTCTTTGTACCTACCCCAGAGCTGTCCGTCTGGGCTGTGAGAAGGTTTTTCTGAACTGGCACATTCACCTGCTTTTAGGTGCCAGAAGCACTTTCCTTTTCATTCTGTAGACTTACCGAGCTGTCGCTTCACGCTCTCGTCCAAAGTAACCTCCCTCAGGCTGCACAGTGCAGCACAAGCGAATGTGGATCAAGAGCAATTCCATGGAAATCGATGAACATTAAGATGTGTAAAACAAGAATTGAGCCTACATGTCTCTGCATTACAGCACCTTCCATAAATAAATTTGGCAGAGTAAGTTATTCTGCTGGGAACTGACAGAAAAAAAATCGGTAGTAGCTTGGTTTTTTGCCTTGTTTCTTTGGGTGAGGCGCTTCGAGGATCAGTGAGGTTTTGCAAACACCTCACTGTGAAGTGCCAGAGCTGAGAGTGTAGCAGGACTTCCGGCACCGGCTGCCAAACAAAAGCTGTGGCTGCCTTTCCCTCTGCCTCCCAAAGGGACTGACCCACCGTCAGCTGCACCTACTCACGAGGAATTCGTTTCCCCGATATGCAACCGAAGGAGGAAGAAGCAGATCTGCGCTGGCAGGGAGAGAAACCTGCAGAGGGTGATCAGGTGCCCGTGGGCAAGGTCAGGTGAAGAACCCGGGGCTGTAGCGGGTGAGATTTGCTGAAGATAACAGCACAGGTCTGTCCCAGCCTGCTCCTCCAGCCACTGCTACCCATCCCTCCTCTTCCTTAAATACTTCCTTAAATACTTAAATACTACCTTCCCAGTAGGAAAAGGGTAATTATCAGATTTGATGGCTTTTGCATGCATTTCCAAGATAACTTCACCCAATTTTCTTTCTTCCCTGCARATTCGTGTGCCAACTTCTTTTCCACAGAGCAAAGCTGTGAGGACGGCACACACGACACTGGAGATGGTGTGGGCGCAGCCACCGTGGGGGTCCCGGTCTCGCAGCATGGAAACACCGGCCTGTCCTCCCTTCGTTTGCAAAATCCATCCCACGGAGTCTGCAGCCAGGTGTGAAGTGGCGCTAACAGCTCTTCCCTTCTTTTTTCTTTAGCTTCTCTTCATTTCACAGTTTTATATCCTTCATGGGGGGAGAAGGGAAAAATGCAGGTGTGAAGAGGCAGAGATGGATGATGTACTGACCAGTCTTTCAGATGCGAGAACTAAAAAAGCTGAATCAATCTTAAGCATGATATGAGCAGCATAGTAATGTGTTCAAATACATAACTTTTATCATTTAATTATAAATTGTCTAATTAAAGCTGTATCTGGAGAGGAGTCCAGTTCTTTCTGCCTCAGCTTCCTTTGCCAACATACCCATATTGTCCTCTTTTAGCTGTTGTCTAATGACTGTCTCTGCTGGGAACAGCCCTTGCAGAGCTCTTCGGTGACGTCTGCAGCAGTGACATGGCCATATGTCATCTCCAGAAGATGGGAAAGCTGCTTGCTGAGCTGGCTGTAGACCCCTGAGCACTGCCCCTGGCTGGCGCTGTGACGCATGAAGGCTGGGTGTCCCGCCACCGTCCCGCCGTGCTGCGCTCCGTAATGGCTGATAATGGCTTTCACCGCTGACCCCCAAGCTAATGGTCTTCCTACTACGAGACTTGTATAATCGTTGGCACCACTGGTATAATTTTCCTTCAACACATTTTCTTCTCTGGGTTTTCATAGCTTTAAATTCTTCTGTTTTTCTTCCTGGTTTTGTTGGATATGCTTTGTCTTCTGTGAGTGGCATAAATTTGCGTTTAAGTCATGAGAGGGCTTTTAGGTCAGGACAGCTGTACAACATTGCTGTGAAATACGCTCTTGAGTCATTAAGGTAAATTGCTGGAGCATCAGTACTGCTCCAGCCAGGCTATAATACTTAAGTGCTAAGTGGCCATTTCATGTCCTTTGGAGCATTCTCACTCTGAGCAAAGTGTGGGTATCGATCAAACCCACTTACACCTACAGAAACCTACAGAGGTGATGGCATTTCAGTGCGACAAAATTTCACGGTCTGCATTAAATAGTCAACCTAGAGGAGATCTCTTGGGTTACAGAGCCAAATCCTCTGCTGTTTCTGTTGTCACAGAGTCTGTTTCATAAAACTACTCAACTCCAGCTAAAAGCACCAAACTGGGTCTGGGTTGATATTTTTTCCCTGTGTTTTTTTGGCTCTGCTATGCCAGTTGGAAAGTTGTCTCAAAATCCCACTTCTCTTGCACCAAAAAATAAACCTTCTTCCAAATTCCAGCTGAAGTTTATTCACGGCCATCTTATCTCCATTGCCCTCATAGTCCTTTCATTTAAATAAGTCTCCCTCACAGGGATTACCTGTCATATGTACTTACACAGTGGTTTCCTCTACTGCCTTAGGTATGCAGTCAGGCAGAAGAAGCGGCTGAGCCGGTGCAGAGTCCGGTTCTGCTGCCAGCGCCACTGATGTCCAGGGACAACTGAGATCCCTGGGATGAGGAGGTCTCCCCTATACAATAGCATGGAGTAACTCCATGAAGCAAGTCCAGAAAGAGCTCTTTAATTACTTCAGCTAGCAGAATTCGTAATTTAGAGGTGTAATGAAGATGGAGATGATCCTGATACTTGCATTCAGTGTCTTGGCAGAAGACTTGCCATTTAACAGTTTCTCATTTTAGCCCTGACTGAGCTATTGCTCCAGTTTAGCATATTTCCTGGGCATGTTGTGTGGGCAGATGAAAGAACTGTGCTTGCTAAATACATGAATTAAACATTCTCTTGACAGACTTTAACCTTCGATTAATTCAAAGGTGTCAGAAGAGTCAATAGCCTGGGATGTGCTCCTTGAACTTACACCAGCTGCAGAAGTGAAATACAGATCTTGGAAAGACCATGAGTAGCCAGCCATCTTTTTAAAATTTATTTCAGTTTAATATATAGACATATATATTAAAAAAAGTTGGTAAAGGTAGATCCTAATTCCACACTAATTCGAACAAGGAACATGACTCTCCATGGCAGACAGCAGTTACCCCAGCATAAAAACCTGTACGTGAGGGGCCTGAGACCTGTTGCGGTTGTGGCTTTATTTGTGTGTGCTGTGGTGAGTGGGATAAAGGGCAATGGCCACTTTTCCCTGAGCATGTACACAGTCTGTCTCTTGCCTTTCAGTAGCCAAATGCTGCCTGCTGTCACTGCATGGGGCTCGGGCTCTCCCCCTTCCCGCTCTTCTGCTGGCTCATGCTGCTGCCTTTCCTTCACCTCCCGGCGCAGTCCTGCTGCCTGGCTTTCCTGCACGTCAAGCCAAAATCACTGTGTTTTCCCCAAAAATCACTCTTGTGGTGTTTACTCCAACCTGCTCCCTGCACGCATCCCTCAGCAGGCTCCCACAACTGAATCCTTCCCCTTTGTCGTACCATCCTAGCTGGACTTCCAGCACATTTATCAGTGTATTTTCCAGTCTTCTCTCCTCGCTTTACACCTTGTCATGTCTTCAAATACAACCTCCGTGCCGGTGGCCTCTTCCCTTTGCTACCCTCCCCAACTTCACATCCGTGAAGATACATGAGATATTTTGGGATATTTGATAAGAGGAAATGTAACAAACTTCTTGATTATCTTCTTCCCAGGGTAATCAATTGCCATTATAAAGCACCACCCATCAGAAAACACCTCTCACTGTGTTAGCCAAAACCTCACGGAGCAGATGCATCACTGCCCCAAGGGGTGCTGTGGAGTTTATGCTCTCCAAACCCCAATGGGACAGATGCTCTTATGGTTAATAATAATAATAAKAAGAAGAAAAAGAGTGTTACATATGTTCTAAAACCACTGAGAATAAAACGTGAAATGGTGACTACTTCAGCAGTTTTTCCCAGCTAAAGACTGGGGAGAGTTGATCACTGTAACTTTACAGGATCTTCTTTACCATTAAGACCTGCTTGACATCCTCTCAGCGTTACATACAACCTATAGTTTAAATTAATCTGTCTTCAGGGATGGTGGTGGTTGAAACTAGAAATACATTCCAGGTTTTCTTAGCTTCCTCTATCCCACCCAACTGTGCATCACGATACCTGTTTCTTAGCAATGTCTTCAACCGATCAGAAACAACAGTCCTTATAAAAGATCCTCTTATAGAGACTTAACACTAGAGGGGATCAATAAAGGCAGACTAAATGATGACTGCACCTTCTTGAAGACCTTTTTGACATCCTGGGGGAATAAAAAGAGGGTGGGATGAAAAGAGGGAAGAAGAGAATGAGGTCTCTAGTGAATATGGTCTTCACATTGTGCTGACTGAAGATCTTCACATTAGAGATGTTTAGAAAAACAATGTCCACTTCCCTTGTAGAATAAAATGACAGAAAACAAGCCCATGCAATGAAGAAATGAATTATTTTTCACATCCTCCTTAAAAGATAGAAGCACCAGAGAGTGGAGGTACATTGACCATTTTTTTGTGCACTTTCACCCACCTCATTTTTCACTGAGAAAGGCTTTGATGGAAAATTCTTTTACCAGCAGCTCCATTAATAATAAGTTCACGCTCATATAAATTAGCATAGCAAGTTGTTGAATAGCCTTTTGTTTCTGCTGCACCTCCTTATCTATCTGTAGTTGAAGATCCTCCTGTAACACCATCAGCACATGCTGGCATGGCGTTCCCCATCCTTATCAGGGGGCTGCAGCAATCCTCCTCTGCTCACCTCTGAGGAGAGCATACTGGCTTTGGGAAAGCACCCCCATGTTAGCTTGGTGATCCGGACGGCCTGGTCCTACCAGCGCATAGCGAGAAACCATATTACCAACATAGAACCCGTAGGAAAATTGGAGACTGGCCTTTTCAGAAAATTAGGTCACACATTTGCATCTCAGTTTGGTTTGGAGGACCATCTCCTTTGGTGCTGCCACGAAGGGGCAGTTCTGTATCACAGAGACAATGAAGCCAGGGGAGGGGAAGAAGGGAAGCATCTGGCCCAGCCATGACGGGGTGTGGGTGGGAGCGGGGAGTTGGGATGTGCTGGCTGTCACTGACATCTAGAAGACAGCGCAGACAGTATGTGTGTTGTAAAGCATTATAAAGTAACCAAACCTGGGGCATGATGAGTCTTCCTTTGCCCCGGCGCCGCTCACGGGCACAGCAGCACTCACAGCTGAAACTTGCCGGCTTTCCAAACTGGTGCTCGGGCTGTCTTTCTTTAAGCATTTTACCCAGTCCAGACACTGACATTGCATTTTTTGTTGTTGGTGAGACACCAGCACTGCTGTCTTCTGTGGGGGCCTTCTCATCTTCCTCTCCCCAGCAAACACACAAAATTTGAGACCGGCCAAACCAACTCGCAGCAACAGACATTTCCTAACGGGGAACATGCAGGCAGCTACCATCACCCACCATGACTGTGAAGCTCATGGGCTTTACTCGACCAGGTGAGGGAGGCCAGGTGCCAGTAGAGTCCTGGTGGCTCCAATGCCGGGGTCCATGGGCACCTGCTTGGCACCCTGCGCCGAGCATGGTGTCGGCAGGAGGCTGTGGGGTGCTGCCGGGCGCCATGCGGTACAAGCCCTGCTGCAGGGTGCGTCTGCCGCCCCGCTGTGCTGGGTCTGGGGGGCTGGATGGGGTCCCTCTGGTTGGAGGAGCGGCCGGGAGCATTACAAGATCCTGTTGTCATCCATTTGTATTATGAATATTTTATATGAATATGTTGTTCAAGCCCTGTTAATGCAAGGTAAGCCAGCTTTTTAAATTAAAGAAAATAAGTAGGGAGGCTCCTGGGAAATTAGTTTTAATTTTAGAGACATATTTTCACAGTAGGCTCCTCTTCCTGGCACAGCTGAAGAGGATGAAGATGAAAGTTATTATAGACAGGCCACCTTCTCCGTGCCTTTCTGCCAGCACCAAGCTTTTGCAGATGTAGAAAATAACTGAAGAGGCTGAAACAGCAATTCATACCATTTCCAGAAAGCCTTAGTGGGATTATTTTTAACTGTTTGCAGCTCTTTGGGCTGGGCTGGTTTCTTTTGCCCTGGGAGGTGATCAGTAATCACTTCAAGCCAAGGAGCTGCTGCTTCTGCATCAACAAGGGCATCACCAGCAGAGATAAAGAAGTCATTATCCCACTTTACTCAGCACGTATCAGGCCACACCTGGAATACTGTGTTCAGTTTTGGTCCCAGCTATACAAAAAAGATGTGGAGGGGGCGGGAGAGGGTCCAGAGAAGGGCCACAAAGGTGATCAAAGGACTGGGAAGCCTGCCATATGAGGAAAGGCTGAGAGAACTGGGTTTGTTCAGCCTTGAGAAAAGAAGGCTTAGGGGAGACCTTACCACCATGTTCCAGTATTTAAAGGGTGGCTACAAAGAAGATGGAGACTCCCTTTTTACAAGGAGGCACATGGAAGAGACAAGGAGTAATGGATACAAGTTACTCCTGGGGAGATTCYGAYTGGACACRAGAGGAAAATTTTTCACAATGAGAACAATCAGCCATTGGAATAATTTCCCTATGGAAGTGGTGGATTCCCCAACATTGGACACTGTTAAGATTGGGCTGGACAAGGTGCTGGGCCATCTTGTCTAGACTGTGCTTTTGCCAAGAAAGGTTGGACCAGATGATCCTCGAGGTCCCTTCCAACCTGGTATTCTATGATTTTATGATTCCTCTCAGGGTGGCTGAGCATGCGCGCAGCAGCTCATTGCCCTGCTTAGACCGTGCCAAATTGGCACTTAATGGGGCAATTTCCCAGGATCAGCGGATTACCCCACACCTTGGTTTTCCAGCACTCCTGAACAGGCTGTCCTCATAAAGAGACTGTGAGCAGAATAGTAAAAGGATGAGTAAACTGTTTGGCACAAAGCTAATAAAAATTCTTATAGGRATTTTAATTGAGCGCTGCATTTAATTAGCTTTTCCCATGCTTTCAGCTTTGCCCTCTGGATTTACAGGGCTGAGGTCAGCGAGGGCAGGTAATGTGGTAGGTGTGACCCATGCCAGCGCTTCCCAGCAGCTCTGCACATCGGCTGAGCAGCACTCCTGTCAGCCACCCCCATTGCTGCCTAATTTGCAGCTGGGAAGGATCCTGCTGGTTTGCTTTTGCAAGTGGTGGACCCCAGTGGCTGACATTTCCCGGGGCTTATTTTATTTTATTGGATTGATGAAGGATCTCCAGTAGAGAGAGGTCATCAGTGAGCATGGTCCTCATACCTGTGGTGTTAGAGATGGCCCTTCTGCTGCCCCTGCACACTGTGCCAGGAACAGTAGACAAACACAATTGGGAAAAAAGGGGAAAACCTGTTCATCTGCAATGAAAGTGTGTTATGTGTGGAAAATAAATTGGGCAGCGGACACCTCATGGTAGAGCTGGATGACACAGGGATTGATGTCTTCACAAAGCTTTAAGATTGCACAGTTCTTCCAGTTGTGCCCTGTGACAAAACCCCCAAATCTTTATTGTTTCACTTCACAAACCAGCCAGTAGCCGCTACCTTAGACCACAGGAAATTTTGTCAGTGGATGGAAAGAGAAACGTTGCTTTATTCCTCCTCCCTACTCCCCCAAATGAGGGGCTGTCAGGTACGGTTTCAACATGAACCCTGCTGAAGGAGATGTACAGACGAGGCAGAAATGCCCCTACCTCATGGGACAACACTCCTCTGGCGCTGGGGCCAGCTCTCCGGAGCGCTCCTGCATGAGGACAATGGCTCTGGGGGCGGTTTGGCACCACCTGAGACAGCCGGCGCAGAGGACAGCGCCTGCCTGCCCAGGGGAAGACTGATGGAGGCGGGTCCGGGGGTCCAGCTCAGCGCCATGCAGGGACGCCCCAGCGCYTAAACCGGTTGCTAAAGGAAAGAAATTTTAAAAGCAGATGGTTTAATTAGAGCGCCAGGCTCCCTTGTTGTAATGCTGTGTCTCTAGATATTTTTACTGTTTTATTAGCAAGTCTCTCGTACTTATTTCTCTCCCGTTACTTGACAGATGCTTTCATCAAGGTTATATAAAGTCCTATTTTCATCCCTGCTTTGCCTAGAAATAGATTRAAGAGAAGCTGAAATACAGATTAATAATGATATGCAGAGCAAAATATTTACCGCACATATTTCTAAAATAAAAAATGCAATTTTAAGCCAGTTTTACAAGAGTTGATGCTTCACAGCAGTATCTGCGTACCTAGGAGTGGTTTCTCCAGGGAAGCAGCTCTTTCGCTGAGGCTGACAGGAGCTCTGCGCTGCCGGGGGAGAGCCGGAGTGAAATGCCTCTCCTTGCACAGGCACACAGAAATGGGAAAAACCCCTCAGAGAATTTCAGTGCTGCTGTTGTCAGACAGCAAATTAGGCTGAGATTAGACAGGGTCCTGTTAAAACGCGTTGTTTCTGCTAGATGCRTTTCTGAGCAGTCAGACCAAAATTATACAGGGTGACACAAGTTCACCAAAATTCGCTGGGTAAAGTTAGCCCTCCTTATTGCTGGGTTCAAAGAAGCACTCCCAGAAGGCAAAAGCTTGCTGGCAACAGTGTCCTTACATGCTCGCTTGGCTGGACAAGGTGCTCAATAGATGTTACAGGTACCTTTTGAAAGCAGCTATGTGCTTTCTTACAACCCAAGCCACCTAAAGTACAAGTTCTTTTAAAGCAAACCATGGTCATGGCAGCCACATGACATAAACATTTTCAATTATTTAAATATTGGTTACAACCCTTCAACATTAACAATGTCATCAAGATCATAGCAACTCTATAAATACCCTCTCAACGCCCCCTACCTCATCAGTTGGCTTTATCACTGAATAAATATGTCATCATTCTGTTGACATTAATTACAGTCCAACAGCTGAATGCATCCTTTGGCTTTGTGGTTTTTTATCCAGTTTAGAAAACATACAAACAGAGGGATGCGATTTAGCTCCATTTAAGATATCTGAATGCATGTTCTTATGTGAGCAAGGTATCAAAGTTCCCATTGCTGCCAATGGACATCTAGGGAAGGCTCAGTTCAGCTGCCTGAACGCAGGCAGTTGGATATCTAAGCCTGGACCCAAATTCTGTCTTTTGTGGGAAAGATAACTGATGTCCATATTTTATCCCATGCCCACCTCTGATGGACCAGCTCTCACAGCTCCCAGATCTCCAGCGACACGTTTTCTTCCTGCTTGTTCTACTACAGTTGCCCAAAACTTTAATACAGTCACTGTGAGGCAAGGCTTTGGGGTAGAGGGAAATGAGAAAAAGTCTGCTTGAGGTCATTTAGCAGTGGTTGTCTTTTAGAGAAAAAACTTATTTCAGCATAAAATGAAAGGCCAATCAAAGCCAAATTTGGTCTTACAAGAACTTTGCAAGTTTCAGCTGTGCTCAAGAAGATTTTCTCCAAACCTGTATGTTTACATTACATTGGTCAAAATAAATGTAAGTTCAGAAAATATTAAACTTTGCATTTATTTTAACTGGCGTAACTATGGTTCATAAACAGGCCTGGTGCATCATTGTCTTCTTCAAAGAAACATCTGTGAAAAACAAAAGTAGTCTAAGGAAGGGTATTTGGCAGCAAGGTCCACTCTTGCCAGATGCGGAAGTATCTCCCGATAGCACCTTGGATCACAGATCCTCACCACGCAGTGAACAACTCTGGCTTTCACCTCCTGCCATCTTAACACCAGAACGGGCAACGCATCACCACGTGCGAAACACAGGCCATGGCATCACCTGCGGGCAACAAAGGTCCCACCTGCTGAGTGCTAATATGGAACCCAAAAAATACATCATGAGCGTGCTTCCCTCTGCAAAGGGCTGGATTTCTTTTTGACTGAAAATATGCTTATTGCTAATAAGTACTAACATGGTTGTGCCTGGTTTCACGTATCAAAAAAGAGCAGAACATCCTTGAACTGTTCTTGAGGGGAGGACCAGAGAGTCAGGGAACAGGACGATCTCAACATTCCCTGAGAAGTTGCTTTTAACAAACAGCATTTAATGAACAGCAAGCAGTATGTGTTACAGACTCTGTGTAGTTTAACTAAAAGAGGCCGTAACCCTCTGGAGTTTACAAGTGCTTTGTATGAACTAAAACAATTTGGCTGACATCTGCCTCTACAGCAGATTTCCCATAGTATCCAGCTATTCCAGTTCATTCATAATTACATAACATCAGAGACATCTGCTTTAAGAGTGGAAGTAAACCTTCCAAAGCAGTTACAGCTGCACGGTCTTGATTTTATTTTTCAAAGCAATGGGACCATCTTCTTTTCAAAATGACCTTTAATTAATCTCCTTCTTCTAACTACCTCTACAAATACTACTGTTGTCCATGGCTTGTTACCACAGTAAATTACTGAACTAGAAACAATACAGAATGACCTTCTTTTTGAGGAGATTACTGGGGATGCAGCGGYGGCAGCAGCAGGAAGGAGCAGGAGAGGCACAGTGTTTAGCAGAAATAACACTGACATGAGCAATGATAACCTTTAAAAGTGTTTCCTATGAAATGGAGATCAGGTAAGAACATAATCAGGTCTTTACTGATACAAGATCATAGAAAAAAAAATCTTACATGGGCAACACTCGCAAACCTTTCTGCTCAACTGGCAATTTCATCTGGTTTAGGTGTTGGGAAGGAAGATCAAGCAATGGAGCAAGTGAATCCTTTCCCACTGGCCAACTCCCTTCATAAAGTGTTTTGTAAATGATGATGCATAGAAATAAAGTCTTGTTCACTTGGGAAGGGAAATATCACTGCCTGTTTTTTCTCAGTGCACTTTTGTTTCAAAGGAAGCCCAGGTTGCTTCTGTATTTTCCGCTACCCTTTCATCGGCTGTCCTGACCATAACACCCTATTTTCAGCTTTATGTAATCATTGGTCTTGAATTTGCAGTCAGTGGCGTTATCCCTCTGAGAAGGTAACTGGCTAGCTGCAGGGACAAGAGAGGTCGCCCAAAGCTTGTGTTCCTGCTAAAATTACTACAATAAATGATTTATCACCTCTGAGGAAAATATCTGCCAATAGAAAGTACCTTTCTCGGCTACTTATAAAGCAAAATTGCATTGGCCCCACCAGATGTCAAGTAATGCGGCCTCCACAAAACATGTTTGCTCCCTGAAACGAAGCAGCAGTGCTCAAGTGCAAACTTTGAAAGAGACCAACACCCTCCAGCAGTGACAGATCCAGGCAGACCTGAGCCCCAGAGACATTTTGCGTAGCCTCCAGTCAATAGGAGGTTGTACCTGCCCCGTTGCTCTACCCCTGCTGCAGTGCCAGGACTGATGCTGCGCTGAGCCTGGGCATCCTTCCAACACCAGGAAAGCATCACCGTAGGGCACCGGGTTGCAGAGGATCAGGATGGTGTTGAGATGGTGCCTCTGTGGGAAGTGGGACGGTGTGCCAAGAACATGTCCAGGCTAATGATTTGTGACTGAGCAGCAAAGGGAGAGCAGGATGTGCTGTAAGCACAAAAACAGAATGAAAAAAACTTGTTACAGGATGAGCTTTGACATGGTTTGCGTGTGGGAAAAGAGCTTACCTGGAGCTGAGTAGAGGAATCAAGACACAAGCAGGATGGCATGTCTCAGAAAGCGTATAAGGTAAGCAAACTGAAACCAGTACAAACCAGATAGTTCAAGGGGAGTTTGGAGGCTCTTTTGGGGAATGGAGCCTTGCAAGGGCAGCTGTATCTAGGAAACCGTATCATTAATGCCATTTAATGCTGAGATTGCATATGTAATAGTATCAGAAATACCGAATTTGGAAATGGTTGTAGCAAAATAGGGATAACAGGGTGTTTTTTTGGGGAGGAGACTGGGTGGAGAAAGGGAGGTAAAGGTGGTAAAAAGGAGAGCAGAAATGGAAAAAACATGGAGAACAAGGCATGAAATCAGTCAGTGAACAACAGGAGGTGGGATGTTCAATGGCAGGAGCATGGACACCTACAGGCGGTGCTGAAGCTGATGGGCACACCCCAAGCCCACCGGGACGCTGGAGGAAACCCCTTGGATAACTTGCCAGACTCTCCATCAGGTCTATGTCCAAAAGACTTGTGTGGGAGGGTAGAGCAAAGAGGGGTAGAACTGCACTGCAGTAACATGTGGCATGGGAGGGGACAGGGAGGGGTGGCAGCCCTGGGGACCCTTTGGAAATGACCAAGGTGTGATCTGCCAGACTGTTACAGTTTCCCATTACAGCTTTCAGTCTCATAAACAGATAGATAAAACTGCAGTCAATCACTGGAAAAATCATAGTGCTGTCACCCAGTCTAAAAAATAAATATAATAAAAAATGTAATATCACCTTTTCTAAAAAAAAAAAAAAAAATTGCATGAGGTTTTGAACATCCTTCTTGTTGCTGAAAAAACATCTTTGCATTCAACGGGCATTTCTTAATACATCTGCCATTAAGGTGAAATATTTATTGACAAATACATAGTCAACTTGGATTTTCCTCTTTACGATGGACGATGATGAAACATGTATGCATTTAGAAAGTGACAGAGTAGCATTCATCATTTATGAGCTGGTTGGTAAACTAATAATGTGGGACTGTTCCCTATTAACCATCTGTTCTGGCAGATAGTGGTTCAGCGCTGAGCACTGTCTTATCAACAATGCAACAGTCTCTGCAGTCTCGCACATCAACACGGGCCTGGGAGTGCAAAATACGGAAAGGCTCTCATTGGGTTAAGCAATCAGGAACTCTCTAAGTGCACCCATAATCTGCTTACTGGTTAAGCTGGTTGGGAAGCAAGCGGCTGAGATCCTGCTGACCTTGCCCGGGGSGTCATCTCAGTCCACACAAATTTTGGGGGGTCTCAGACTGTGCAAAGGCAGAGTGCTGGCCCCGCTCAAAATTACTGCTACTGCATCAGTCAGAGATGTGTTGTTGTCTTGCCTGCATGAGTGTTTAGAAGAAATCTGGGTGTGACAATGATGATAATCGGCTGTTCATTTGGAGACGTTGACAAAATAGACAAAAGGCAAATAGCTGTTGCAAGAAGAAAAGGTGCATTTCCCAGCAGAACTAATAACACTGAATTCAAGCAAAGAGCAGTGACAACTTTTCCATGGCTCTCACTGAATGCCTTGAAGCACAAAGACTCCTATGCATTGTATTATATTTAGATTTTTAAAATATACAAAAATATGAGTGTGATCCAATTTGAGGGGGCTGGCTGGCTTGAGGGGGGTAGGGATAGAGTTATGCCTCTATCTTTGCATTGGGTTTGTGTGGCAAGGTTTTGGTAGCAGGGGGGCTACAGGGGTAGAGAACCTGCTAGAAGCTTCCCCTGTGTCCAGGCTCCTGGCAGGACCTGTGGACCTGTGGAGAGAGGAGCCCACGCTGGAGCAGGTTCGCTGGCAGGACTTGTGACCCTGTGGGGGACCCACGCTGGAGCAGTCTGTTCCTGAGGGACTGCACCCTGTGGAAGGGACCCACACTGGAGCAGTTCGTGAAGAACTGCAGCCTGTGGGAAGGACCCGTGCTGGAGAAGTTTGTGGAGAACTGTCTCCTGTGGGAGGGACCCCACACTGGAGCAGGGGAAGAGTGTGAGGAGTCCTCCCCCTGAGGAGGAAAGAGCAGCAGAGAYGACGTGCGATGAACTGACCACAACCCCCATTCCCCGTCCCCCTGCGCCGCTTGGGGGAGGAGGGAGAGAAATCRGGAGTGCAGTTGAGGCCAGGGAGAAGGGAGGGGTGGGGGGAAGGTGTTTTAAGATTTGGTTTTATTTCTCATTACCCCTGATTTGATTGGTAGTAAATTAAATTAATTTCCCCAAGCCGAGTCTGTTTTGCCCATGACGGTAATTGCTGAGTGATCTCCCTGTGCTTACCTCGACCCCTGARCCTTTCGTTGTATTTTCTCTGCCCTGTCCAGCTGAGGAGGGGAGTGATAGAGCGGCTTTGGTGGGCACCTGGCGTCCAGCCAGGGTCAACCCACCAGTCTTGAAAATGCAGTGTGATATGATACCATTGCATACTTGTTCAAGTTATCACCGAAAATCTGCCATTATACAACCTGTTATTTCCTTACTTTAAATATTTATTTATACCTCAGCTGTGGATGCTATAGTGACCATTTACCTGATGTAATATTAGGTCTTTCATACTTCCTTTTCCCTTCCAGGAGGAAGCCACATCCAATCCCAGCAGTTCCCAAAGGTTGGTTTTACTGGGAAAGATCAAGATGAAGAAGGCATTGAGTAGCTTGGTTTTTTCCATCACCTTCCCAGGGATCGAGGTGAGGCTGATGTCTGTAGGTCCCTGGATCCTCCTTCTTGCCCTTATTGAAGACAATACCAACATTTGTTTTCTTCCATTCCTCAGCAACCTCTCCCAGTTGCCATGACCTTCCAAAGATGATCAAGACTGGTCTTGCAATCACATCATTGGCCAGTGCCCTCAGCACTCGTGGGTGCATCACATCAGGTCCCATGGACTCGTGTATGTCCAGTTTCTTTAAATGTTCCTAAGCTGATCCTCCTCCACGGAGGGTAAGTCTCCAGACTTTCCCACTGGCCTCAGGGACCTGTGATTCCCGAAGGCTGGTTTTACCAGTGAAGACCAACGAAAGAAGGCATTGGCCATGGCTTTTTCCATGTCCGCTGTCAGCAGGTCTCCTTCCCTGTTCACCCTCGTCTTCCTTTTGCTGCTCATACACTTGAAGAAGCCATTCACTTTATGTCCCTCACCGGATTCAGCTCTGGAGGAGTTTAACTGGCCGCCTCTCTTTCCATCTGTGCTGTATTCCCACAGGGACCATCTGCATTTAACCTTAACAGAATCTACTTTTTTTCAGTAATTCTGCATGATTTTCTATAATCATTTTATATTATTAATATACTCCACATTGCATTTATTTTAAATTGGCACCATACTATGGGCAGGTATTTGTATGTGAGTATTTGAGATGACTCCTCACTCCCTTAGAGGATCTTGCAGAAGCAGCAAGCTGTTGCCATGTTAAAGGTTCCATGTTCATGTTATCATCGTTTATGCTTAATATATATTTTCTTTTTCTAGGATGAAAGGAAGGGAATAGAGGATAGTTGGAATTTCTTCCTGCGTGTGTACTTTCATTTTTTCTGAAGTTGATCAAAATGGATTAGAATTTCTCTGCAGAAATATTTCCCCATTCAGACTCTTTTTTTTCAGGCTTTGAAGTGGTTTTGTCTCTGTAAATAAAGTAAAGAAAAAATTAAACATTCTTACATTTATATTTGTTACAATTTTCTGCGGGGACACATGTTATTACAGAGGTATGAACTTCACACTTGTGGGAGATCGGCGGAACGAAACCCTCAGATATGTCTGTTGTCCTGTCTTGCCTTGACCATGCATGGATGACCTCCACACCGCTGTGGCTCCTGAAGGGCGTTCCAGAGTTTATTGCCATCTCATAGTGTTTCCTACAAGATACATTTCTTTTTGCTGTGATGCTAGCTTGAGATTTCCCCCCTCCGAATGCCTTTGCCTGAGGCCACTTGTTCCCCTTCTTAGTTTCTCCATCCCCAGGCACTGCAGCTTGTTGCCACTTCAGCAGTGTTGCTGTTCCTCATCTCCCTGATCCTGTTTGCAGTGTGGACCTCAGTGAACAACGGCAGAACGGGGGACAGAAAATGAACTGGAGAAAGGGAATAGTGGCACAGACTCCTGGCTTGAGGAGGATGGACTTAATCCAGCTTTGCATGAAGCCAGTCTATTACGCAATTATGATTTTGGAGCTCAGCTACTTCTTYAGAGGGTGATGAAGTAGCCACAAAGTCTATGATGTTTTGAAGGATTGTTGTTAAGTCTTTACCCTGCCAAATCTCTCRGTTTATCCTAAGGAAAAAAATCATGCTCTTGTGAAATGAAGTCATACTCTATTTCTTATCTTACACAGAAATGAGAAACCAGCATGTGTGGGAAGTGGAGAACGAGGACAGATTTCCATATGTTGGGCCCCAGGAATGCTTGAATTTGTTTTTAAGCTGCATTTGGTAAAGATTTGGGCAAGATTTATTCACTGTTTTACTGCAATTACAACTCCCTTCCTAATTTAAAAACATTGCTGTGTCTTACCCCATTCACCTTCGGAAAGAGGCTGAATTGTTTGTGGAGGTAGCACACTTCAACCCTTCCCTCTCTTCCGACTCGCCCAGTCATCACTGTAGAGCACAGCTTCTTATAGGTCCCCCTGGGGAAAACCTATACATGCATCCATTGGGGAAGTTCAGCACTTCTCAGCAGGCAGGAATAGCCATCTGCTATGACTTCTGATGCTTAAACAGACCTCTGGCCTTTCCAAAATTGTCCCCCCACCACCATCCCTGCTCCCTCACAGCCTGCTCCCCTCCCACCTCTTCTTCTTAAGGGTCGTTAGTCCTTCCTTTCCAGTGCTTTAGTATTATATGTGATGGACCAGACCGTGCTAGTGCATTCTCCTTGCAATCCCCCGAAGGTCCCCATCAAGAACTGACACAGATTTCCCCTAAAAAAAACGGCGTGATGGGAATCACTGATTTTTACCAGCTGTAGACTGACCCTGAGTTAGTTTAAAACTGTAAGATTCACACTTGGACAGAAGCATATGGATTAGTTCTATTTATTCATCTATTTTTAACTGTCTCTAGAGGTTTTCACTGATATTCTGGTTTCTAAGTCCTGACATGGTAAATACTACTTTGCTTGCGGATAGCTCACAGTTTTGACTTGTTTAGTGATTTCCTTCCTAAATATCCACTGGGAAGAAAGCACTATACGTCCACGAGTCTAGTTCATTTGAATTCTGATAATAGCTTCATTTCAATAATTTATTATTTCTAATTTATAATTTAATGACCAAAGCTACATATTGCTGTCTATTTTTTATATACTTTCTCAAATAATGTTTGTGTTTTGACTTCTCTCCTAGCCGTCGTCAGACTGTTTATCAGATTTGTATTTCCAGCTTGATTTTACTAATCTTTGTATTCCTATGCTTCACTTTCCTCACATCAGGAGGAAATTCAACAGTAAAAAAAGTCAGATAGTTGCTCTGTTTCTTATTTAGTAAAGCTCATTTCAAAATCTGATAGCTAAAATTTGATGAGACTACTTTTCTCCAGTGGTAGAAGCAGCAGCCCTTGGGTCTCCGTTAGCATTCAAATCAGTTATTGAAACAGAGCAAAACTGCAGTGGCACAAGGCAATGTACTGGCAATGCCCAAAACAGTTTCTGCAAGACGGGAAAGTTGGGAAAGTCTTCCCAGCTTGGATGAATTTCTGAAGAAAATGTTCATTAATGTACAGATTTACAGTTTCCAATCTAACAGAAGGGGCTTTCTGCTCACCTGTGTGGTGACATKGCTTTCACCAGTGTGGCCACAAGAGTATTTGTTAGATGAGAGGTGTGCATGGAGTCACTATACGTCAGGGCCGCTTGTGCCTCTCCTCCATATAACATTGCCTTGTTTCTAAACAGATTTTTAATTTCTAGCTTATAAGATAATAAGGGCCTTAAAGCCAAAGTAGGCTTTTCAAGCACTTCCTCTATAATTACTGTAGCAGGTTGCATTTGATAATGCTGGTCACTATTACAGTGACCCCCACTAAGTCTCTGATATAGAGAATAAAGAGTGAGGCGAGGTCTCTCTCCCTTCAGCGGGGGCATTGCTGCTCTCTTAACTTTACCCAGCCAGTTTTCACAAATTTTAAAAAACCCAACAACATTCCTGTTTTCCCTCTCAAAGTAGTTTGAATCATTGATCAATGAGTTCAAAGTTATCGGGGAGAAGAAGGTTACCGGGGAGAAGCAGTTCAGGCAGCCAGGCYGTCTCCTTCCCTCCTGGGCAGTGACTGAAACAGCCTTACGGGAAAAAGGGTTAAAACCGGGCGTTCTGGTAAGCCCCAAAAGTGAACACCAGCTTTTGATTGCATTTCAAAAGGGACGATGCTGCATAAAAGTAAGTCTCGTTAACACCTTTTTTTCAAAACATAAACGAGTTTCTGTACAAAACAGGTACAATCAGATTTTTTTTTTCTAAAAAAGGTGTTCACTTCAAGTTATAAATTAAACAAATGTTACTTTAGAGTAGGATTGCTTTTCCATATCAAGATAAGAATTCACTGCTAATAGGATAGTGTGGATGACTAATTACTTCAAACCAGATACAGAACAACCAATTTGGACATCTTCAGAAAATGCTGAAATTTATTTAGCCTTGGCTGATTTATTCAATTCACTAAGAAAATCCATTGATTTATTACAAGATGAAAAATAGTGAAAATTACATAAATGACTTAAAACCTAAACTCTCATTTTCAAAAGAAAATGGCTGGATGGGAGCGAGAACTGTGAGCTCAGTCCCCCACCATCAGCTCGGGAACACATACTCCACACAGCGTGCATCAGGGCAGCTGTGTTTAAGAAATAAGTTTCAATATTATTCACAGTTTATATCTGACCACCTTACATCTGGAAAGCACAGAGCTTAAATGACAGTTTTAAACTCCTGGCGGAGGCGGGATACGGCTGTGTCCCCAGCAGTACCGGGCAGGCTGATTTCCAGGACCACGCAGGCTGCTGCTGGCAATTGCGACTGTGACTCTTGGGCAATGAAAATCTGACAAATTTTGCCTCGGTCCCATCTCTCACACCTGACTACCAAGGAATCCTAAATGGCCAAGTACCAGTTCCTAGATGGCTAAAATTAATTAAATTTTGTGCCTTTTTATTTCTGGTGACATACTAAGATTTTATTGTACCTGGGGAAGATTATGAATATAAAGCTACAGAAATATGCTCTTGGGAGCCCTTTTAATCCACCCTCCAGCTCCAGAGAGGCTAAGCTGTACCTAAACCATCCCCAACGGAGGCCTAAGTAACCTAAAAGCCTTCCAGTGCTGGAGACCCCTCGTGCTCCCCAGGCGATCCGCGCCAGGGCTTCACTATGCTCGCGGCTGGAAAGCTTCTCCTAGAGTTTCAGCTACGTCTTCCCAGACCCCTCCAGCTAAGGCTCGTGCTCTTCATCCTTCTTGCAGTAGACATGAGCATGGGTAATTCCCTTTCTCTTTGTGAGAGTCTTTTAGAAATTTTTATTTGTATCCGCCTGCACTCGTCTTCACCTTTGGGTAACCCTCTCAGACCTGCGGTCTTGCCGAGTCACTCTTCTCTCCCTCCTCTGGGAGACGATTCCCTCAAAGTCTTCTCCATTTTCCAAGTGCATTCATCATTTGCAATTACAACTTTGAAATCTTAAATCCAGTTGTCATTTACTGTTCTGTCTATCTTCCATTTCTTGGCAAGTAACTTGAAAAGTTACTTCTCAAGCTGGGTCTCTGCCGCTCTGTTCTTCTAATCCATTTTGCATGATTTTTAGTTGACTGCCATGGATAAAGCAGCATGAAAGTAAGCTGTGTGATTGAAAGGTATCTTTCACAAAAGCAGGGGATACAACCCGCTCTCAGCATTTCACTGAAAGCTCAGCTGTATTAGCACGTGTTATCTCTGCTGGAAAACAGTCAGATTGCTTCTCTGGGTGATTTGCTCCTGTGAGGGTTTCTTACTGCTAAGTCACAAAGAAATGGCAATGCTGGAGCCTGGTTTTCCTTGAAAGACAACGCCCGTCTTATAAAGTATCTTATTTCCGAGGTAGTTAGAAAAAGGGGAAAGTTTACTCTGTAGTGCCTATTTCAATACCAATTTTTATTCCAAATACTGTTATTTCAGCCATTTTCCAGTGATCAAGTCTATAATGTGAGGCAATTCTGTATCTCATTTCACCGTGATTTTAGATGCATTTTTTGAATTCCCATATTTTCTTTTGCTTTTCTTTTCTAGTGAGAGAAGCAAATGAAAAATCAGAGAATTTTAGAGGAGCATTGGCCTTCTTTTGCCTGGAAGACTTGTAGCCAAACTTTGCTGTCCTTCCCAATCCAATGAAACCAAGGTTTTTTTCCACTTTAGTTATAATAATACTATAGCCTCAGTACAGAACCTAGAGTTTTTTCTCTTTCTTTCGGATAAATTCAAAATTTGGATAAATTTTCAAATTACAGAGAAGCAGAGTTAATCATGGTACATATAGGAGCACCTTTGGAAAGCATGGCAATAGCACGCACAATTTTGTTTGCATGATAAACATGATCTGCTTTGCTTCTTACGTGAAGACTAGCAAATCAAGAGGCTGCTACTGATCTAGCTAAGGAGGAGACGGAGGGTATGATACCTTAGTTAAGCGGCTGACGCATTGAGGATGTGCGTATTTCATGTCCCCCTTAAATAACCTTAAATAACCACTGGACACAACACATGTCCCTCCACACAATATTCACCCAGGGAGATAGTTTGGGGTAGCCCAGCACTGGAATCGCCTCCTGGTTCGAGCATTTACAAAAGAGCTAGTGCACCCCAAGTCCTTTTTGGTCAGTGGAGGGAACCAAGGGAAGGGCAGTCTCCTCCAGGACACTGGCTACTTCTGCAGCGGGGTTTTGCAGAGGCTCAAAGCAGCCTGCGTGCTCTGAAATGCCTCTAGGCCAGTCCTGGTGGGTGAAATAGCAAGTAAATTCCCCATCTGCCGAGGTGGTGGGTGTCCAGGAGCTGCTCCAGCCTCAGCCAGGAAAGTACCTGAGGTGCTGGGAAGAGTTATTACCAGAGACGATGCTACAGCCATCAGAACATCCCAAAACCAGGTGGCAGAGGCCTGTGCACGAGTATTTGAGGAGCAAAATATTTACAATCAATCTGTATCTACTGGAAGTGAGGCAGTATTTATGTGAGTGCTTGTATGGAACAAATTTAGCCGAACTGAAAGATATTTTTTGTACCATACTCATTCATGGTCTGTAGAAAATTATATCCCTTACGTCTGTGGTTGCAGGGATGTGGGGAATAGGGGTCTCGGGCTGCCTTCCCCCCCTTTCTCTTCCTCATTTGTAAAGTTTATTTTGTCAGACTATACCGATAAGAAAAGCCTATCCAGGAACAAGTTTATCTGAGTCTTCTGATACTCAAAACCTTCTTTTTCCTGCCCCCCATCCCTACAGTAGGTGTTAAGGCACAGACGCCTATAAAGTGCTGAGGAATCCCTGGGCATGGGAGAGTGGTCCTTCCAGTGACTCCACAAGTCACATCAACAACATAGTTAATATTTTCCAGGCTATCCAATAGGTTAGAGGGAACAATCTGTTTCTGGATCTCAGAGAGATTATTGAAGAGTAAGGCTTTGGCTATGCATCCTCATGCTTCTGGAAAGTGCTGGCAGACACAGTTCCGTCCTTTTAAAAAGCTGTAATGYCCTTTTATTCCTTTCTGTCAGCAACATTTTCAGGTATGGTTAAGCGGAGCCCTTTGCATAAGGACATTTCATATAAAGCTCTTCATTAAGTACATTTTTGATACAATAAATATAATGTAAACTTAGTAACCAAAATAAACCCAGCCATCCTTCTGCTTGTAGAAAATGTGAAGCTTTGGGTGACATGGTTGTGTGAAAAAAGCAACTAGTCTGGAACTATTTTTTTGTTTTCATAATGGTGAGCCACATGATAAAGTAGATTTTGAAAACCTTTGGGTTGGGAATTGCAGGTCAGATCCCTGACAAACTCCACTTCAGTCCCTGTGAGGGTCCCCTTGTCCTCCTCAGCACAGGGGTCTGGTGCAGCAGAGGGAGGCTCAGGGGACTCCAGGGTCCTGTCCTCTCTTCAGGGACATGGCAGCGGCACCAGGCGAATCYGTGTGCTGCCTGGAGGGCAGTGTTGGGTCTGGGGGCTCGGCACAACTCTGTTAGTGCAAGGGGAATGTGAGGTGCTGCATTTTTAAAATGCAGGTATGGTGCCTGGTAGTGGGTGTTTTTCATCGCAGCCTCCTACCTCTTCTGAGAACCAAGCAAGGAGTGCTYGAAATGGAGCGTAGGCATCACTCGCTGCTATTTTTACTTACATCATTACCAGTCTGCCTTGCTTGTCCTGCTGAGTTGTGCTGAGTCCTTTGACTTAGCGGGAGACTTGGTGGTGCAGAAGGCAGAATTACAAGTCACGGCAGTTCTTATGAGCAAGCGCCCATAAGCGTCACTGTTGAGTAGGTTAAGGATGGTGCCTCTGCTCACATCCAGCTGCCAGAGCAGTACAGCAGTGTTAAGGGCCATTTTATTCTGACATGAATTTTGGAACAATAGTTCACTGTTCCTCAGCATTATTTGGATTTTAAATAATTCCTAGTGATTTGTATGAGCGATTTGGTTTTGAGTGATACTCGTGGTATCTGCCAAACTTTGTTCCCCACTTATGAGAATAATTAGTTTAAATGGGAGAAAAAGAGCCTCTGACTTAGCTGATTTTTTTTCCCCCATCTACTACATCAAAATCCCATCCAGGCTTTGCCATCTGCTGCCTACTTTGGGGCAATATTTCTAGCCAGAAACGTGCATCTGAAAATGTAAATGACGCCTTCAGCTGAACCTTCAAACTATCCAGTGGGCCGCCTCTGCCAGGTCCCTTCTCCGGGTCTGAAACCAGTGGCAGCTCCTAGGGCTACGGGCTAAACCTACAGAGAGGTGCCAGTGTTGTGGCACGCACCCTTGGGCATCCTGCCCCTCGGGGACATGCTGTACCCATCACATGCCCAGACTCCTTGGGGGAGATGGCCCCTGAGAGCATCACAGAACCATCCAGACAAACCGAAAATTGCCCAAAGCAACAAGTGGGCAATGCCAGCCAGCAAGTAAATAGACTTTGTTTGGCATGCTGTGTATGGTCCTGGTCTTCCATGTTCATGAAAGACAAAGTTAAACTGGAGCAGGGGCAGAAAAAGGCTATGAGGCTCTCTTTCCCCTCATCAGATTCTTATTGCATGCCATTGGAGCAGCTTGGTGTGTTTTATGTAGCAAAAGTAAGGCAGAGAGGGGATGTGTTTACTGATTCAGACACTGCAAGGGTGGGAGGAGATAAGCAGAAAGGATGGAGTTATTCGCGCTATAGACGCCATGGGCACAAGAACAAGTGATATAAACTGGCCGTGAATAAACTTGCACTGGGAAATAAAAGATTTCTAACCACATGTGATATAAATTATGGAATAACTTCCAGCTAAATGCAGAAAGCACATCTGCTTTCAAAGCAGAATTTAAACACTATATAGGAGGGATGAGATAAGGTAAGCACATAAGCTGCCTTACTTACGTGTTAGAATTTATTTTTCATGGGACAGTCTGAATCATGACGCAAGGCGCACATCGCTCGGGGCACATCTCCAGCTTCCCGTCGGACRCTTTCTGCGTCAGTGGTCCCTAATGCATGGCAGTATGTGCTCAGCTGGGGAGGTCCACCCCAGCCAGTGGCCAGGGGAACCGGGTATTTTTCAAGGATGACTGTTTCAGATTGAACTGGGGAAGCCAGCGTTTTAAGACCGTACTTCTGAGTGTCAGGTGAGCAGCTGTGTCTTCTGTTTGGATCAGCAGATAGGCTCTGAGAAAAGCTCTTGGGTCGGTAGGACCTTGCAGACAAGGCAGGTGGGGGAATGCCTGGTTTGAAAATCCTCCTGTGGCTGAGACGGGAGATAAAGCTCAGAGGAGCTTAGTGGCGTCAGGCTCTTCCTGGCTGGGCACACGCTCCCCAGAGGAACCGTAGCCACCGTGGGGAGTGGGGAGGGCTGGAACGGTGGCTGGGAGGGCGCCTGTGCCACGCACGTGCTGGGGACGGGCACAGGCAGTTGGGCACCTCTGCTTTGGGGGCTACATCTGCTCCTCATTCAAACACCCATGAAGCCTTCAGGAGGKAGTTATTTTTTTTATTTCACTCTTAATGTTCCAGATATTTCCAAAATGTTGCACCCTAAAAAGGTCTTTCCTTCACCTTCTGGCTGCTCCTCTGCTGAATGCATTGGAAGAGCATCATCTGTGTAATAAAATCAGCTGAGCATCCCCAACCAAAATGGTGCCGGTGTTTGAGGACTGGAGCTGGTGGTCAGGTCTCCAGCCTCGGAGCGGTGCAGCTCAAGCCCCTGGGGCTGTGGACCATAGCAGCATGAAAACATAAGKGCATGTACGGCTCCTGCAGTCTGTTTCATTCTTCAGCCAAATAAGACGTAATCATGTTTCCTTTATGCGCYTTTAAAGGCCCTAATCCCTGCAGGAATAAAAAGAAATTATTTGTAGATTAATGCAAACACTTCATTATGCAATCAGAGTTTTTATGTTTGGGCCAAAATATTTATGTTTTCCATCAGTAGGAAAATACATAACACATACCTGCCCGTTATYAATCATCTTTATGTTAAGAAAACCTTTCATTTATGGTTACCAAGTACATATTGTGCGATTAGGCTATTTTAAAACATGATGAATGGAAATTTTACCTCTGTTCTGCCAATGAGGCAATTTTTATACTCAGATGATATTTACATTATAAATAGCGCAAGCCGACTGCATTAATACTAATAGAATCATTTGTTATTGCTCTCTCAGCACTCCTTGTGAAAGCTGGCTTCATTGGATTTAAATCCAGCCGGAGTGTTTGCCCGAGAAGGTATTTGTATGCCATTAACACCCTGCTCCGCGCCGGCGTTGGGGTGCCAGCGGCAAGGCATGTTTCCCTGCATGTTAGCTTCACATGGAAACAAATCAGTGGTCYTTCACAACTTAAATTAGATTATTTCTCCCCTCCTCCCCTTGCTGATTTGAAATGTGGTTTTCACATTAATCTTGTGAATAAAGCTTGAAGGCACCTGTACTACATTTTCTTGACCATTTATATATCCAAATTTCCATGAAAGGTAAATCAGGACAGCTGGCTCGCTGCAGTCAACACTTCTCCTTTCCCCACTTCTTCATACAAACAGTATTTCCTAGGGAGAGCTCCAAGTCTAATGAGATGCTACGGTAGTTAGACAAACGCTGCTGGGCGATAATGCGAAGTATGCTGCTAGCATGATTAACTCACCGCAAGCTCTCCTCATCACAGAAATATATTTCTATGCCGAAATACATTTCTACACTCAACCCCTTCAGCAAACAAAAGACTAGTTACAGGATGAGGGTTGAAATTACCCTCTCTCATAACAGTTTCCAATAGTGCTTAAGGCTGTGTGACAGCCCAGATGTGAGTGGGGATACAGAAAATCCCAGTGCCGGACCTTGCTGTGGACCTCCAGGACCATCTGGCACCGTYCCCCGGCTCGAGGGGAGTCAGAGGTTGCGAACTTCAGCTCAGCACACACGCTTTGCTTTACTTCTCCTTGGGTAATAACATCAGACACACACACAAGCGCACACACACAGAGCCACATGCTCTCGGAGCTGCACTGAAAGCACTCCAAGGAGAGGCGGTGGCCCCGCCGGGGCGGCACTGCAGCCCGTGCCAGGCCCTCGGTGCGTGGTTGTCACCAGCCCCTGCTTGGCTTTTCCTGTGGGGCTGCTGCCCGGTCTGGAGCTGGGGAGGCACTAGCCCCGCTTTGGGAGCAAGCTGTTCAATATTTTGTTTTTCCTTGCTGTTGAATGTGTGGCCCCAGGCCTTATTTACTGCATGCTAGCCAAACCCTGCCCTCAAACACTAATTTCCTAATACTTTTTTCCTGTGGCATTCATTACCCCATAATGTGACTGCTTCACAAACATTAATTAACTTCTCTTCACAACATGCCTGCAGCAGCGGAGCAGCGCCGCTGGCCTTRCTTCCAGCCCTTCTGAGGCACAGTGTGAGGAACACAGCTACCGACCGAGGGCTGGCCTGAGGCGAGCTCGCAGCGGGGGCAGGAGGAGCGAGAAGGAAACTTCAGTGAGTTTTGCTCAAGTGCGTATGTACATAAGAGCCACCCTGAACTCCTTAAGTACCTGAAGTCAGAAAGAGATGCTCTAGCTGGGCATTATTCTCTGTCCTTTCTGACATGCCGATGCACTGGGCTAGGACCATGGCTTCTGGTACCCTGGGAATCGGCACCGTAGTGAAACCAATGGGGACATCTCCATCCTCCTTGTAACTCCTGCAGCTTGCTCATCACAAGCATCAGAGCAGCGAATTAGATTATTGGTGGCAGGAGATGGCATCTCCATCGTCTGGAACAAGACCCCAAACAGCTGAGCAAAAGCAAAACAATGGAGAGCTGAAATCCTAACTTTCTGTTTTCAAGTATCTTGCTTTATTAACTAGTAGAGAAATAAATATGAAACAGCCGGTAGTCACAAAGGGACATGTTTAGACCATCTGCAACAGAGCCGGTGTTGAAGATAGCAATGGCTGATGTAGACTCTCTATTGCCATATTCTACCCCTATGGTTGATGGAGGCAGTTGGGCAAGTTGGGTTAGACACCTAGGCATGAGCTATGTGAATTTATCACATATCCCTTTTATCCCTGGACTGCAGAGACCGAGGCATGACCACCCCAGGTTTTTGGAAGTCAGAACAACTCGGAGCTTTCTGGTGTGGGAGATACTAAAACTTACCTTTGTGCCGTCATAGCAGGCGGTTTGACTATGGCACGGTATTATCAGAGACACGGGGCGAATCGCCATCTCTCTGTGAAGAGAATATGTATGAGGAATAACTGGAAGGACACTGCAAATGGCAAACAGCAACCCTGAAATCAGCAAAACTGCGGTGCTGCGTTACTGCTCTGTAACGCTCTGCTTACCAGAAACGCATCCGCATCCTCACTTTATGAGTCCTCTCACATTTGGACTCCAGACACTTCATTGCTTTTAATATTTGGTTTTATGTACATAGATGCCCAGTGACAGTCAGATTCTAATTAGACAGCATTATTTAGAAACGTAAGATTTCCCAGAAGATGGCATTTGAAGTGTCTTGCTATGGTAATTGGTGTTTTTGCTCATTCCTAGACTACAGACATCATAATTATTTCACATCATCTTCCCGCTAGTTGGAAAAAATCTGTTTACTTTTTTKGGGGGGGAGGAAGGAGACCAGCTGCTTATTTATATATATTGGTTTGTTATGCTGAGAAAAAGAGACATACAATAGCACGAAGTGTCCCCTTTCACTTTTCCTGTCTTCTCTTAGGGTATGCATTAGCTGCCACTAGAGATAATCACAGCTTTGTCCCTTCCAGGTGTTTCAAAATTTCTCCCTTAATATAGTTTATATACAACCAACATGCATTTCATAATCAATACCTTGACAAAATGTGTTTTAGGGTTATTTTTTCTGAATAAATATTGCCATTATTTTAACACTGAATCAAACTTGCTGGCTTTTGCAATTACATCACTAACCTGATTTGTACAGCTGCTAAAGTGAACTTGGAGAATTATGTTAGCAAGCAGCATCTCTAACATTTTTAATGTTTTTTTTTTTTTAGCTCCATTAGAGCAACAGTAACAAAATACGCTTTGAGATGTTGTTTTTGTTTCCTAAATCATAGTATTCAATGGAGCTGAGATGAGTGTACATGGGCCATTATTCCATGGGATATTAGATTGCTTTGGGGGTAAGTTCTGAGCAATGAAAAGTTCAAATAAATAAATTGCAGCCAACAAAATCCTCTCATCCTTCTACCGTGTTGCTCTCTTCCAAAACCTCAGCTTGATTTCACGGTCACAACTGCAGTATCAAGATGTCTGCAAAGCAACAGTTTAAATTTTTTTGCAACTGCAGAACATGGCTTCTGCTTTTGTGTCGCTTTACACTGTCTCACAATTACCTTCAGCTCCCCAGTGCCCACAGTTCATCTTTGGGGCAGGGATCTTTTCTCTAATATGTGCAATGTCCTTCATGAATCTGGTGTCCCTAAACACTAGGGTACCATGCATCATCATTAATAAAATACCCAGGCATGCAGACAGGATACGACAGAGATTTTTGAAGAGGCTATTGGAGGTTGCAAGTACTTCTTTATAACAAATCCTTGGGGTTTAAGTAGAAATCTAGTACTTTGCTGAAATCCATGAATTTTAACATTCTTGCCAACTTATATCATCTATCATTAAGACTGTACTTCATAGAAGGTCATCTGTCCAAATATTTCAGTTGTGGTTTCGTTGTCCATTCTATCACTGCACAGCAAGCATAGCAAACTTTAGAAGCTTAAAAAATAAGATTCACAAAGACTTTTGGGACTAGAGATAGGTAATGCTATCTCTTGTCATAAGACCTAATCACCTGTTTTGAAATAATAGTGTCATTCCTTGACACTATTTCAAGAGAGCTCCTGGAGGAGCTCGTTTCTGCAGTGGCATGTTTTGATGGCTGCAGTCTGCACCTGAGGTGCGTGGGTGTTCAAAAGAAACAAACAGGTAAAGTATGGCACCGCAGTGTTAAAAAAGGGTCTCCTGGTCTCCCTCCCTTAACTTTGAAGCCGATGTGAGCTTGCTGTTGCCATTGTGGAAATGCAGGTGGCAGAGAGCAGGTGTGTACGTTTCCAGACCACTCTCGTGGGAGAGAGGGAGCATTTTCCAGGGACTCCCAGATCCGGTGGCTCCTCTCCGTCAGCCCATCCTACCATCGGCTCTGTGGGATGAAGGCTACGGGGAGCCATTTGGGACCTGTGGTGCTCTCCAATTCACTAGCAGAGGGTGCCTTGATTTTGGTCAGAAGAAGCTGGCCCAAAAGTTGCTACTTTCTACAGACACAACCCAAAGACCCTCTTTCAAGTGGCTCTAAATCAGGCTTGAAGTTATAGCTGTGAAAACCTCCGGCATGCACTCTCGTGGGTTGTAATTGATGTCCAGGATCACTCAGGCAATGTGGGAGAGGCAGAAGCAGTGAGGGCCAGCCCAAATGTGCAGGTGGAAATGGAAGGGTGTCACAGGACCACCTCACAGGACCCCAGGCAACAGTCCAGGTGCCCTTAGAAAGGGTCTGGACTCTTTCTAGAGCCTGGTTTGTTTTCACCAACAAACTGTTCTGCATTTTTGCAGGTATCAAGGTGATTACAATATTCCTGCCTTGTATCTTGGACCTTAATTATACTTTCAATCTTCCTTTCAATCACTTTAATTAATTCATTATTTATTTCTTTCAGATATTCAAAGGATATATCTGTTGGAGTAGATAAAATGGAGTCCGGGTASTGGATCAAATTCTGGCGTGTGATTATCCACCACGTTTAAATGCAGGTAGGCAGGGGAGGGAATTTAGGGAATGTCCTCTGCGAACTCTGCCAGGCCACTTGAGCGTAAGGCCAGAAAGTGAGTTTTGGTCCCTTCATTTACTAACAAAAATATGGCCACTGAGTCCAAAATAGTCATTCTCAGTGCCTCCCTATGGCTGGGGCTGGGGAGCTGGCCTGTTTGCAGTCACTTTCACCATAAATGTCCCGTGTGAATTTTGGACAATGTGCTTGGATGCATACTTCATTTCAGTGATAGTTCAGCGTGCCAGGTGTTTCTGCAAATTTAAGAAGTGTTCATCTTAAATGGGTGCCAACGTGCATTTTTATGGGTTAACCTCTTAGCTCTAAAAATTTTGGTGCTTCTTTCTGTGAAGATATTTCCTTATCCCATGGTGGTCTCGTCTGGATGAAACATGTAAGTGAGCAGAGGTAGTGCAGCAATAGGAGGCTCCGTTGCATAACTGTTGTCAGCTTAAATGATTTATGAGTGCTAAGATAATTGTCAGCTCTTTTCAGATGCTATCTACGTGTCCTTTGTTTGTATGCGGTGAGGTAGAGGGGATCTGGGATCTCAAATGTTGTAAATCAGGCAAACCTAAGCAGATTTACACAAGTTGGCCATTTGGATGAAGGCCATTATGTTTTATTTATGTGTTTGTTTACTTATTTCTGGAACTCATAAACGCTATAGATCACTCTATAATCATTGTTACAATAGATAATAAGTGGTACTTACAGCTGGTGGGAAAATCACACCAATACTTCTGCGTCTGGGGCCATACAGTGAACCAGGCTGAGGAACGGATCTGGTTAAGAGTAATCCATTAAAGAAGGTTTATTTAAGACCCAGATCAGGGTCATTTTATGGCCCCACAAAAGCTGTGAAGGCAAAACTGAGGAGGTGACGTGGGGCTGGGAGCGCTGAGAGACAGGGCAGGATGGGAGCCATCAAAGTGAACCTTTGTCAAATGGCAGCCTGGCAGGCAGTATAGCTGGTGTCTTCAGTAAAAGTCAGCTGCTAAGTTATGGGTAATCATTGACCTAAAATGTGCCTTCAGTAAACCTGTACATCTATGCAGTATAGGCTCAAGCAATTTAACTGTACCCCACATCAATATCTGACTGGTGCAACCAAACCTGCCCAGGCACACTGCACTGGGAAAGGATTTGGGATGACACGTTACTGAGTTAAGAGGCAACATGGGAAAGGGAAATTAACATTTATTCAGAGCCAACTTTAATTTGTCCAAAATAGCACAGGTTTTAAGTTCTTAAGCTCCCCGGCTGTTTAATACATTTTAAATGCTTGATGATGAATTAAACATTGAGATCTTTCCTTTCTTATATTGATGTAGGTCTGAGGGGAGATAAAAAGTTGAATTTGATGTCATTGTTATGTAATTAGACTTGTTTGGCCTTTCATTAGCCAGTGCAATTGTTCCCTCAGACCTGTCCATGTAGCGTGATTTGTAATTCAGCACAGAATAGGTTTCCTTGGCTTCACCTAATTGTTCAAATTTTTATTTGTCAACTGTTGTAGATCACAAGCATTTTCAGTTCTGCATAGACAGTCAAATGCTGCTTAAAATAACCCACATCCTGCAATTCTTCCCTCAGGAGCTTATCCATGAACATTTTCAGTGTACCGATTAATAAGACCAAGCTTCCCCCTCCCACTTGTCTGATTAAAATATTTAAGGGAATACTAGACAAATTCAGCATGTGTAGTAAGTACTAGATGTTCTCTTCTCTGTATTAGCTGACTTTTGCTCATCTTGATAAAAGAGGGAGAGGAAATCTCAATAAATCAGAAGTCTGCTACTGTCTAAATCAGGAATGCTCTCCTCCAGTGAAGGGGATAAGCTTTAACATGTAACAGATAGGTGTCAGATTGGACCAAATATTATGAAATAGGCAGCAAAGCTATTATACCATGTAAGTTAAAGAAGTACCTGTTATCTAATTAATAATTGGGTCTGCCAAAGTGGTTCAAAGGTCTGTGATTCAAATGGAAAATGAGAAGTCCCAGTGTGAGAATTTAGGGGTCTTGGCATGAAGCCTGTTAACCTCACTGTTTGTATATGATAAGCATGTCTGACTTTCAGTAATGGGATGTTACAGCAGGCATCAGGTGCTGCCCATTTCAGCTGCTGATGTGAAYCACACATATTCTTCTTGTCAAAGGCAATGGTCTCTCTTCACCTGCTCATTGTTTTTGATACCAACTGCACTTAGCTGGTACCACAGGACTAATCTACATATTCCTAGAAGGTGTATAAAATTTATGAGAGTGACAAGTGAACTGCCTCCAAATGGGCGACTCTGAGGTTAATAGTTAATAATGAAAAACATTTCCCCAGCAATGATGATTTAGGAATCCTGATTTTCATATATATGGACATGAAATCAATGGGCAGACATGTGTGCTATGCTCAGCACATGTAAGCAGGTATGTTTGGGAAGGCATGAATACAGAGCAAGGAACAGTGACTTCTGTTACAAGTATGGCTCCCGCAAATATATATCCATATACTGACTTTAAACTACCTTTAAATGTATGTGCCTCTGCATCCTCTACAACCTCTAGCCTCTTGAAACACTTTGTGAACACTGTCCCTTCGTGAAGCTGTGAAATACTGTCAGTGACATTTTGGAAACGGGGAAGAGGGAGGCTGAGGGCTGAGTTCACAAAGGCAAGCTGGAGCTGAAACACAACCGTGTCATGCCCCAGGTTACGTGCCAAGTCTCTGACAAAGCTCAGAAAAAAACAGGAGCCTACTGAAGCCAAAAGCACCTCCTTGGCAGAAGGGAAGCTGCTCGGCAAGCCTTCCTCTGCTACACTTGCAAGCAGATAGTACGGCTTTGCCCCAGCCCAGGAAACCTGCATGCGAGGGTGGGCTGGGACTGAGGGTGGGCTCCAGCCCCTTTGCACTGGCCAAGTCAAAAGAAGTGAGGCTGGAGAAGCAAGTGCTGCAGAAAGCAAGAAGTAGACTTTCTTATTGGAAAGCTCTTCCTGTATTTTAAAAATACATATTTTCAGTACCTCTAGTAAGAAGATTAATGGGAACTTTAAATCCTAAAATTTTTGTAGGAATTCCTTCAATCCATTGTATTTGAGAAGTCGTGGCAGTCCGGTGAAGTTCCCACTGACTGGAAAAGGGGAAACATAACCCCCATTTTTAAAAAGGGTAGAAAGGAAGACCCGGGGAACTACGGGCCAGTCAGTCTCACCTCTGTGCCTGGGAAGATCATGGAACAGATCCTCCTGGAAGCTGTGCTAAGGCACATGGAGGACAGGGAGGTGATTCGAGACAGCCAGCATGGCTTCACCAAGGGCAAGTCCTGCCTAACCAACCTAGTGGCCTTCTGTGATGGAGTGACCACATCAGTGGACATGGGAAGGGCTACAGATGTCATCTATCTGGACCTCTGTAAGGCCTTTGACACGGTCCCCCACAGCATCCTTCTCCCTAAACTGGAGAGACATGGATTTGACGGGTGGACTGTCTGGTGGATGAGGAATTGGTTGGATGGTCACATCCAGAGGGTAGTGGTCAACAGCTCAATGTCCAGATGGAGATCGGTGGTGAGTGGTGTCCTGCAGGGGTCCGTATTGGGACCGGTACTGTTTAATATCTTCATCAATGACATGGACAGTGGGATTGAGTGCACCCTCAGCAAGTCTGCAGACGACACCAAGCTGAGTGGTGCGGTCGACACGCCTGAGGGAAGGGATGCCATCCAGAGGGACCTGGACAAGCTGGAGAAGTAGGCCCGTGTGAACCTCATGAGGTTCAACAAGGCCAAGTGCAAGGTCCTGCACCTGGGTSRSGGCAACCCCCGGTATCAATACAGGCTGGGGGATGAAGGGATTGAGAGCAGCCCTGCCGAGAAGGGCTTGGGGGTACTGGTGGATGAAAAGCTGGACGTGAGCCAGCARTGTGTGCTCRCAGCCCAGAAGGCCAACCGTACCCTGGGCTGCATCAAAAGAAGCGTGGCCAGCAGGTCCAGGGAGGTGATTCTCTACTCTGCTCTGCTCTGGTGAGACCCCACCTGGAGTACTGCGTCCAGCTCTGSAGCCCTCAGCACAAGAAAGACATGGACCTGTCGGAGCAGGTCCAGAGGAGGGCCATGAAAATGATCAGGGGGATGCAACACCTCTCCTATGAAGAAGGGCTGAGAGAGTTGGGGTTGTTGAGCCTGGAGAAGAGAAGGCTTCATGAAGACCCTATTGCAGCCTTTCAGTACTTAAAGGGGGCTTATAAGAAAGATGGGGACAAACTTTTTAGCAGGGCCTGTTGTGACAGGACAAGGGGAAATGGTTTTAAACTAAAAGAGGGTAGATTTAGACTAGATATAAGGAAGAAATTTTTTATGCTGAGGGTGGTGAAACAYTGGMACAGGTTGCCCAGAGAGGTGGTAGATGCCCCATCCCTGGTAACATTCAAGGTCAGGTTGGACAGGGCTCTGAGCAACCTGATCTAGTTGAAGATGTCTCTGCTCATTGCAGGGGGGTTGGACTAGATGACCTCTAAAAGTCCCTTCCAACCCAAACTGTTCTATGATTCTATGATTCTATGAATTTTCCTCTGGTTTTCCTGCTAAGAAAGAAAAGTGGGGTGTGGGAAGAAATGCTGATGGGAGGTGTTTCTGATGGAGTCAGTGGTGACCAGGAGCAGGATGCAGCTGCTCGACCACAACATAATTACTTCATCTCTCTATCAAGAGAAAACCCTGATAAGACAGTATTGACTGGGGAGGGAAAGTTTACAGCTCTGCTGATAAATGCTGAGTGGGAATGAGACAAGCTGCTTGGACAGGAGATCCCTGTGGAAGAGGGCAGATGAGACGACAGCAACATCCAGGTCTCGCCACTCAGCTCCKGGGCTTCTCATCTCCCTGCAGCAATGTCCCCTCCGCGGTGGGTCTTGGGGCCCGCGGGGCAGGAGGGGGTGGCAGGAGGACCACGGGCAATGTGGGTTTTGATGCCAGCGAGCTGAACGTGAAAGTGAAGTTATTAATGCTCCTACCAGGTTTGGGAGCTTGAGGTGTGAACCCTGTTGCTGTAGCTGATGCGGCACCGAGCCTTTGCCGTCCGCAGGCCAGCCAAGCTGCCCTGCAGCACCGCAGGCTGCCCTGGATGGGCACGCGGGCTTTCCACACAGCCCACTCCCTGAAATGGGTAGGAGGAGGAACAGTGAAGGGATAAAGGAGGGTGAGAAGAAAAGGCCAGGAGAGGTTTGTTGAGAGGAGGTGCAGGGCAGGCAATGGAGTAATACAGACACGAACAAGCAGGCTGAGTGACCGAGCCACATGCGTGCGGTGTGGATGGTACAGCTCCCATCCTCCCAGGTCAGGAGAGGCTGCTCTGATTAATGATTTCACCAGCATGTGGGAGAGATGCTAAAGAACTTTCTCCTTAATCCACAAGCAAGGCACAAATAGTTTCTGATGGAAAACAATATTAAAATTGTGATTTTTACAGGAAAAAATAACATCCATTAATCAAACAAATGGCACGCTCAGGAATTGAGCAGTGTGGGAGAGCAAACTGATTGCAGGAGTTGTCTATTCCCGCTACGTCTCTCAGCATTTCAAAGTGTACATAATACCCAGCTTTATTATTTGCTGGCCCTTTAAGTTGGAATTGAAATGCAATTAAAATAGCACTTGAGAGAGCCATACATTTTAATTAATGGCCTGCATTGCTGAGAAGTTGGAAAACAAAGAGAGCATTGCCCACTTGCAATGAGTAAATCAAGACGGATGCGTTCCTGGGCATCCATACATCAATATGACGACATAATCTAGTAAAGCGAGAAACCCATCTCTGCTGTAATCTCACTCGTTTTGCTTCAGAAATTTAGCCCAACGGGTGCATATGATAAGTTGAGTGCCAGCTGAACAGCCTCAGTTTTTAAAAATGGGACAAAATATATCTAAGGGGATGCGGTTCTCCCGCAGGGCTCCAAAACCAAAAGGAGCCCCCTGTGAGACAGCCCGCCGAACTCCCCTCCCCACCGTGCTGCTTCTCCTTTTGGTTTCCAGCTCCCAGAGCTCTTGCCCTGAGCTGCCAAATTGGTGGCTCAGATGCAGCAGTCGCAGATGGGGGTGACACCTATGAGTGGAGTGAGAAAGGTGTGAGCCCCGTGATGTAAAGTCTGGGGTTTGCTCCAGCTCAACAAGCTTGTTGGAGCCTGGGCCAGCGCGTGCTCTCCCCAGCAAGCACGGACACTGCTGGGAAGCATCCTGGCTAATCCCTGCTGCTCCCAGCGGCACCGCTCCCACGGACAGCTTGGATGCAGCATCCCTCTTTTGGAGGGTACTGGGGTTATACAGTATATATATGTGTGTGTGTGTGTATATATATATTTATGCCAAAGACTGGTACCAGGCAGATTTGCAAGCATAGATGTGGACTTTCTCTCCCAGCCCCTAAGTTCATGAATATTTTACGTGATGATCATCTTGTACATAGCATTTACCTGGAAACATGTTGACACACTGAAAAACAAATAATGCCACTAAATTTTGCTAAATAAATAGTAAAATTGGAAGTGGTTCACAAGATATAAGTCACAGAGCCTTTCAAGAGTATGTATATCCACCCATACATCACACACCAGTTATGATTTTGGCTAAGGAGCAGGGGCTACATAGAAGAGATTTCTTCAGCTCTTTACAAGGGGAAAACCAAACCAAACCAAACCAAAAAAGGTCAAAGTAAAAGCAGAAGCTGAAATGAGAGACTGGAAAAAAGCAAACCTAGCAACCATTTTAAAACACATTTAGAGACCTTAAAATTACAGACCACAAAAGTAACAATTTGCAGAGGACAGCATTTTTTTAGGTAAATCGATCTTTCCTGGACTAGGGAAACTCCGGGGAAAAGTGGCAAAAGAAAGGCACTTGCGAAGCAGGATGACAGAGGAAACTGGCTGTTGTCGGTATGAGATAATGAGCCTTAACAGAAATAAGTTGAGCTGTCCTGTCCCCTTGTTCATTTCTTGGTTAAATCTGACCATTTTGGAGAAGACGTGGACAACCTTTGGGGCTATAATCCAACAGCAGTCTCTGATCTCTGATCTCAGCAAAACACAGAAAGGACTGGGATAGAGAAGTGACAAAATGCCACTTAACAAGTCAGTGGTCCTCCTGCATTTCGAATGTTTTAGCCAGTTTTGGTCACCTCATCTTAAAAAACCTGAGATTGAAACTAATGGGCTCCAGAGAGGGGTCAGAAAACAAGTCAACACAGGGAAAAGCCCTTCTTACTCCCACCTCGAGGTGGAGGTAGCTGAAGGCTTTCCATTTATCTCGAAAGAGCAGTTTGGCTTTCGACACTTGTTCTACGTCATGGAGGGCTGCAAATCACAGACTGACCTACCATCCACCTTTGCAGAAGTACGTCCTCCCCTGAGCAGCCTCCTAAGAGAGACACCAACGCAGATCAGCCAGCTGCCACGGCCAGGGACAGCAAGGGGTTTGCTTGTGCAGCCTTTGGCAAGATTGTGCACTGGCAGAAACCAGCTCAGAGAAGAAACTGCAATGCTCTGCATATAAGGAAGTGTCCAAAAGCTGCCAAGAACACCTAAATATTCCTTATTTTATATCCATTGGGTGAGATGTATGGATTTTATGGTGAGTGAATGTGGAATATCTGCTCCTCTCCTTAACCATGAAGCTACAAATTCAGGTTTTATTTGTGTATGTCCTCTTCCTTTTTCCCCTCTTGGGAATGCCCAGACAGTAAGTTGCCAATGTTGGCTGATGGGACCATTGGCTCTTCCTGTGGCCGCTGCTTCTTCAGTTGGCTCACACCACATTACTGAGCAATCCAGCCCAGTCAACCCATTTAGCACATACGCCTACAGCAAAGTGTCAGAGGGGCCGTGGGCAGGCATAACCATCCCTCTGCCTGGTCTGCAGGTCTTGACTAGGCGGGAGATGGAGACCTACATGTCCAGATCAAGGAAGACCTTGGCACATGTGTGTGCAGAAGGGGAGTTGCATGTGCATTGGTTGGGGGGATTGGGAAGAAAGAAAAAGCAGGCTTTTTGCAGCCTGGCTTCTATCAATCACCTCTGCCTTTTCATTAAATATGGTTGGAAAATATTTCTCAAGTGGAAAACAGTTGTTTGTATATTTTGTTTAGTTTTTTTCTCAGCATTTAATAGCTCTTTTTAAATGCATCACCAAGGTTTTCTAGCAACTGGCAGTCATAGTAACACGCGCCCACTTCAGAGTGCATAATTTATCCCTGAGATCAGAAGAAGGTGGGTGGCCCTTAATCCACACCTGCGTATTCACTGGGGAAGCAGCCAAGCTGAAGTACTTCATCTTCTGGGAAGTCTGCTTGAGCGTGCAGATCTCCTCCTGACAGCATCTCAGCAGAAACTGGAAGATGATATTGTCACTCAGACTTGTGAAACAAAGCCCAGACAGGCCCCTTACCAGCCCCATTTGATTTTCTGAGGTATCAAAAAAGCCAGAATGGGGGAGATGCACATGAAAAGTTACCAGCGGCTGAAGCAAAGGGACCTAATTAGAGGCCTAGATAAGTGCACTGAAGTGAAGGCAGGGAATTTGGATGAAACAAAAAGACATTGTGTAATTATTAAAATAACTAACGTGTTGCTTTATAAACCATGATGAACCACATACTTAGGGTTATGCTGTATTCTGAACTTTGATTGACTCACATAGTTATGGCTTAACTCCCAACTTTCATAGCAAGACAAAACAAGCACAGTCAATCTGAGTCCCCAAATCTACATGCTATCATTGATGCCAAGGAGAAAATCCCCTTCTCTAATGACCAATTACTGGAGGTGAACTTGAACTTTCCAAGAACCTGAGGTGGAGTTTGAATAAGAATTCGTAATGAAAGTGGCATGAGCCTTTGGATCAGGTACCCAAGATGACACACTAAAAATAAAGGAGGATATCGTCCCTTCTTGTGTCATCTGTCCATACCGCTGTGGGCACTCAGACCTGACCGCTTTTCACCTCAGAGCACCATCCCACTGGCCGCCTTCTGCACCTTCGCTGCTTTTGTCCTGCCTATTCTGCAGGTGAAAACCATGAAAACCAGCTGGCGGTGTAACTGGTAAAGAAATGGCAAGTTCACCCAGCTGGCATGCTAGAGAAGTGGGAAAATTGAATTATCCTGAACTAAAAGTGGATAAAATCCATTCACCTACAGTTACCCTTGACTATACCTTTGCTTTGTCCCTGAGTTTTGAATTCAGTCTGCAGGCGTATTTAAGCAGAGTATTTCCAGTGGAACATAATTGGGAACAAGCTAAATATGGGGGGGGGGGGTAATTCCCTGGGAAGCTACTGGAAGATCTTCACTTTCAGCATTTTAGCATTTAAAAGCTTTCCTTAAGAGCTACACTGCATTTTCTGGCAGCAAGTCCTTACAGTGCTCTCTCATCCATGCTCATAATCAGCACTGGTTATTTTTGCCCGCCGTCACCTCCAGCCCTCTCAGGTACTCTCCCCACCGGTGTATTCCTCCCAGGAGGCTCTGACAGAAATGTAGCACATGTACTGGAAATGGGTAAAGCCATTTCATGGGTATGTCTGTGAAAGAAACAAACCACACACCTAAAGCTACTCATAGCTATTAATTGGGGCTTGCTAATTAAAGATGAGAAGAGTCAATTTTTTCAGGAATTCATCCTTCTTTTTTGTTTGTAAAGCCAGACAGCTTGAGTGCCTCTCCTTTAAAGATAAGCATTCAGAGGAGAAAACAGGACCAAAAACATGAGCTTCTCAAGATTCAAGATCTGGTACAAAACAGAAAGCCATAGCTAGACTCAGCTGGGAGGACAGTGACCCAAAATGTTTGCTTGCCTCCCCACTACAGCCTTCCCATGACTAAAGCCACTCATGGTTATAAGGCATCATCGATCGGATCCAGCCTCAGGAAATCCCAATGCTATTGACTGATTTCTGGAAGGATAGGACGGATACCCTAAATGTGCCCTCTTTTTATACACCTTCCCTACAGACGTGCTGTCTCCTGGCAGAGCCTGGGCACTGAGCTAGGTGGATCTTTCTCTGGTCTTTTCTAGGGTCCCCTCTGGTGTGGCAGCCCCTATGTTGCCGTAACAACCCCCAGATTTTCTTCTTGCTGCCTCCAAAAGTGGCACCTGCTCTCCTAGATGTTGCATGCTAGTCTTTGTTGGTCTCAGTTTTGCCTTCCTGTTTGCTTATGGCTAAGAAGGATTTCAGGGGTGCAGGCAAGCCTTCCGCAGCCCACCAGGACCTTTGGGCTTGGTGCCCATGACCCATGGCCACGGGCAGATGTGATTCAGCACTTGTTCTTCAGCATACTGCAGGTTAATGGCAAAGCAGCCGAGGCTTGGGCTGCACCCAGGAAATTGGGACATGCAGGAAAAGAAGAAAAAAAGGACTCCAGGATGATTAAAGCGACRCCCTGCAGGACTGACCCACTGCTGGGGCGGAGGGTCCCTTTGCAGGACCTCGAAGTATGCTGATAACACCCGAGGTTTCCYCGTGGGGCAGCTCAGGGGCTGAACAGGTTAACTGAGAAAAACCACATTAGATCTTTAAAAACAGTATTGGTGGGCAGCCCTGCGCTGTGTAATAGAAAGAAAAGCTGGCACACGGCTGGGTAATCCTGTGATATTTTGAAGAAATCGTGCCCCCTGCTGATGTAATTAGATTTTTTTTAGCCTTGGCTCTAAACCTGGTGAGAACATTCAAACATACTGATTAGCATTCAAGGTCAATAACTCAGATGTCCTGCTGGATAGTAAAAATCTTCTCTTTCAGCCCTGAAATAAGATGCTTATTATTGATTTTTTGGAASCAGAAGGCAAAAGATGAATGTCATATCCTTGCAGGGCCAGCCTTTCTGAGACCATGCCTAGCATTTTACATGTCCTTTGTAGCATTTAATGGGCAAATAAAAGCCTGGAATAATAATACAAACAGAAATTTGTGAGCAGGGGATTCTCCACGTTTATAAAGCCTCTGTGGATGTTTGTGACTTACCTGCATGGTAAAATCGTCTCATTTTCTAGCCTGCCTACAAAGGACAGTCATCAGCTGCCAATTTAAAACAATCACAAGTGATTAGCACAATAAAAATAGATCACTGTGGAATAGCAATCACTGTTGTTTTACGAGATGTTTTTTTATACCCCAATATCTCAGATCAACTCTCTCAATGGCCAGCAGTATAAAAAAATGCACATTTTTTCAGAAAACCTCAGCTGTGTCAAACCGGCTAGCACGAAGGTCACCTCCAAAGCTTTTCTCGTTGCAGGTCGGACAGCAAAAGCAGGAAAAGAAGGAAGAAAACCCAGCAGTGTGCTCTCATGGGGGTGCAAACTGGGCTCCCGGCCAGCCCCACACTCCTGGCCCGCAGCGGGGCCGGATGCGGGCTCACGCTCCCCGCTCCGCTCCCCGGGAAAGGGCTACCAAATCCCCTTTTCCTATTGCCCCGTTTCCATCTGGCAGCTTGGGGTCGCTGGAGCTATGGTACAGAGATGTTCCTGCTGGATTTAAGCTAGTCCAACATTTCTTTCCCCTAAAATCCTCCTTACTGTGCTTTCTGGTCCTGTATCGTGCTCTGCTATTGTTAATGCATTGACATTTTCTTTTGGCTTTCCTCTCCCAGTCGCTAGATTGCAAACCTGCCTTCACTGGAAGGTCATTGAGTACCCTCTAGTGGATATTTTTGGAAAATATAGCTCAGCTCGTTCTTGGTCTCCGGAGACGTAGCAGCAGCTCTCTGGAAAGCCTTTTGTTTATAGTTAAGATACACAGGGGATGGATTACAGTAAGTACAGCACATGCTAACAGTTGCAAACTCTTACAAGAGCTCCTTCTTTTTAGTTAAATTAAACATGAAGGCCAAACGATTAAAAATCAATACTTCAGAGAGAAACTGCTTGAGCTTTTTGAACTAGTAGATGTGTACAAGGGCAAAAATACCTGTAAGGAAAAATCAATCTGCCAATAGCATTCATTTTCAGTTTTTGGAATAACCTGGGATGGCATCGGGCCCCCAACTTTCGGCATCCAAGGACAGGCTGGAAATTATGGCAGGGAGCTCCTAGGAGCAAGGATGGATCCCCATGATTGGCCTCCTTACCTTTATTTATTAGCTTTATTAATCATCCCTTTTTTTAAATTAGCTGATGCATTTGCTCTTTGCTTCCCATGAACTGTATGTGGCAGGTTAGCCTTCGCAAACAGCCAAACTCCCACCCAGGGGCTCACTCACTCTCCCTCCTCAGAAAATGGGATGAAAAAGGTCTTGTGTCGTGGTACGGACAGGGAGCTCACTTGCCAGTTACCATCACAGGCAAACCAGACTTATTGGGAAAAAAATATTTTAATTTGTTGCCAATTAAAATAGATTCAGGCAGTGACAAACAAAGACAAACATTAAAATGATACCTTTCTTCTCCCTCTTTTCCCAGGCTCAGCTTTGTTCCCAACTCCTCTACCTCCTCCTCCCCCCACATCGCACAGGAGGATGGGCAATGGGAGCTGGGGTCAGTCCATAACAGCTCCTCTCTGCCGCTCCTTCCTCCTCATGCTTTTCCCCTGCTGCAGTGTGAGGTCCTCCATGGGCTGCAGTCCTTCAGGATAAACCTGCTCCAGCATGGGTCCTCAACACCATGATGGATATCTGCCCCAGCTCCTGGAGTACCTCCYCCCCTCCCCCCTTTCTTCTCCTCCTCCAACCTTGGTGTCCCCTCTGCTGTTTCTCACTTTTTCCCTCCTCCTCTGCCGATCCAGCATTTTCTGCCCTTTCTGATACAACTTACTGATAATATTTTCACTAAAGTGTTGTATGGTACTGAACAAAAAGTTTCACAGAAAACCAAAAATCTGCCTAAACAGAGTGCAGACAAATAGTCTCCATGCAGAAAAACCCTCCATGCCTTTCTCCTGTTCATCACAGCAAGCAGCAATAGTTTCCGTTCCTGTCATCTACCAGTCCAATCCCTCTCTCAGCAGTCTCATCGGTTCGCCTTGGGTTGATGTCAGACTAAATGTCATACAATTACCAGGCTCATCTTTATGCCTTTTTAACAGTGGCTTAATGCTAATGCTCTGTAAGGGTTCAGGAATTTCCCTGGTACACCAGGACATACTGAAAATGAAGATGAGTGGGCCAATTATCTCCCAGGCAGATCTTCCAGGCGTCCTGAGCGTGTAGCAAGACTTAAACCTATTTATGTCTAATACAGATTTTTAATGTCCTCACTTATAACTTAGCAGCTAAAAAATACGACTTCTCTCATTTTGCTTGAATATACCATCCTGCTTCTTGCTAAAAGCGTAACAGAAATATTTCTCCATCTTTACCTTTTCTCCCCCATCTCCTTCATAGGGAGTTGCTGTGGCTGCTGCCCACTGTTTTTCAGGGACATTCATCAGGCTTTGCCCTTTGAGTGTCCCATTTCTCTTCAGGAGCACAAGCTCCATGCTGCTCTGCTGCATGTTTCACAAAAATACAGTACCTCTGCCTGCTTAAAAGGCTTCTGGACCCCTCCTGGTCGTATGTTGGCTGTTCACCTCCTTTTTTAAGGTTGTCTTTCCTTGTGGAGCTTTTGGCTGTGGCTCCTGAAGCTGAACCTCATGTGCTGTTCCTATGCCAAATGTTGGTCACCGTTGAAGCTTCAATTTCAGAACCCCCTGATGGGTGGAGTTTTGCTTTTGCTGGGAATCACCATTATTTCCAGCAAGTAGCTGGCTGTCCATTTGTCATGATTTAACAGTAACCCAGACTCTCTCTATATACACATAGGTAAAAGACAGGCCAGTTGAGCCCCGAACCCTCTCTCTAACCTCCTACTTTGGATCCTCCATAGTCCACCGTCTCCACTAACAGTTGAGACACCTCCAGCCTCCCTCTGCCCTATCCCTGGGTTAGTCGAGGTTTCCGAAGGGTCTGTGACACCGTGGAGCGGAGCCCACGCTGGAGCAGGTTCGCTGGCAGGACTTGTGACCCCGTGGGGGACCCACGCTGGAGCAGTCTGTTCCTGAAAGACTGCACCCCGTGGAAGGGACCCACGCTGGAGCAGTTCATGAAGAGCTGCAGCCCATGGGAAGAACTCACGATGGAGAAGTTTGTGGAGAACTGTCTCCTGTGGGAGGGACCCCACACTGGAGCAGGGGAAGAGTGTGAGGAGTCCTCCCCCTGAGGAGGAAGGACTGGCAGAGACAACATGTGATGAACTGACTGCAACCCCCATTCCCTGTCCCCCTGCACTGTGCCAGGGCAGGAGGTAGAGAAATCGGGAGTGAAGTTGAGCCCGGGAAGAAGTGAGGGGTTGGGGGAAGGTGTTTTTTAGAGTTGTTCTTATTTCTCATTATCCTATTCATTTTAGGATGCAATATATTAAAATAATTTCCTCAAGTCGAGCCTGTTTTGCTCATGACGGTAATTGCTGAGTGATCTCCCTGTCCTTATGCTGACCCACAGGCCTTTTGTCATACTTTCTCCCCCTCGTCCAGTTGAAGAGGGGAGTGATAGAGCAGCTTGGTGGGCACCTGGTGTCCAGCCAAGGTCAACCCACCACACAGGGTTGTGCCAGCTCAAGCACTGAAGAGACACTCTGTTTTACAGAGCAAGCAGAAGTGTTTATTTCCGCATGATTTCAAGCAACAAACACGTATAGCAAAAAATAAATTGCCTTCGCCAGCACTTCAAAGGGCATGAGCTGCCACCCATGGTAATTTCAATGCGACACCTGCCGCCTTCCCCTTTGCAAAAGGCCGCTCGAGTGATTCACGCGCTTGTCTACTGACGTTCCCGGCTTCTTAAACCACACCACTTACTCTTTGTCTTGGACCCAAATTTTTCAAATGGTTTTTAAAAGGCTTTTTTTTTTTTTTCGTTTTCACAGAGCCTTCTTTTGAAAGAGAGGCGTTCCCAGCCCGCGCCCCGAGAGACAGGGCCGGCAGCGGGAAGTCGCCCTCCTCCCCTGCCTTACTCACCTTGCTCACGCTTGCTTTTTCCTGCAACTGCTCCCCGCGAAGGGATGGAGCTGTGTCCTCCCTCCCCACGGGCGAGAGTTGAGACACCCAGCCGCCGGGAACTCTCCGGCTCTCCCCAGCAAGGGGTGCCTTGCCCTTTTCTGATTAGGCTACAAAGTTATGCTGATGTGCAGTCAGGCTGCAAAGCTACGGCGCTGATCCAAACGGAAAGCCAGGATGTGGGCACCGCCTCCCCCTGCTTCATTGCCGGGTGGAGGAATGCTGGGGGCTGCAGGAGCATTGGGCTTCCATACCCTCCTCTTTTGTGCTGGATCCCCCCGTGCCAGCCCAGCTGCTCACCATTTCAAAGCACCTTCAAAATCTTTCCTTAAAAGCATTACAACTTTTTCTTAAATTAGCACGGATGGCAACAACTACTTTTTAAGAGGAACAAGGAGCTCTGCATCTCTCCAGCCCTGCAAGGGGAGCCATAGGGGGCTGGCATGATGGGTGGGCACCGCGCTCAGCGACGCTTTCCCAATGCCTCCGGTGACTGATCCACTTGGCAAAGTGGCTCTTCTGGTTATGTTCAGTTCCTTAATCCTTTTTCCCTCCCCTTCCAGAAGTGACAACTTTTCTCTTTGCGCCTCCGTTGCATCACCACCCTCCTCTACAGCTGCCCTGCATTTCTTTGCCTAACAGCATGTAATTAATCAGCTCAGGTTTGTAATAAAACATGACGCCCATTTAATAGACTGAGTCACCGGTAGAGCCAAGCAAAATTAGCCGATGGGAAGGATGGCAGGGGAGATAACGCAGGGCTGTCAGCAGGCGAGGGRCAGGCCTGCCTTGCACAGCCAGCGCTCTGCGGCGGCAGCCTGGGCGACACCGAGACCAAACCTGCTCATGTTTCCTCGTTGCTCGGTGATGTTTTGGCACGTTTTCCTGCCTTACCCAGTGCTTCTGCGGCAGGAGCYGGATTGGTTAATCCTTTCCATGAGCGATGGGCACGAGTGGAGGGTTAGGCTGGGAACCGGGAAACGAACAGAACGGGTGGAGCGGAGACGTGACTGCCACCCCCGTGGGGACACCCGCCCTCCGGACGAGGGGAGGGGGTCAGGCCCCACCGAGGGGATGAGCCTTTCAGGGGGAGCCACCAGCCTCGTCCCCGAGCTGTTGCTGGCATTTCAAACATTGGGCTGATTTCTATTCATAGCATTTTTCGTTGCCAGGTGTGGTACAGTCACACCGTTAGTCTTCATTAGGGGGTGATAAAATACACATGTAGAACCCACGGTAAAACCAGCTGATCACCAGCACTGTGCTTCACGACCTCTGGAGTTGCAAGACAAAGCAGTTCTGTGGCRTGATAAAAAATCTCCCTCTTGTGGCTCTGAGATCATCAAAGCTAACAAAGAGTTGTCCTTAGGCGGCTGACAAAGGCTTTAGGGCTTGCATACAAACAGCTGAACTGATGTATCAGGGACTGCTCCTTAGTAACACCAGGAAGATGTTGGAGGTTTGTACAATYTACTTGCAAGAGTTGCAGAAAAATACAGCAACAGCAGATTAGTTTCATTTTAACATTAGAAAGACAGAAAACAGCCTGTATAGACTCAATGTAGGAGATGATACATGCACCTTGGAAACAAGAAGGATTGACAAAAGTGAAAAGTGCAACATCATAATTTCAATAATGGGGGCATCTGGGTGTGTATATCCAGACACACATAGCAAAAATAAACGCTTTCTCATTTTATGGTTAACACAACTGCAGTTGTGGTAGAAGCTTTTTAAGCAAAATCATTTTAGCTTTGTTTCATGCAATTATGAGTATTTCCATATGACTGCATTTCAGTTGTTTGCTAGAAAAGGCTTATCTAGAAAACTTTAATGATGTAAGCTAATTACATCCCAAATTAAAAAGATTTTATTATTCATGAACAAGATAGTGGGATTTGGCGTTTGCTTTCAGCATTCAGCAAGATTCCTATTTAATGCTGTGCAAACTACTTTGGTCTCTTATCCCAGACCAGAAACTGCAAAAGTTGTGACGGTACAAACGGCGTGTTGCAGGATATTCATTGCACGAGAAGATTCAGGGTGCTCTGGGGACGGGCAGGAGAGCAAAAGCTCTGCCAGTTCTCTGTATGGCCGTGCCCAGGGAGGCAGCAGTGGCCGGGGGACCTCTGTTCCAGTCCCTCGGTGCGACGAGTCCCATACAGAGCTTGCAGACGCAGCAGCAGCCTTGTGGTAGCCTGCCACGGCTGGGGAAGGAACAGGATCAAAGGAGAGAGTCATCACTACCCAAGTTCTTGCAAGTCTTGTTTCTGGTTGTTTACCAAGTATTCCAACCACTTTGTGAATCTCTCTTTTTTTTTTTTTTTTTAATTGGAAAAAAATATTAACAAAGAGCTAGCACTAACACAAATTACCTACCCCACTTTTTATTGTTGAATAAATTATCTCCTTACTTTATAGCGCTGCCAGGAGGGATAACGCTATTGTTAAGGTGTGACACTACACCGCAGAAAGGGTGTCTGCTCAAAACTTGTTCAGTCCTCTCTCATCCTTGCCTGTAGCCACTGGAAAACATACAAACCTCCTGCAGTTAGCACGGTAGCCATCCCAGGTAAACTATAGGTCTTCTCTTTAGTTTTCTTTCCCTGTTAAAGTAAAAAAAMAAAAMMAAACAAAACAAAACAAAAACAAACCCCAAAGCCAAACACCTGAAAGGGGCCTTTTACTGATGTTGAGAAGCTCCTGAAAGAGCAGCTGAGAGCATTTTCTTTTGGTGGTAGGTGGACAATAGAAAAGCCACTTTAAGATGACCCATCAGTTAAATTTTTAAAGCCAAGGAGGTGAAGCTGCAGAAACGCCCTACCTATTGATGCCAGAACATTATTTAGCTCTTCCTTAGAAAACATCAGCAGTTAGGAAAGGCTCCAAGTTTTCCTAAGGAAACACTGTCGCGAAATGCATCATCAAGCTGGCTGTACCTTCACCACCACTCACCTGTATCCCTCCCTATGCAGTGTAATCTGCTAACAGCTCGCAGGTTGTGCGAAACCTGCTAAATCCAAGTGCCACCTAGAAAACGTGTTGCAAGTGGATGCGGTCTCCAGCTAAATCGCATACAGCAGAAATTCAGCACCTGCTGTTTTTATTTATTTATGTATTTAAATCGTTGTTCAGTCAATCTGGTAAGTCTCCAAAGGTAAACCAGTCCCAAGGAATAGGAATGACCGGTGATGAGAATGTTGTAATTTTAGAAGGGGGTCAGGGCCAAATATTCCTATGATTTCTAATTCTTTCACCTTCCATGGGACGCCAGGGCAATCCCACTGGGCRTGTATGAATTCCTCCTTGCTAACATAAAATGCTGCTTCTGCTCCAGAATTTCCAGCTTCAGGAACGGAAATTCTGGCTCAAACATTCAGACTGCATTGTAACAGCTGAAAAAAGAAATCAAGAAATACAATTAGCCCACCCCTCATCTCTGATTGAGTGTATCATTAATCTCTTTTCTAAAGTGTTCTTCACCACCATAAAGGCTATTTTATCTAAGCAACACAGAGAAACAGGTTGCAGCTGGGGCTTTAAAACCTGAGATACTGATTTTCTTAAAATAAACAGCATTAGCAAGCAATAATGAGGACATTTCTTAATTTGGTTGCTTCTGCTACTAAAATAGCAGAGGGCACAAAAAGAACAGTAAGTRATAACCTCAGTGAGCACACTTCAGGGATTTTTCTTCTTTACCTTATTCCTCAATGCTGAGGAAAGAGATTGACAAAGTTGTGTTGAATGTAATGACTTTAAAAAATTATTTATTTCTTGATTTAAATAAATGATTTAGGACACAAAAAAGCGGCGTTTTTTTCTGAATTCCTGGTTCCTAAACATAACTTTTGCGGCTAATAATGGCACATATCTCTATATCCTGGCCTAGCCACAGTGCTGGAAAAAAGCTGTTGACTGTATCTACTTTCCGGCAGATTATGGAATATTTTTAATTTATAATTCAGAKCCAGAATACACTGCTCACCAGGTTGTAACAATGTCGATAGCTAATCTTGGTGTCTAGCATTATGCTTACAAAGGGAGTTTTGCTCAGCGAAGGAGGTACTGTACAGCGTTCTGTGCCTGTACTAACAAACAAAAAAAGAACCACATTGCCTCAAGATGTTATGCTGCCAAAATTGCTACACCAAAACTTAAATTGAGGACAGAGCGCAAAATCACTTGTCCGGCCAAAACAACATGTTATTCTCAGCATCCTTGCAATTCAAAAGCAAGCAAACCACTAACGCTTTGTGCATCTGTTTGTATCCCAGCATATGTTCCTACCCCCCATGGAAAACATGCATCAAGATATGATGTGAAGAAAACACCAAGAATATTTTGGTCAGATTAAAATACCTACATAGGCCCCAGTCAGTCGTTAAAATTCCACAGAAAACACATTACAGACAAGTAAATGAATTCCTTCTGTTTAACGCATCACCTACTAGAGTTGCTGAGCAGCCGTCTTCTGATAGCTGCCATGAACCCCTGAGAGCCCAGTGCTGCTCCCTGGTAGCTGGTGGCAGGACCAGACGCTCAAGAAGTCAAAGACTCAAGGTTTTGAAAGGATGAGAAATTGCCTCAAAGGTGCTAAAAAATGAGCTGAACCATACTTTTGCAAGGTAACATGCGAGTATTTAGAATTCAAATTGTTGTCCTCATGGTTCAGTTCCTAACAGTGCAAGGATTTTAGTAAATCGGTACCTCTATAGCTTTCAACAGGCTTTAGACAAGACTTTCCAGATCCAAGGGATTTATAGACCTGTGAGACAGACAACTTATGCTGACTGCTTATCATTACGGTGCTACAGGTGTGTGCTGTAGTGCTGGTGCAACCAGAGGCATTCAAGAGCGTATGTGCAACACTTGTAGCTCAAACTATCTCATGTCTGAGCCCTCATCAAAAGCATATTTAATAAAGTGTCAGAAAGCAAGGGGGAAAAAAAAAAAAATTTCCCATGCACTTATCTGCAGCACAAAGCAGATTTTTTCCTCGGTAAGGAATCTGCCACAGCTAGCGCTGTGTAAGTTYAAAATACATTGCCGCTTCTCCTAGTGTTTTACTAAAGTAATTATACCTTCATTGTAAAGTCTTTAAAAAACCAATCTAAAYAGAAAAAAAATTAATTTTTTTGGTACCTATTTTTCTATTATTCTCTGAATATCTTAGTGTGGAGGTCTAGAYGGTGAGCTCTTATAAATTCTGCTAGCATCATGGAGTGTCCTTAGCTAGTGAAAATTCTCACTGAAATAAGTGAAACTTCACCTAGAGAACACCAAAAAGCATCAAAAAGTCAGGATGAGAATTTTTACCTGTGCAAGAAAATATTTGTACTAGTTACCTGACTTTGAAATAAAAAACAAAAGTCAGATTTATATAAAAATCCATTTTTTATTAAACTCTGATCACAGAAGAGAATAGCTCAGTATAAAATCTCTAACAAAATGATTTTATAGCGCAGTAAACTCTCTTTCGCAGCCATAAGCTCTGGTTATGAGTGTACAATACGCCTTCGTATCATAGAATACAAAGCTGGAGTTTGTCCTTGTAGCCCCGTATTTGTTAAGCAGGAAGACAAAAATTTAATACAAGCTGATCCTTTTTCTAGCTTACTGTATCCAGAACACCYGGTTTTGTAGTGATGCTTTGAGACCATTATACGCGAAGTATTGTTACTAGTCAACCTGCTCAGACTGTGCGGCTGCCATTAGGTATTTCAGACTGTAAGAGAAGTCACTTCAAATGCCCCAGTGACAAATCCCAGCAGTAAATTATTTCCTGAACACACAGAGCARTCTTCGTCCAAGGGGCCACCCTAGCAGAGCAGAAGAGCAGAAAGGCATGTGCAGTGGTTAAAGACAGCAAAGGGGAAAAAAGGAGAACCTTTCAGTAAATAAACTAGCTACTACATAAAGCCTCACTTTCTGAAGAAATCCTAAAAGTTTGTGGATTTTTTTTTTTTTTTTCTTTCTATTTAACTGGAGTATTTACAGCACATTTGGTTTACGTCAAGCAACTAAGAACTGAAAAGCATGCTAGGCTCTCTATGAATACTGAATCCAGAGACATATTTTCTTCAAACTCTGTACCTCAAGCTGTCAGTGGAAAGTGTTTAAACACCCCCTGCCAAGTTTGGTGATTTGAGAGTAGGCAGAACTGCAAAAAAAATTCCTCTCTGGCCCAAGGACTTCTCCTGCCCCTTCTGCCAAATGTGTGGAAACCAGGTCAGACACCAAATCCCAGGTGAGAATCTGCTGTCCAGTAAAGAAAATTCATAATGGGCTAGATGGACCCAGAYTGCTGTTCCCTGTGCCCAACAGCAGCATTTGAGAAGAAGCCACTGTACCAAGTGATGCCATGGACTTGAAACCCTTGACTGTAMAAAACCCCAGAGTCCATTTTAACATTTTACTCACTTGCAACTGCGACAAGATCTTTCTATGAAGTACATCCCACTCTGGAATAATTTAGTAAGCAAGCATCTGACCTAAAAACACATTTACAAAAAAGAAACAAAGCAATAATAGGAGCTCTGCAAAATAGGTTTTTAGCAGTTATATAGCAATTTTCATCTTCACAGAGCTTTGTCTTATTGCAAGAAGCTCAGAAAAAGATTATTAAACAGAAAATACAGAGTAAATATTAATTATTTGTGAGTCCTGCCAATGCAGGACTACGACRTATGTCATTACTTCCACTACAAGCATTTGTGGTTAGATAAATAGCTCGCTCTATTGTAATTTAAGACAAAGCAATTTTTATGTACTTCAGAATGTACTTATGCACAAGTACACTACTTGTATACTGTTACAGCATCTATAAATAATAAATACACAGCAGTAACAGTTAGAGTAGTCATTAAACTCCTGCAACATCTAGAGGCAAGGGCAAAAACTAGAGGAGCAACTACTTCACGTTCTCTAGCTTTTGGCCCAAGTTTTCTTGTATTTCTCTAGTATTCTCTCATAAACATAGATACCAAAGATACCAGCATAAAGGTGGTTTTCTCATGAAACAAATTAAGACGATACCACTGCAAGAATAAACAGTTCTCAATCTAAAGATAAGGACAGACTATGTTTGTTTTTGAATCATTTCAAGAATCAGAGATTTCTTCTCATTTAGCAGACAAAAACCTACCTGATACTGATTTGACAGATAGCAGTGATGCCATATGAGCTTGTATCAGTTCCCACATATTGAATCAAAATGCAGATAGCTTTTTCCCCTCAAAGCTGTACTGACTGTATGGCGCTCTGGCAGAAACTACTGACACTGTTTTAATACTATCAGACCAGCGTGCACTAATCAGGCCCTGGACAACTGGCACTGTGATGATCAAAAGAGCCATAATCTTGCCCATCAATAAGCATCTTTGTAATTAAGTCAAATGCGATGTYGCTGATGCATCAGGCAATCAATAGAAAAGTGTGTGTGCATTCATTAGGCTACCTAGAAGTCTCAAGCATAAAAAAAAACCACTGAAAGGCACTAGTCCATAGAAAGTACTGCCTTCAAAACTGTCTTTGAGTACATGCTTTGTTTGCGTCCAAGACTACAGCGTGTGTTCACCCAATCTCTCGTGGTAACTCCAGTGCTTTGAGCTGAGCAAGCAAACGGGTAATAAAACCTTTCCCCCAGTCCCAATTTCCTGGACGTTAAGAAGCAAGTGATACAATAAAGAGACCCAAACATGAAAAACAAAGGATCCAGTCTATTCTATCCAATCATCTGATGAATCTAACTTGATCACGTGTGCTTATTTTTAATTACTGGTGGGGAATAAGTATTATGGAAAAGATGCCTGGACAGAGTGCCTACCACCAGCACATGTTAATCATTTAAGGGACAAATCTTGCTCTGAACACTTTGTGTATTTTCCGATTTCAGGGARGATGTAAGCAATCAATTGAAGCAACAGCTGTGAATTATGCAAGAGATAACTGACCACACCGTATTTTGCTATGATGTCAGACTTGATTCTCTGCTACCTGACATCTGGAGTAGCTATTTGCACTTAGGTGCTAGGAGTGCAACACGGGTGCAACTCACTATTATAAGGTTGATTACAGAGATCATACTTGGTGGACTAGCTATGAAGGAACTTATCGTACACAGCAACATGTAATCGTGAACTACACCTACTGCCAGGAGTGCTCCAGATTCTCCGGGATGAGACACATCACATTAACACAATGCGGTGTCCAGCAAAAGCTAAACTACGTGGCTAGTTGTATTCCTAATTGTTAATACTTCCAAGACTGAACAATCTGGAGCCTTGAGTACAGCGTGCAGATTCTTTTACCACCACCTTCTCAAAATAGAAGATWGACTGAGGTTTCTTAGCTAGAACCATTATATTCAGGCATTACACCCATTTTTCACTTTGCTGTTCCGCCCTCTCCTGCATATCCAAGGCACAAGCCATACTGGGGTAGTAGCAAAGGCCAACTCCATCCAACGCTTTCAGTTTATCCCAGCCTTAAGATGACATTTGGACCAAATGTGATGCTGATACACATGCTGCACAGCCAGAATATATTCCAGGAGACTTGTTTTTTGTTTAAGTGGACATCCTATTTTCAGTCAGTTCCTTAAGGGTGACTTCAAAACCACTAGGCTACCATTTTGGGGCAATATTCAAAATTAGAAGGTCCTCTAAACCTTAAAATGGGAGGATGTGCCACAAAAGTGTTTCTCTCAAACTTCTGGGCTACATAACAGATTACATCAACACAACCTGGACAACACTGTAAAATTAGCAAGCATCTCGAAGCAAGATGGCACACAGAAGAACATTCTATGGAATGCATAAAACCAAACTCAAACAACATGAAAAAAGTATTTTTTATTTTTATTGTTTACAAAAGCATGAACACCTTACACAAAAGCAGCATCCTGAATTTCCCTCATCCTCCTGGGATATTACCAGAAAGCAAGTATTTCCTTTGTTCTTTGGGGTTAAACATACTCTGCTGAGGTAATTGGGAACCACCCCACTGATTTCCATGGAGCTCTGACTGCTTACGTTAGCAAAGGGGCCAACTCATCAGACCGCAACGCCATGAGGTATCACATGGGTGACTTGCTCTAGGTGCCAAATTGGCTTAGTCTGTGCTTCTAACCAATATGAATACACTATCGAGATACTTAATGAGCTCTCCATTCTCTTCAATTTTAACTGAAACAGATCTAATTTTAAATACGTTTAAACATTATCACTCTCATCCCACACTAACTTCATGCAAGGTTTAACTTTATGCACCAGGAACAACTTTACTCAATTTTTTAAGAAAGAGCAAGCGTGCTTATAAGCTATTTTAGGAATGAGACCTTTCAGCACAATACCTATTTACTCCTTTCTTACCTGCCTCCCCAGCAAATGGAGGTCAAGCGCTTACTCTGAAGAAACGTGCCCTAAGGTTAACCTGAAAAAAAATGTGCATTTTTATTTTGCCTTTGTCTTTTTCTCCTGATCTGGAGCTGGAAGTAGTTAATGGTCATATAATCAAATAGGTCATGCTTTTGAACCAGAGAAACATCTATTTATTTATTTATTTAAAAAATATTCTGTTAAACAGAGAATTTGACTGCAATGACTTCAAAAGACTTACCTGGAGCAAATTACTCATACTGTTTCCTAAAGTGATCCCTACTATAAACAATGCAATTCCTCAGCTCTTCCGAGTTGAGGTCTCTCCCCTCAGAATCTACAACTGATTCCTCAAAATATTTATTACACTGGGAGAAATGGCTCTGGCTTGTCTGCCATCCTATGTCTAAAATGACTGACAAATGCTATTTATGTCTGCAAGACTGATATTGGATCTATGGATCAATGAAAACTGCTTCATTTTACTGCTCGAGCTGTAGGAACTGTTCTATTAGCTCCTGCCAACTTCACATTAAAGAAATGTAATTTACTTCACATATTGAAAGAACCTGCTAAGAACCCATATATACACACACACAATGTATGTGTACACACATATACACACACACACATATAGATAATTTGTATTTATTTTGCACTGACAAAGTGCTAAAAGAATCCAACAACTGTCACTGCTAGAGATGAGGCTAAATGAAATGGTATCACTTATATGGCATCAAATAATTATGAGACTCTGGTCCAAGAGCTTCAGAACTGTTAGCAAAAAATTATCTTTCATGGGCAAAAAAGAAAAGTTCCAAATGGTTTGAATTTCACTTTTAAATAAACTGGAAACATTGGGGGGG
>JAYKAV010001654.1:175641-221721 GCA_035582835.1 Phoebastria nigripes
TTTAAATTTCAGTTCTGTGTATAGCAAACACACACATTTATACATATATTCTACTACTTTCATGGCAAAATTCTGAGGTGCCTTGGACTCAGTAATGACTTTAATGAATCTGGCAGTATTTCACATGTGCATCATTGCCTCAAATTTTGAAAAAGAAAAAGCTGTACAAGTTCAGCCCTGTATTCTGTGAATCTGGCTACATAGTCAGAAGTATTGCACTCAAGACCACACCTACAAAAATGCACACTTAATAAGGCCATTATATTCAAGATCATAATGGGACTCAAGTCACCTGAACAATCAAATATATCATAAATAGACCTAGGAAAGCCATATTGCAGAAGATGGACTCAGAACAGCAGTGTTCCAGCAATTTAATAACTGATTTTTTTTTTTTTTTTTTTCCATGAAATGCCAATCTCTCAAACTGGTTTTACCCACAGGGCCAGACAACATGATGCATATGTACACATGCATTCTCACAATGCATTGTTTCGTTTTTTCTTAAAAGTTACCAAATGCCCCAGAGTTTGAGGGTAGGATTCTACTGAAGTTCTGCCAATAAGGTTCAAGTTGTTATCAGCTTTAAGCAGCTTCCATGCATGATGAGGGGAGAGAAGATCTGACTTTCACTTATTTAAATATTTGCCAACATGCAAGACATAATTCTTAATTTACAAAGTGTAGCAAAGACATAACTGAACCTGTGCTGGAATACTTCTCAGCATGCTCTTTCAGAGCTAGATCACATTACATTAAGAGTATCAGTTTATCTGATCTGGCTTACCGAAAGAAAGACAGAGCAAACAACCAATTTAACACAATACAAGGAATGATACAGATTTACAAGTTAGCTGCCCACATCCCATGGCAAATAGAAAGAAGCTACCCTTTAATCAAAGTGGGGTAAGCTACCTTGAATTTACAGTAGGGTAAGTGTATTCACACCAGCCATTACCTTGGAATAGCAGGTGTGCTGTAAATCTGCTAGTTTGCTTTGTAGTTATTTGCTCCTTTAGCCATTCCAAAGTTACCCAGTCAGCCAGCATTTTGGCTCGGGTAAGGGTAGTGGCATTTGTCCAAGAAAGAAGGGTAGACCACTATCCCTCTTCCCCATGCCACACTACATAAATACATAGTTATGCAAATGCAAAAAGCATCAGTACAAAGGCTGGAAGAAATCACAAGACACAGCAGATAGGAAACTTAATGGTCACATGCATTACAGTTCAGCAGACACATTCTTTCACAATCCTGTATTCTGCCATAAAATCCACAGTGGTGGAGACTATGGATGAAATACCTTCCAGCTGAATCAACTCCAGCATTAGGAATTATTTCTGAATACAGCAGACTATATCCAACCCTTTTTTTCCTAGGACCTATTTTTTGGGTTTAGAAAGTTTTTAGTATAGAGACAAGAGACACAAAAGATGTGACCTGTTTGCATATTATAAACAGACAAATGGATAATCAAGATGCAAAAACTATTAAACATGTCACACACTTTACACCTACAGCTCCATGTACTTTTTTCCTGCAACAATGGTGTCACTTGCCGGATGCAAGTTTGCCACTAACTATGAATACGGTTTTGTTCAGAGCTGGGAGGAATGCATTTAGACAGCAACAATGCAGCTCTTGCAGTGATGAGCAAGGAACACAGGAGTTCAGGATATGGTTTCTAATTCCACCCCTGTCTTATACTCATTGCATGCTGAGCAGCTCAAAACATCGCTCTTAGTAATCACATTATTTGGAATAGAATAACTCTTTCCATATTTTCTTCACAAAAGGAGCAGTAAGAAGTCCATTAATGTATCATGTAAGATGAAAAGCCATCTAGAAGGCTTCTACTTATTTTAGCAGTTTTGACTAAAAAATGATTAGCAGAATCACTTTGTCAATTAGGTTGAAAAGAGCCGAGAATATTTTGGGAATAGTTTCAGAAGCCCATCTCTGACATTCACATTAAAATGGTGGCCTGACTACTAGCAATACTTTGTCTGCAAGTGTCTAAACAAATAGAGTTTTGATGGGTATCAAGAAGTAGCAGCATTTTCAACATTTTATGTTTGCCGTATTTAGTACTTTTTAACCAAATTGTCTCTCCCAATAAAGTGACTGTCTTGTAGCTAGCATGACTACCCATACACACAGCATTTCTAAATGGAATTACATATTGTTTTCTCTCCACCATAATATTATCTTACCATTCTCAGTATCAGTCAGCACCACAGGTTTAATGCAGGTCATGGACAACAAGCAGCAGACCTACTTTGACTGCTTCCTTCAAACAATGTATTGTTTCATATTTATACATTCTTAAAATGTTTTCTTCACTTAGCTATACTAAAAGTACCACTCCAAAATTTAAGTTTACATTGAAAAAGGTTATTGATGACTTCACCAAAAAAATACCGCCAAAAAACCCTTTTACTCCCACAGGAAATCATACTTTCTCCTGAATTAGTGTTAATGGATATTTATATTTGAGGACTCCATATTTCAGAAACCAGTTATTTAATGCTCAATATTCTTTTCAGCAGATGAAGAGGTAGGTATATTTCCACACAAGGAAAAAAAAAAACAAAACCCAAAAAAAACCAAAAAAAACCACAACCACAAAAACTGTAACAGACAATTAAATGAAGTAATGTCTGAAAAGTCAAACACTGTTCTGACAGCACATAAACATAATGTGTCTGAAGAGACTGTCCAAGGAGGACAAGAAAAGTTGCGCATTCTGATAAGATAATACGTCATAATTTGAAATTTAATAATTTTCTCGAAAGAAAACACAAGTATCCAAACGCTACTTCCTTCCCCTCCCTCCCCCAAAGAAATGTGGGTGCCAACAAAACTGCCTGTATCAATGGTAGTATTAACTTTGGAGTGCTAAACATGGAATCAACTGCAATTCTTCCTTACATTCACCAACACCAGCAGTCTACAAGTTTACACAGAGACCATATGCATGATAATTACATAATTACAATAGAAATTCAACTTTAGTGTTGTTCTTAAAACAATCTTCATAAATAATGAAAATATCTGTGTTCTAGCTCTTCAGTAACCTAAGGTTAATTGGTACAGATAGTGTTTTTTTCTTCCTTTTATAAACCAAACTGGAGGTTTCTCACTGCCAACAATGGTTAAGGCCTGGATCAAGTTACTCTCCTTTTGCTTTTCCCTTTTTCTGCTTTCTTCCATTTTCCACCACTGCATTATTTTCTGGTTTGCTTACTCCATTTGCAACAGCACCATTTGCTATTTTGCCATTCTTCACGGGTTGCTTGGGCAGCTTATATGTCCGATAGTAGAAGTTACCAAACAGTAAAATGAAGGTGACAGCATAGAAAATTACACCCCAGTGCATCCATTTAGGGAAAGGACAATCAATATAAATAGACAAGGCTGTGTGGCCAATAGTCACGTGGAACTGCACCTGAAAGACAGAAAATATAGAATCAAAAAAGTCTGGATATATTCTGTAGGTCTGACTGCACCAATGTATACCGATGCATTAAGTTACGAAAACTGCTAAATTGGGAGGCAGTAGGGAAGCTGTATTTGGCTGTCACATCATGCACGTGCACATATGCTTGACCAGGGACATCAAATTTATTGCAGTACCCAGCACCAGTTTTCAGAAATAGGAAAATGAGAAGACATTAAGACATCTGGATTTTCTCTACCTTTTGAACAGGTTTTTGCAATTCAGTTGAAACAACCAGTAAAGTAGTATTAGACTTCACTCACACAACTCCTATCTATGCTGTGTATTTTTTGAGAAATGAAATAAATACTTTCATCTCCAGGAAGTATTCTAACTTGAGCTGTGCGTATCAGACAGCTAAGAACTTTTGCAAGGAGCAGCATCTGTTCCAAAGCTCTACAAATGCAAATCCACTCACAGGCAATACCTTCTGAGATAAAGGGAGGAATTTTACTTACCAATTGCAATATGGTCAAGTATCGTTTCCACCACAGGTATTTCTGAAATTTAGGGCCACAGGCAGCTAATCCGTAATACATGTACATAATGACATGAATAAACGCATTCATCTGAGCTCCAAAAAAAGCTGTCCAGGAACAGAAGGGAAGATTGTCATGTAATTTTGAAGGGGGGGGGCAGAGAGAGAGAGAGAAGTCTTTTCTAGTATTATTCATGTGCTAGTAAAAATTATAAAGCACAGGACATGCCAGGATTCCATCTTTGAAATACTCAATAGTATAGAATAGACCTGACTGCCAACATGTGCTGACACAAATAGCTGTTAATGCAAGTAGTATGTCACATCTTTCATGGAACTACTTATGCAAAAGCTTTTCACARGATTTTTGTTGAACAGACATAAATCACATGGATTCCACATTAGTTATTGTAGTATAACTACAATTGTTTTGCTAAAAGATTATTAAAAGCTGTATTTGCAAATGTAAAGTATCAGGTTCTGAACTTAAATCTTTTAAACTGTATTTAAATGCACAAGGTTCACTTCTCAGCAAGAAGTCAAGAAACTCATGTGGAAGTCTGATTAAATAGGCCAAAAAATCATACAAAGCAAAACTTCACTTGTGGTTATAAGACATTTAAGGGCGTTGCCAAGTGAGTTTGTCTAAATTGCTCAGCTTTAGTTTCCTTATTTATGACTTAAAATATCCAGCATTCTTAAATATATAAATGTATAGTACAACTTTTTCCAGAATGATCCATGCTGGAAACAAAGATGACAGTTCTCATCTGCATTAAGATCTCCTTGCTCTGTCAAGATTAGCAGCCATTTAACAGAAACAAATTATATCTTGTTAAGGCATTCTTACACTGCCAGAGAGGCTCAAAAGGGCTCTAATGTATAAGATTAGGGCAATACAGACAATAGCTGCTGACATCAAACAGCTCAGATGCCCATGTGGTCTAGACCCAGTTAGTTATAATAGGGTCTAGTTTATAATACATCTGTCTATGTAAGCAATGTGCTATCAACTAGAAAACAGAAGAACATAGATCTATCTACATTTATGCAGTAGTGCTACATAAATGCAGGAGAGCAATTATTGCTTTTTCTTTTGCAGGGGCTAGAAACCAAGAGGCAGTGCAAGAACACCAAAACTTGAAATAAATTTGGGAATAGTTGCAACTGTTGTACTGAAAACTGCTGATATTTAGCATGAAAAGTCTGAAAAGGCAAGAAGGGGGAGGGCATTTTGAGATATCCAGGGAATTTCTAAGTAAGACTACAAGTAAGCATCCAGTCTCCAATAAACTTATTTTATGGGTGCAGCAGCCAATAAAGATCATGAAATGTCTGGTTGAGTACCTGCATCCTGCAGATTACCTGGGAGGAATTCAAGGATAGTCACAGATACTAATTTTAAATATTTCTTCTTTTGAATATAAGTAACCACCCACTACAAGATATCTATAGTAAATAAGAGCATAAAACCCTCATGCATTAAGTATTAGTGTGGTTTGACAAAAAAAACCCAAAATATTAGTTTGGTGTGGTGTTTACTATATGTTATTTTCAGTGTCTTAAGTCTACAAAGCACATYACAAACAAAACAGGGTGTTTTCCCTGAACCCTCAGCTCTGTAGAGCTTAGAATTTGAGAGAGACAAGGCAAAACAACAGGAACAACGGTACAATGCAGGCAAGGAAGGATGTGGCAAGTACAATGGAATAAAATTCTTTGATGGGGGCTTTAGAAAGGAAGCAAGGAAAAAAAAGGCTGATAATGAATTACAGACTTGTATCATTATGAATAGGTTTTAAAAGTTAATTGACAGATTTATTGGCTCACCTTCAAGGGAAGGTTTCAGAATTTTATACATGCCTCTTTATAAAAAAGAAAGCAAACCCCAAATTCAGATACAATGCCAAAATAACATCTCCATTAACTTCATTATATTTGCACACAGATTGTGGCCCATAATTAGATTTTGCAGTTCTCTCTATCTGCAAAAATTAAAGTTAGGCAAGACACATTCATCTTTCTATTTCATACAGAACAAGGATAATTTTGAAGACAAAACTTCAGGCTTGCAATTGATGCCCATGAGGAAAAAAAAAAGTTTTGCAATTCATTAGATTATTGCCCTGTTATCTTTTCCTCCCCCACGTTTCCCACAGAGGAAGACTGTATGCATTAAAGCTACTGCACTTCTTCAGTGCTATTTAAACAGTCTTGTATATTATAACGTTAAGTCTATGAAAACTTTTTTCCATTGTTCCCAAACAATAATAATTCTCCCTTATGTCCAGTCAAAAGGGTATGGGAGGAAGGGAACTCACCTTGTCCACCTGCAACCCACTTAATACCAATCCACCACAAGGTGAACATGGTGAAATGGTGATAGACATGAAGGAAACTAATTTGGTTAAATTTCTTCCTCAGGATGAAGAATACTGTATCCAAATATTCAATTCCTTTAGAGACATAATACCACCATAAAGCAGCAGCTATCTGCAATGAAAAAAAAAAAAAAGACAACACAGAAGTTTTAGTGATTCCAAGCCGAATGGAATAAAGTTCTCTCCACCTATCTGCTGCAAGAGAAGGATACCTCTTCCTTCCCCAAATCCGGGTAAATGTTGAGGTGGAGCCACCAAACATCTGACAGTATGAGAACAACAAAACCAATACTCCATTCACCTATTCTGGACATGGACGTATTATTCCGAGTTTACTGCTCACAAACCACAACTGTAAAAAAGAGCTAACACAATTAAAAGCTTTACCATCTCTGAACAGTTACCAGTTAAACATAGGGAGTTTGTGTCCCCATTCTCTATCCTAAGCTTTGCAGGAGAAGACTACCACAGGGCTTCCCATACTAATGAGGCAACACTTTGATGTGGTCAGAACAACGAAGCAGAAACATTATGATAAAATGAAATTGCAAAGGTTGAAACCTTTTATGAAATTCTTTCAGTACCACAGGCATATAGGTGGGAAGATACCAAATCACTCTTACAAGCTGGATGCGGTACAGATTTTACATCCCTTAGAGCAATATTCCCCTCAGCTTCTTCTGGCCTGCTCAGTAACCCCCTCTGGAAAGGGGCATTCCCCCAGTGGCTCTGTGCCATTCAGGGAATAGAAGAAATGAGACCACAAGAGCCACACAAGCTGCAGAGATAGAACCCATCTACCCAACAGGGCAGTGCTACACACCCAAAATTCTTTTTCTAATCCACCCAACACAGTGAATCTTACCCAAGATGCAACATAAACATGGCTTCCTGCTGAAATCAGGATATTGTTGTACCAGGTAAAGCCCAGAAGCTCTGCATAGCAATTTGCTAATACTATGATATGGGGGTATGGTGGTGGTGGGGACTCCCTTCCAGATCCCAAAGCATAGCAGCAAGTGTAGTTCCTGGCATCGTAAGTCATCTAGCTCGTTATGCAAGGGTGGGACCAGAACATATCCCAGATGGTGACTCACACAGAGAATGGAGGAAAAAAAAAAAAAGAAAAAAAAAAAAAGTTGGAAATGGCACCACCAGCAAGTAAAGCAGGCAATGTCACAACACACCTATTTGTAAGAAGTTCACCTGGTCTTTCAGGACTCATCTGATGGCAAATCAGACTTTCTTACCTTAACATGGTGTGAAATAACCCCACCACCCCCTCAGTCCCCAGGGGAGACAGAAGAGAAGAAGTTAAGACAGCAGTAGCTTCCCTTCCTAAATACAGACATACTGTTAGGCAAGTGAGAGAAAGGGGAATTAGGACAACGAGCAGTACAGAACAATGCTACAGTCCTGCATGGTGTTTTCCGCCACTTCTCCAAACTAGGGGGAAAGGAACACCTCCCTCCTCAGAGTAAGCTTGTCACAGCCATAATTGGACTGGTGAACATTTTAGGAGATTACAGCAGAAGCAAAAAAGCAGCACGGGAGCAGAAGAGTGCCGCAGATCTGCATTGCAGACTCTGCAGTTTCCCAAAGGGACTGCACAATTGTTCCCAAACTGCAGACTTCTATGTATCCATTAATGAATACCCTTCTCACTCTCTGGACATGATTTAGCCTACTTCAGGTCTCAGGAAGAGGTGGCAGATTTTGTCAATTTTATATAGAAAGATACTAATATCTGTCAAAGTTGGAGAGAGGCTTAATGAGAGAAAAGTGACTCCCACAGTTCTTGGAGTTCCCAGACACACAGGCAAGCTGCAAGAACCATTATATATATATACTTTTTTTTTTTTAATATATATATATATAAAAAAAATATATATATACACATATAAAAAAATACATATATATATGTTGCTCAACATCCAGTACAGTTCTGCCTCTGGGACAGGTAGTCAGGTGTTTAATACACACCTGACATAATACCCACATCAAGGCTTAGTCTCACACCCATGGATTAGTGTAACAGTCCAGCATCTTTTACAGATCTTTGCTAAAGCTGCATCTCTTAAATAAATTAAGATAAGCATCTTTTCATCTCATGAGTTAACAATAAACATTGTGGTCTGTATCCATAAAACGACAAGCCAGCACTACAATACTCAAGCTCTTTGGAGGTCCTTCCTTCCAAGAAACTTTTAAAGAATCAATAGGTCAGTTACAAGCAAACTGCCATAAAATCTCTTATAAAGCCGATGTGCATTTTATTAAAGAATCAGTGGAACAATAAGCCAAATAGCCAATAAGCAAATAGCCAGTTTACTGTATGACATAGATCAAAATGTAAGTGGAGAAAAATCCAGCAAAAAAACTTATGTTTTATGCCCAGGATGCCACAGGTTCACTATATGCTCCTGGATAAGTCATTTAACACACCTCATTCCTCTTCTTTTGAATTCCACCTGCCTTGCACAGAAAGCAATTACAGCCCGTGGATCAAAATCAGCTGAACTTTTGATCAAAATGCTTCCCATCACTGAAGAACAAAAATAGCCTCCATTTCTTTGCAGGATTATACCTGCTGATTTTTGTGTTCCTGTAGATTTTTTTGCCTGACAGCTCTTTTGCTCTCTTCCTATCATCAAATTTTACTACCATTTATTCTCAAACCTGATAGGTTTTGTGTATTGATGATCTATTTCAGTGCTCGCAATGACTTATTCAGATGTTTTGATCATTAGCTTATAGATGCAGAAAAAAAATGAAACAGATCTTAAATCATTTGCCCGAGGCCATGCATGCAATCAGTGACAGAGAGCAGAAATAAAGTAGGACAATACACCGATATGTAAGCTATATGAGGAGCAGACAGCTACTATTAAACTTCTTCTGCAAAGCATCAGAAGTTAGGACCTAACCTGTAGCCTTTCTTTGGACACAGCATGAAARGAAGATTGAGCTTAAAACAAAATATGCGTTAAAAAGGCATATTGCTGAAATGAGTAATACTAGTCACAACCATACCTTTTCTGGCAATTTTCATATGCGCCAATCTAAGTCCATTAAAACACCAGATGGCACAGAAAGATTACATTCCAGCCTAGGATTAAGGGGGTCAACAAGAGGTCCAATCCCATGACCTCTGCCTGCTGCACGGTTTTTGAACAGAGGGCTGTTTTAACATGGGACTCTGTTCCTGCACCCTCCTTCCACATTTCAGGTTGGAAACAGTTATCCATTAAGGGGTTTGAAGGGACAGGTACTTCTTAGAAGGTAACAGTAACACGAAAAATTAAAGCAGCTTTTAAAGAGAACTCTTTTCCCTGCTTCAGTTTAGAATTTTGTTTACAGGACCCTGAAGTCTGTTTTGTTAAGTCAAGTTCCCTTTTCACAGAAGTTTAAAGTGAATTATTGTATTTATTTTCATAAGAGGAAACTACTCAAGCTCTAGACATAAATACAAACAACGCAGATTACAATTACAATACAGAAGACAACCACAGCTCAGCTTTATGATTACGATCAGCACACTTAAATCTAGGAGCTAATTCACACAGCCCCAGATTCCTAATTCTCAGCTCTCCAGAAATGCTAATAAAACAGATGAACCTTGACTTGGGAAACAACAACACACAAATGTAAGCAGAAGAGGAAAGTGACTACTCACAGACACTAACATGCCTTAAGTTATGACAGTATTAGGAAATTGTTCACTCCAAATACTGGAGCTTCCAAAGGAATACTACAAAGCATGGATTTAACACCTCAGCCCTTTGGATTTATTGTTTTGACTCCTAAGCTATAACTAAAAAAAGTTCTTCCAAGATGCAGCTGTAGCTCCTTCAAAATCCCTTCCTGGGGATTTCTTCCCCTTTTTCTTTCTTCTTTACTACGAACATTTTTTTTTTAATATATAACCAATTGCAAAACACACTCCTCAACTTCCTGCCAGCAGTCAGTAAGGTGGCTATCTACTACACCCAGAAGTCAAGTCCTTTAGAAAGGAGTTTATTTCTGCAACTGTGGAATCTAATTTCCATCCCTGCTTGCTCCAGTCATCCATTGCCTCTTGTAGAACTACAGTCARGGGAGCCTCGATGAGATTAACAGGTGTAGGTAAGTTCAAAACAGTAAGTAGGAGGACTAACTTCTTCATAATATGTGTGAAGTAACTACAGTATTAATTGTCAGTAAAAGCCAGAAGCTTGATAAAGTTGAAGAAAACGTACAAATTCATGGAAGAATATTCCCTTAAAAACTGGCAAAACAAAGAGTCTATGTCTGACTTAAGAGGTCTGTGAGCTGCAGATCGCTGGTGTTGCTAGACTATACAGGGGAAATGCCACCACATGCCCTTACACTGTTCCCTTGAAATCACCATTGGCTTACTGGCTTGAGACACAATGTGGGTTGGAGAGAAGAGGAAAGACATTCCCTGGCACCCAGGATAGCCAAACTTTTTTTTTTGGAACTGTCTACCAGCTCTCTGTACTCCCTTGAGGAACAAAGCATGGTTTCTTGACCCCTCATTTTGAGCAGGAGCTTTGGTCAAAAGGGGCCACTACATGGCAACATCATAGTGGCACACTCCCCAAAAGGTATAAACAGGGGTCATACCAGGGCTTCTAAGTTTCCATTTAGACCACTACATGCAATTAGTTTCACATTTCTCAATATTTGTTCCAGCTTTTCAAGCCCCACAATAAAGTCATATATGAAGCTGTTGCTTTCCAGAGCATGTTCCATAATGCATTCTGGGCTCAGTGCTGTTTCCATTTGAGTTAGTCCCAGTCTCCTTTATCTGATGAATACAGGACTCATTTACTCATTCTCTTATGAATAAAGTTATTGCATTTGTAATTAATTCTACTGTTGCAGTGCAGCATTCCTCTTCAGAGAAAACCCGGTGCCAATAGATACTAGACATTTACTATCAAGATCTATTAAAAGAGAGATGTGATACAAGGTTTATCAATTCTAAACTCGAAACTGCAAAAAGAAGCCCACATTTACTTACATTTTAAAATTGCTTTTGCAGGTTTGTATTAAGAAAAATGATGGTGAAAGGAATCTTGAGGAGGTTTTGGGGTTTTTTTGGTCCTACAGTGTCAAAACCCAACAACATACCTTCTAAATGCAGAGCATTGTACGCTGTAAAGCAGGCCAGAAACATATCCTAGACTCTTTAGTTAGAGAGAGTACACTTCTAGAAAGTGTAGTTTTCTACTTGCGACTTATTTACCTAAATTGGGAATTCATTCAAAAGAACTACCGGATAATGATCAAGATAACGGTCTTGACTGATAACATACTATACATTTGCTGCAACAACTTGAGAGAACGCAATTTTCCCTGCTTCCTCAACTCTCTCAGTTGCAAACTGAACATGTCACAACTTAAAACTTTAGAAACAGTTTATGCAAATCCGCAAGTTTGCAAAAAAACTTAAAAAGTCAGGAAATCCAGAGAGTATATATTGCTAGAGCAACCTTTCTTTTCTGGACATATCATATGCAACAAATACATTGTGCAGGTCATTTTGCCTTTATTTCATTGTATAATAATGCTTTGTTTGTCATAATGACCGTAACAGAAGATAATTCTTTTCAGCAGGTCTGACCCCTGCACAGCCTCCCACAAACAAGTGCACCTAAAAGTGAGGCTATGAAACAGAATTTTTGCATATTAAAAGTCATTACCTCTTGTACTTAGCTATTATAAAAATTCCTTCAATATATGCCATACCAGTCCTCAATGTCATCCAGCTGAGTACAAGGGCATTCTATTTTGCTTATCTATTGAAAAAAAAAAACTTGTCAAGCATTTGTTATACTTGGCTAGATTTTGTTTTTAAACAAAATTATTAACAGAAGTATTCTAGTGACTGGAACAGTGAGCACACAGTATTGGCAAAGGTGAAAGATAGGCAGCTACCATAAGGACAACAAAAATCTACACACAGAGTTGTTCTGCAATATCAGCCATTATACTCAAACCTATCCTTCTTACTACCATACCTGCCACAAGCTTTTGAGTAATACTACCCATGAACCCATGTCTACCCTTGTAGACAGACATTTTTTGAAATGTGTTATAAATATTAAATGTATTTAGACTATAACACACTTTCATTACATCTTCAGGAACATGTTCTAATCTGTAGATGAAACTTGCAAGAACAGCCAAGAGATTCTCAAGTGTCAGCTCTGCTGGAAGATAAGGTTTAGTATATGAGCTAATCAACAGTGTTACGGAAATCAACAAGCATCTGCACTTTGATTTTAATTTGAATGCTTTCCAAAAAATACATATTTGAAATCTAAGCTTCTGCAATGAAATGTACTGATAATACATTTGCCAGAAGCCAGCAAGACCTCATGAAGCCAAACATGGGTAAAGGAGACAAAAAGTTGCCTCACCAGTATGAGTGAAGTGCAACCACAGTATATGCTGACAAATCTTACTTGCTTTGATCTAGCTAGAACACTACACCTTTACTGTGGTTACCCTGGTATCATAAACTTCAGCAAGGTCTAGGAACCAAAGTATGTATACAAAGCTTATCCTGGATTGTACAACCRCGGATGAAGCCAAGGATGGTATCTTTAAGACTACTCTTACTTGYAGCAGTCAAATGAAAGTTAATGCAAATACACTGATGCACTTTGATTAAACCTGCTATGTGTGATGTAGTCAAACCTGAAGCGATCTGTGAGAATATAACGGGATACAGTCATGGCTGACAGCAGAACTTTGGAAAGACTATTTTCAGACAAGACTTAAACCACCATGTAATGCTATATATGACACACATTCATATACAAATACAAAAAAGAAATACTCACCCTAACTTCATAAACATTATCTGAATAATCCACAGTCTGGCAGACATAGCTGTACCCTCGAGCTCTTGATGACAAAAACAGCTGAAAATATTAAAGTCATACATGAGGGGAAAGATGCTGCATAAAACATGTTCATAACAATTATCAGCAGATTTCTTGCTACATCAAACTTACCTGAACAGAAATATTTAAAATATTCTTATCAGTCCCAAGAATACTATTGAAGAAAGCCAATATTTAGTTCTAACAACCTGTTGTTACACAGTACCTATTTTTTTCTTGTAAATTAAAAAGTACTCATCTGTCCCTGCAGGTATCTGCCCAGATAATTAGAGCCCTGTACAAATTAGTAAGAATTCCAGTATGACCTTAAGCTATTCAAACATGAGTATTCACTCTGACAGCTCTAGCTTCAGAGACAGAAAATACATAATTGCTTTTACTACAAATGACAGAAACGCTATTCCCGTGATGGATTAGAGAGAACTCTCTCCAATAGACAGGGATTAGATAATTTGGATCTACTTTTCTTAAAACAGTATACCAATCAAAATCCAGAAAAAAAACCCTGCAGAGCCAATGCTGAGCACCCATAAAACATACTGAGAGAAACGGGATGAAGAAAAGTTCCCCATTTCATGCCAACAGAAATGGCCTAGAGCACATGAAGTGCTCTTGTAAGGTCACCCCAAATAAAGCACATTGCAATAACCTGAACAGGAGAAGATAAACTTGACATTTGAGCAAGTTCCCATTGGAAAGAAGAACACTTGCCTAGAGCTGTACAAGGTTCAAGTAATACTTCTAATCTTGACATTCATAAATGTTATGATCCAAGATTGTTTAAAGCCAGGTAATCCCACCCTGTTAAGGATCAAAAAAGACAGCAGTGGAGCAGACATAACCTGTAAATTGTGAGCTGTAAAAGTAAAGAAGGGCGATACAAAAAGATCTCCAAAATAAACATGGGTAGGCACTGACTATTCTTACCACTAACCTGACTTCCATCTCATTTAGATTGAACTTGAGTTTACTGCAGTATCTCAACTTGCACACACCACTAGGAGCGCAGACAGATGCAGAGGCAAGTGTTATCCAGATAAAACCAACATACAAAACCTTGTGAAACTCTGGACTTACTTGCTGCACATGTCTGTTAAGGAGGGAAGTGAAAGAAACGTCCACAGAAATGATCCTACGAAAGAAATTGAACTACTTCTGCATCATCCAAGTCCATTTACAAACTGCTGTAACATCACTACTCTCCAGTGTGGTCCCACACAGGCACAAGCACATTTGATAGTACCAGAGAAGAGCAGGGAACAGTTTAGTCCACACTGTTACGGAAACTAACCAATCTCTACTGCGACCTACTGGGTAATTTGACCAAGGTTCACTTGGCAAAAGGCAGTAAATTGCCTTCACCAAACTGCCTCAAAGTAGAATAGGAAATTCAAGATTTTGTGGCAAAATAGGGGCTGCGCATCTGGGACTTCTGCATGTTCTAAGCAAAATTCGCTCCTAATTTGAATCTGAACTTGAGTCCAACGTATGGGAGTCTTGGACTAGACAACCTAGCAGTGCTTTATGGACTTACCATTTTAACGTAAGTTATCACAGATGAACAATACAGCTTGCCATCAGGATGATTATTTAAATAACATTTAAAGGCATTTCACATTCAAATTCTGTTCTCAGCAATACCTGGAAACTTTACAGTCATTCACAAAACACAAACTGTGTATCATTTTACCCATAACAATTACATTACAATACCAGTGTGCCACTGTTGTAGTTTGCATGAGTGAACTTCACATAGACTGAAGCAGAAGTTGCCTGGTTAAAGGGAACAATTGAAACTTGAACACCTTCCTCCTATCAGTCTCTAAGATCAAGAAAAGACACTTCCTGTAAATGCTGTATCCATAGCCTTAACATCCATTGAATAACAACTTACCATTTGAAATAGCAGGAAACTAGAACCTCTGTCTGTGTCTAAAATTATGAGCTTTCAGCCTATCAGTAGTAAACGTGCATTTGCAGTCCCATTCATTTTTATGTTAATTCAGTGATTTGGAAATGCCATGCAAACACATGTGTTATCCTATAAGCAACACAAGTTTGAAAATTAATTGACCACAAGTCTGGTATAATTCAGCTTATGGATAAAACAAACCAATTTGAAAGAATAAGTGAAAAAGACAGACATGGCAAAACCACTGCAGAATTCATTTCAGAAGAGTTTCAGTTTTAACCTGCCAAGATGATTGGATTTCATCCATTCCCACAACTATCCTTGGGTGTCAGCATTAAATTCAGTTGTACCTGTAGTATTTTAGTTGAATAGTGCAAGGAAACAATTTAGACAAAATGACGACTGAGGTGTGATGGCTAAAATTTTACTGAACCATGTCTTTAAAAAGGCTGAAATCAGTTAATGATTTTATTATAGAAGCTCTGGGGAAGGGTCAATATGCAGATCATCATCAGATATGCCATGCTTTCCCGGCAAAAGTACAGAACAGACCAGCCAGAAAAAGAGTTCTGCAATGCTGTAATTTTAACTGCTCTGTTTATTTGCTTACTTCTGCAAACAGATTTTGCAAATTTATGATCCGAGGTCTTCCAGGAAGAAGACTCTCAATCCACAGGAGCAAAGTCACAGCAGCATAAACTACTCCTTAGCATCAGCTATCTTCTGGACAGCTATCCTTGAATAATGATCCTTGAATAATGTTAAAGTAATCCCACTTAGCTACTGCTAAAGAGCTGGTCCACTGCATTGTTACTAGTAATTTCCTCTGTACAGAAAACCTAACAAAGGAGAAATGCAGCAACACTGAAATTTATTAAAATTAACACACTCAGAACATTGCAAACCAAATATTAGAAGACTGTATCCTTTTATTTTTATTTAAAGATACAGTTCACTTCATTTTTATTCTTATTCCAAAAGATAACTTACAGACAAGATACTYTTCCTCACTACAGACAATGGACATCTGAATTTCTAAAAATGATAAACACATTGAAGGCACCAACAAACAGCTCAATTTCTAACAAGATACATTCTGACGCCCTTTAGCATTATTAAAAARAAAAAAAAAAAACAATCAGTTACAAGTGTTAAATGTCTATGGATTTTAGTTAATCTGTCCAGTATTTACACTAACATAAATCTAGGAAGAACTTGGAATAGCKAGTACACAAATTCTCTCTATAGACTCATTTAGTGCATTTCTTCTCAAACAGAACGTACCTAGCTACAGAAATACTCACATCAAAGGCAAACTCAGCTTTAAAAGTCTGTGCAAAATATTCACCCTCAATAGACATCATAAATATGTAAGATTATTTTCATTTTCCAATCTGTAGACACCCTCAGACTTAAATAAGAATTCCCTCCTGCGAGAGGGCATACACACCTCTTTGAAAATGAAGAAGTTGAGTAGAACCATTCCAAAGTTGTAAACAACCAACAGGAAACGTAACTGGAAGGGCTCTCTTGTCTTCATCCATTTGGGGCCCAGCCAGACAGTGAGGAGATAAATAGTGCTTATAGTCAGTGTTGGAAATGGAGACTGCATCAAGGGCCAATCATCAACACGTTTGTCTGGGGGGGGTGTGAAGCAAACAGAAGGAGTCAACAAGGTCTGAACAAAATATATTTCATCATCATTTTAAGCATTGCATTTGTTAAGTATTATTCTCTCCTGGAATAGCTGCATCGGATAGTAGAAACACAATACACTCATTCTTTCTAGGAATGTTAAACAAAATAGTTTTAGAAAAACCCACTATATCACGTTACCTCACACAGAGATTCATTATGTCACGCAAGTTCTATTGTCCAGTTCTACAATCCAAAACAATAAAGCAAACAAACATGTGAGCCCAAACCCAACCCAACCCAATCCACTAATCCCCCCAAAACCAATTTTGCTTATGATGAACAGTGACTGCAGCGGCAACATAACCAACACCACTGCAAATGAAAGATACACAAGTTTGGCAAAATACTGATAAAATTAATAGCTTTTATTAGTCCAAAATTAGGCGCTAAAAAGCCTCCAATTAATTTTATACAGGTTGTATGAAGCTAACCAAGTACCTTTGCTATTTGATGTAGGTCAGTCTCATATGTTTCAGACAGAATACTAATAAAGTTACCGGAAAACACCTAAATAAAAGAGTTTAAAGGGATGGTTCTAGTTAGAGTAGTCTGTGCTGCCATATGGGAGACAAAGGTTTTATTTACAGTCTCCTTCAGTCACTCACGTGATCCAGAGTTACACATACTCTAAGGCCCAGAATATGCTATATTAAGTTCTGGATCTGTATCAAAAAAGCACTTTTAGCCTAATGAACCAATGACATCTAGGATTAGAAGATGGCTCTGCTACAGAGGAGGGGAGGGAGAGACTACAGCGACACCTCCTTACTCAGTGTTTCCTTCCCCCTCCATATGAAGGCTAATTTCTAGTTATAGCAAGAGATAAGAGGTAACTATTCCATAACTATCAATACTTCAGATACTGCACAGCTCTACGATACTAACTGGATTATTTTCCAGATGCTTAGGCCAGTTGGCATTCAGAYGGAAATCACACCACAGGGCTCCTTGGGAAGCTCAGACATCTAAAACACCTGCCTTCAGTCATTTGTGGGTAAACCCACAAACAGCAATGCAGTTGCCCGCAGACTTACCTAGAGGACAAGTTTCTTTTGGAGAACTGTTTTTCTTCATGGTAACCCAAAGACAGCGAAAAAACCCTATAGCATAAATTAATTCCTGATCCCAGGCATACTAACAGGTAAGTTAGAAACCCCCTCTTATATACAAAATGAGGAACTCTGATGCAATAAGGGAAGTACAGAACAGCACTGCCATTACTCCTCCTCCACTACTTTCTCCTTTCCTTGGTTGCCCTTAAGATCATAAATTAGAACCTCATTTTAGGAGCAGATTTCATGAGACCATCTATTTCTAATCACACATACTGTGATCTACAGAAAGACAGTGCACATGGCACTGACTCTTCTTGTTTCCAGTTGATTTAACAATACTTGATCTGCACATTGCAAGTAAGATTCTAGKAGGCCTAAAAAGAAGTGGAAAAGAAGAAAGAGAAACCAGCCTAGCTGTTTCCATTATGGCTGTTAATACCAGAAGAGAGAAGTGCATGGAAATGCATGGAAACCTCCAGCAAGGCTGACGCTGCCAGAATGATGGGAGTCAGCCTTGCGACTGCAGCCACCAACAGAAGCCAAGGGCAAGACAGGGCAAGGAGTACAGGGAGGAGTGGCAAAAAATTAGGATAGATTGGCTGTAGAAACACAGGCAGTGAAACAGAACTGAAGAAAGTGAGAGAAGACTTTTACTTTTCAGCAGTCCCTGGAACAAACACTTCTATTACAGTATAATGTACTCTCTGTAAAACACGAGAACAATTGCTTTATAGTACAGTATAGTGTCTTGGAACGTAAAGGAACAGACCCATTTTCCAGACCTCACAGAATGCCACCTATTGAAGCTACGTTGCAATTATTACACTGGTATCTCCCTTATACTTTAGTTCCTGCTTGCTTTTAGCAATTGCTCTACCAATCTGAACTTAAAAATAAAAGATAACACCATTTAAAAGGCAAGAGAAATGGAGAACCTCATCATCCACCTGATAGGAAGTAATGGACAGACTCATCTCCACCAAGCAAGAAGAAAGGTGCCACTTCTTAATTAAGAGACAGCTCTGGGAATAGCCAATGTGTGACATGCTTTAATCAAATCCACATCTCACTTCAGACACTGTAGTGTGCAAAGAGTTAAGAGCAGGTGAGGCAAGAGACCCAGTTACTTTCCCAGCCTTCTTGCACTAAGCAATATAAAGAGGCAAGGACATATTAGAGAATCTGTCTCCTATTTTCTAACCCAGTGTTTCATGGTATCCTGAATGCTAAAGTGACAATAACGAAAAACGTGAAAAAGGAGTAAGATTTTAATTTTACCCAGGAACGTTACCACCCACTGCTGAAAATAGGAAACCATGACATATTCCAGATTTCTTTTTGTGGCAGGAGACAAAGATTTCTAGAGGGAAGAATGAGGATTCACTAGAGGATGAAAGGAAAGACAAAGGGACAACTTTTATGAAAGCCCAGCTGCAAGTGAGCTTTGCTTCACGCTTCATCAGCACTGTAAACAATTCTTTCACCTACTTTCCACAAATACTACAAATTGAAGAACTTAACTGGAGAAGATCAAGAGATATATTTAATTAACTCTGACAACAACATAAGAGCACCTGGGCAGCTGCCATTACACCTCCATACCTGTATCATGGTTTCAGCCTGTTACTTTCACTCTGCACAGGGTTTCTGGACAGTGAGCCACCACATCTCAGAGCCAAGTCTTAAAAGTATTTGCAAGAAAAGCATAGCTTACTGGTACAGACCACGTAACACACTGTCCAGGGAATCTATCTGATAGGGATTTTGGGGGCCTGACCTCTCCTAGGACAATTAATTGCGCTTTGAACACAAAATGCCTGTATGAGAGGGAATACAGTAGGTGATTCAGTTCTGGAGCACATCCTGGCCAAAACAGAAGCATATCAATAGTCAAAAAGTTTATTCTAATTCCTACTGTGCTAACTAAGAACAACACCTTGCATTTATTTTGAGTGCATTTATGAGACTCTGCATATGATTATTTTTCACTAATACTGTGGCATCAGAAAACATGCTACTATTCATCCCAGAACTTGCCAGATTTAGAAGCTTGTTCATCACAAGATCTTGCCTGGATAATGCAAAGTAACTTGTTCAGTTTTAAATCAGCTCCACGCACCATTCTTGTTGCACAGAAGGTATTACAAAAACAATTTCATTTCAGTTTACCAGGCAAGCCTGCTTGTCCGTGTTCTACGCAGAAAACAGTGTTACATGCAGACCCTTGTTCCAAACTTCTTTTCAGATACCCTCTTTCAAATAAAGATAAATTCACTCTCTTAAGTCATCTGCTTAAGTGACAAACCTCCCAAGCTACTCCAACACCCTCCTCCCTCCCACCCCCCACCCTGTTTTTAGCAAAAACAGCATAATTTTGTGTCCTACTTACTAGCTGGTGCTGATGACCACAAATGATTTCTGCAAATTACAGAGAACTGTGATAGCTTAAAGGGACATATGAGTGTATTAAATCCTGCAGTACTTCACACGCAATAGGTACATTATTACCTGAAAGATGAAATAAGCTTGAAATAAAAAGGCCAGCTCCCTGAATTAAAAAATCCCTCCAACTGCTTTGAAGCAAAATGACCAATGCCTTTACCTGATTAGAATTGACAGAGACTAACTGAATCTTTCAGAGGATTAACGCGTTTGTCTTTCAAATCCTAAGACCCAGATTCTAATTCAATCACAAATAAAATGTCTGTTCTGATGGCACAGCCTGTAGTACAGTGCTTTTTCTGTAAGGTGAGAGAAGTTTTAGAACAAACATTTAAAATTGCACTCAATCATAAAAGTGAATCCAGAGTAGAATAAGGCATCTGCTAACATGTTCCTGATAGAAAATTACTGTCATGCAAGGGAAGAATATGAAATGTTTATATACACAAGGTTTTCCTGTCATTTTGTGCATATACATTTTAAAGTTTCACATTGCAAAGACAAGACAAGAAATAGAAGAACATTTTTTTTTTTTTTTAATATATATATACACACACACACACACACACATATAAAAAAATAATTGAAATTGCCCTGAGGCACCTACCCTTGCAGGATTTAATTCTTTACGTGGGGCAATTAACAGGAAATACACACATAAAACCTCTGATTTCTTCCTCCAAAGCAAGAACAAGAGCAGGACCAGTGAAAAGGACTGAATATCCTACCCGGCAATGTCCAAAGAGGACATAATTAACCTATATTGAAATATGGAAGGCAAATGAAGATGAATTCAGGCTGCACTGATGGTGATCTAGAGTTAAAAATCACAAGAAATTTCTGTGAAACATACTGTAAGTGTTTTAATACACAAATGCTTCTGTTAAATGTGGTTCAGCATTTCCTTTCCAATAGAGAGGATTTTAGATGGTTAAATYTCCTGCATATTACTGAGCCTATGATCATTTTTTTTTCCTTTCCTCAAGAAGTACAAACTTTAAAAATAAGCAAACAAGTCGCTCCTACATTCATCAGGAGAAATCCTGAAACAGTTCAATGGTGACTATCTCTGCTTTTAATATTAGTTTTAGAGAAAATATTACATAACTAAAATATATGACTTTTGAAATTCCCTGCATTCATATTAGATTCAAAATCAGTACTTAGCAAGTCTTTATTTTTACTTTAATAATGTATGTATTCCTTAGCTATAAGGTCGCTACTCACTAATTTATCTGGAGAGCCTTTGAAAGTTATTAATAGCTATTGATACTATTCTCAGCGCAAAGACACTTACAGTGCCAATCCAGCACATCCATCTGTCCAATTACATTTCTAAAGACACTGCAGAAATGATGGTGACTGTTTAAAAGTGGTTCTTAACAGTGAGAGCTCTCTGCAGATCATGCCGTTTATTTTAACAAGAAGTCCTCTCAAAGCCCAATCTAAAGTTTAAGAAAGATTTCCTTAAACAAGTGAAATTTTAATTCCACAATATAAGGAAGGCAAACCAGTATCATCTAATTGGAGTATTGTTCTATGAACTACACTGTTTTCATTATCTAAGAATTTCACACATCTTGTTAGCTCCACTAGCACTATAATTGAAGGATATTACAAAATAAAAGCAGGTATCATAAGAAAACGTGTGAGAAACAACTTCACGCACCTTAAAATGTTTACAGAGCTTTCACATTAAGTTCTTTTGCAGTATTTTAGTGCCCCCCTCTCCCCCTTTTCTTTCTGGTTACAGATTAATATTCTATACAACATACTTCTCTTTCTGCATTTGTATTAGAAATACCAGCTCAGTCCTGTAAATATTTACAGGTGAATATAAACTTCACTGTGGCTATACAACTACAGCAGACTGGCTCAGTTGAAAGTAAACTCAAATAAGCATCTACATTAGACACTAGGCTTTTAAACTAAATGGAGTAATGCATCAGAATCATTTAAAAGTACATTTACTGTTACCAGTCTGTAGAGATTCCAAGAAAAAAAAGCTCAGTCTTTGACTAACTAAAACCTCAGAATGTGCAAATGGAACACCAGCTGAAGCTATAAACTTAGCCTTTAAAACAGTACGCGACTAACTACATGGGCTGCACAACTGGAGACTGAAGACTTTAGAGAAGTACCACTGCAGAGTCAAAACTGAGAGGCCATATATCTTTGGATTGAATACCTACAGAAGTTAAAATTTTCTGTTCACTTGTTTCTTACAATTTTAATATAGCGGTTTATATGGCCCAAAATGAATGATTCTTTTAAAGGTCTCCAGTGCTTGAATTAACTTGTCTGCTTTGATACTGATTATTCATTGCACATATTGCACTCTAATCCTCAATTATCTCAGTTTATCAAGTTTCTTTATGATAAATCCTATGATAGAGGATTGAAGCTAGTGCACTAACTAAAATAACATGCCTATTGCCTCACTTCTATTTCAAATCGGAAGAAAGTCTATGTCCTCCTAGGAGGGATTGTGCAGACAGGTTGCTGCAGGAAAGCAAAAGGATTGGGACACAAGGAATGTCCAGTTTATGCTTCTTTCTCACCTTTATCTCACCTATCATACTTGGCAATGTCTGCAGTCTTCTGGCACTATGGGTATTTCTAAGGAGTCTGACAGGGTCAAAGATACCTGTACCTAACTCATGAACATTGCAATCTAGTATAATCTACAAAACAAAGGCCATGAAACTTCCCTTAATGCACATTTTAGCTAAGAGATCTTCCTTAGAAGAATTTCCCATATTACTATAGGATACATCTTTTCAGAGGCTGAGAACCCAGTAGAACATATAACAGCTTGCTGTAAAATGTTAACTAGACCCACTGCATAAATTTGCTCCCTAAATCCAAAGGATTTAGGATTAAACTTTAACCAATTCTTGATGCTTTTCTCTGCTAGACTGAAGACCCATCTCTTATCAATTTTCTTTTTCCTCCTTATTTGGGTAGTTATAAGGAGCTATCAGGTTACTCACTAGCTGCTTTTTTTTTAGATTTTATTTTATTTAAAGAAACACCTTATTTCATTCACCTGAAGGCGTATTTTCCAATCCTTTAATCATTTTCATGGCTCTACAAACATTTAAATCAGCCTACACCTGTTTGACAGGGAAAATTAACTATACCAAACAAGTCCCTGCCACTTTCCCTCACAGAAGAATTCTGTATCATCACAATAACGTTATAGCATCAGTGGTGGTTATGACTGGCAAGAAAACAAAGAGGTGAGTATATTACTGGTAAAGCTAAGGATGACATGCACGCGATGCTATATGGCCAAAGGTTCCCAAAACCTGGCACAAAAAAGCACAACAGCTGGCCTGATCTAAGTAATTTTTTTAAATACAGAACAGTACAGAGAAAACATGTTTACTTTGATCTTCAAGAATGAACGGAAATATCTGAGTTAAGCATTTTGTCTATCCTCAAGCTGTAACTAGCCAAGAACAAACTAATTTGTTTGGGCTGAGAACAAGAGACATCAAAATTTTATGGCAAAGCATTGTTGTTTTAACAAGCTATGAAACATCAAGCTAAGATGCAAGAATAAAAATATTCAGTCTCAAGCACAATGAATAATGAAAGCATATACTCTGAAAAACAAAACAACAAAACCTGCAGATTTTAAAAGTTTGCAGACAAAGCTGTACAAATGCACTGAGAAATGAGGGATTCCTGCCCCAAAACCAAAAGGACTACAGACAAGACTAACAGGTACTGCCTATAACCAGGTGTGGCTTTGTTTTAAATTTCAGGGCTTTGTAATTGGCTGTTTAGTCTTCTTTAAAGCTATATACAACAACATAAAATCAAAATACCACACAGCTAACAAGAACATCTCCTGCAGCTAATGAACACCTGTGTAATATGCATGAGTTTCATAAACTCCCATTAAAGTAACAGGAATGCCTAATCCCAATTCGTTGTTAAAAGGTCAAATGTATTTTAACTAGTATTCCTGTTATTCTAACTAGCATTCTAGTCTTCCTGGGACTCCCATCATGCAATCACTAATAACATATTGTCTTTGTGCCTGTACACAGCAATTACAGGATACACTTGTTTCAAGATAAGGATAATAATGGAATTATTATGAAGTTCAGGAGCTATATCAATTCACCATCAAGTCTCAGGATTTTCAAGTCTAAGAGATTGCCTTCTTCAAATTGTTTTTGATTTACCTCCTCTGTTGATTATGATTCTTTGTGAGGACAGTGCAAACACTGTGCTTCAAGGAATAATAAAAATATAATCCTCATTGAAGATTACACAAGATTTGCAAGATCGTAAGCCCTTGAGGCACGTAGCATTCTTCTGTTTGTCAAATCTTACTTTTCTAAACATCACAAAAGCAAGATGCATTCCCAGTGCATGCCTTTTCTTAAATGTTACAAGTTACACAGTAAACAGATGAAGAAAACAGATGAAAAAAACAAACAAAACCCACCAACCAACCCACAGGATGCAATTTTATGAACTATTTGCAGAACCCTATGATCCAGCCCATGTCTCTGTATTTCTAAAGAAATAAAAGTGCTGCATAAAACACACTTCAACAAGCTTTCCTTCTACAGTGTCTTCTTTATTGAAACTTTTATTCAAACTTCTCTGGTCTTAGCCAAAACTATTTCCCAGAGCTAAGACTGGAAATATCATTACTTCACACAAAAGTGGTGGGTTTTGCTACTATGAAAACAGTTGTAGGGTTATCAATAAGCAGTAATACAAACACAAGATTTATGCACATTCAATGTTGCAATAACAGATTAGACTATTGGCCCATCTAGTATGATTCAGGGTTTTATAATGCCAAAGGGGATGATCATAGAATAAATCTTCTCCATAGACAGATTTTTTTATTGGATTCCCTCAGTTAGAAGCTAACATCCTTGGAAAATGTGAAGGATTATTAATAACAGTTTAATAATAACTCAGCAAGGCCTTATCCACTGTGGAGAGACATGTGTTACATACTCAGCATACACGGGACAGTAAGTTCAGCACTGATATATGTCTTGCTAAAGTGCTAGCACAGCGGAAGGATACTGATGCTTAACTACACAGCAAATGTAAACAACTTATGTTGCTGCTCTCCTCACACAGAATGATTTGGGGTTACAGATCAACATTTAGAGACTCCKAGATGCAGTGATTGAGCACATATGAAAACCAGCAATGGCAAGTGAAATCTACCTAAAAAAAATACCAGAAAGCTACGGGAGAACATTTGCAAGGAGCTGCACAGAAATCTCTCTGATAAACTACCCGTTTCTTCTGTTTGCATCAGCACAAGGATGCTGGTCATCAATTTGGTTTTACAGAAGGATGAATGAGGTGGGAATTCTGTTTTGAGTAAAACTACAAAAGGAATTATTGAAATATATTAGATCTTCAAAGTTCAGGGGCAGAAGTAAAATTTACAGTTGTGAGGTACACTAGGTCTTCTGTTAGCCTAACACAAGTACATCAGTCAAAGCCTCCAAAGAAAAATAACACTGCAAAACATTTAGAACTTATTTCCTCAACATGCCTTTGACATCAACAAAAATGACAAATCGGGGGGGGGGGGGCACAAAAAGAGACTTATTTTGAAATGTTGATTTTCAAAACATGAACTTAATGAGAAAATGTTCTAATACCCAAAGGTGACCAGAAGAATGATCAGTGTCTGAATCTTTCACTCACTAAGTATACAGTAGCAAAATCATCAGTTTGGTATATTGCCATCRTCAGTTTGGATAATGCCATACCCAAGTGACTGCTACAACTAAGTCTCTTCGCTTCTACAGTCATGTTACCTTTCATGCTAACATATGGCCCCCAAATCTAAGCTTCTCTAATGGCTTCTGCGATACAGTTTCTCACTCTTGATCAAAAATTCATGGATCACTGAAACTGAGATTAGAGAGAGTAGAAGAAAAACTGACCTAAATATGAAAGCATTTTGGGGTAGTCTATGTGTAAGTATTTCTATTGGGCACTCCTGTTCCTAGTAAACCACTAAATACTAAATGCAAACTCAGAAAATACGGTTATGAAGTCTCCTATTTACAACCCAGCTATTCAATTTAGCACCTATATTTGCTATTTTTTTTCCTTTAGAGTATCTTAAACCATTTAAAAACAAGATGTTACAATGATGCTCTAGGAATAGAAAGACATAAAGTCTTGTCTAGAGAGATAAGATTTACTGGCTCAACAGAAAAAGTTAGAGACATGAGTTATAAATTCCCTTCCTCCAGCAACATTCTGTAAGCATTTAGAAAGCAATAAAACAATCTCTCATATTTGCTATAACTGAGAGAGGGAAACAAGGAGATGATATCTATAAGCAGATAAAAAAGAAAAAAAAAAAAAAAGAAGAAAAACACCATGGTCAAGCATGCAAACTGAAACATAATGTATACAAGAGCTGGAAGAAGACACTTTTGAGGTACTGCAGAAAGAGATAAGAGGAATAGGAAAATATGATGGAAATAAACCAAACAGTCAAGAGTCCACAATTATGCTGAAACAGAGAGTACATGTGGGAGGTGGATGGATGGAGTGAAACTAGGGAAGAATTTCATGGTACAAACAGACACAATGCCACAGAGAGAGAGAGAGAACACTCTGGGGCAGGAGTTAAGGATCAAACCACTGAAATTATTCAAGTACATAAAGAAAGGAGTTGAGTTGCAGGCACGTTAAGTGAGTTAACCTGACACAACCTAGAGCAGTTAATGCCCACAGGCATGCCATTATCTTGCGTCAAATGCAAGCCCAATTGAAGTAGCTTATTCCCCCTCACCTTCCATGAGAGAAAGGTAAACTAGCTCATGTTTATCTTGAGATCCAAGCACACACAATGGGAGTTAATACAAGACACGTTGCACTCAATTCATCTCTAGGCTTGCCTTGGAGCTACTTATTGCTTTACCTACAGTCTACAGTGCAGTCCTGAAAATCCCCACAGAGATGACACCTAAGTCTCAGCAGGCCTGAATTTCAGAGCTACCTTCATTTATTTTCTTAAAATGCCACAAGACCTTGAAGTCCATATGCTCAGAAGCACTTGAGTCTTGACAAAATTGAGCACAGTTGTACCCACTTGCCACCTAAACAAGATCCAGAAACTATGTATCCCCCATCTACATCTTCCTAAAGGAGATGTCAGTCAGATAGTCCCACACATAAGAGTTCCTTATGAAATGCAATGGTAGCTTCAACTTTGTTTTCAAATACAGCCTGAGAAAGCAAAGCCCTGACATACAACAGTTTACGAGTCAGAGAAGTCCTACCTCATGGATCAGATCTGCCCTTAAAAGCACACTGTCTCAACTTCTGTGCTCTGGGGACACTCCACTCATACCAACACTCTTTAAAAGCCAAAGCTCTCATTCTTTTTATGGCCAATTCATTTTAGCTAAATGAACTCTCATTTAGCTCCACTTTTTCAGGCCATTCATGTTTAGCCCCATTTGCCTTACCTCAAAAAACTCTTTACACACCACAGCCTTTTTCCCCCTCTAGTCCTGCATCCTAGCAAATCTTCCTCCCAAAGTTCTCTCCACGTCCGCTTGCAGCCTTTTCATTCATTCACCTTTCATTTGAGTGCTCCCTTAATCCTTTCCATGTGAATCGAGTAACTCCAAAAACCTGTCTAGACTGGCAGAGGAAAAAGTGGAGTCTTGCCTCACCCACTCCTCACAGCTCCTGATCTACAAGACCTTAAAAGGAACTACAACCTATGTTTCCTACACCTTCCTCGACTAATTCTCCTTATGCAGCCTTTGACAATCTTTCCTGGTTGCACAGGACAGTATAGCATAGCATAGCTGCCTTGAATACAACCTATTCCGGCCTTCCATAGCTATAACCATAGCCCTGCTACATGCCTCTTCACCCTGAGCACAGCATAAATACAGAATGACTACCACGATGAACTTCTAATCAAGTTTCTCCAACTAGACAGCTACCTACGAACAACAGTTCAACCACTATGCTCAATCAATTTATGTAACCAGTGCAGTCCCCACGATGAATTCATCTGCTTCATGCCACAGATACTTCAACTGCTCAAGAATTCTTCACCTCTCACTGCAGTATGTGGCTCCACGACCACACACCGATTTGCTCCTCACTAATGGCATGCAGCCTTAGCCGAGAAACATGATCTGCCGAGAACTCCACAACAGTAATTTATGGTCTGCTGCAACTTTAAACATCCAGTCATTTGGCCTTCTGCAGTAGGTACTAAGGTCATGCAATCAGCTTGGTTAAATTTTGTATAAAGCAGTTTCCCAACCTTTTTCCGTGGAATCTGCTTTAAGAGTATTCGTAACATCTTATTCGCTCCAGAGATTTCAAGACATGCTAGCTACACAGCCTTAAAAGGAATTTTCAGAAGTTCAGTTATGTTCTTACCATTTTGTCCAAACATTTCCTTTTGCTTCTGGAATATGCTGATGAGTGCTCAAATAGAAGTTTGTATCACATTCTTGCTGGTGCTCTTTGAAGGCTTTTTTCTGTTTCATCTCTTTGCTGGAGCTGAGAGTTGCAGGTGATCACCTACAACTCCTCCTCTTTCATTTTAGGAAAGGGAAGTCTTCCACTCACAACTCAGCTCCTTGTCCATAGTGTCAGCTTTGCTTCAGGCTACTCCCTCAGGCTCGAGTTCTCGAAGCTTGGTGATACAAAATCTCTAAGCAGACATTTCCACTTCAGTAATGTACTCTTCTGAATGATGTTTCCATTTCCAAAGGTACTTGGTATCTGGTTTGCTCTGATTATCAGATTGCGGAACTCAAAAGACAGATAAAATCTCCTGGTGATGAAATGTGGGTGGAATTTCCCTCAAACACCCAGCAAATTGTCTTCAATACTGACAGCTGTTTTTTCTTCACTAATAAAGTCCCTCCCTCCATGACAGGTAGTTAAATGTGATGCTTAATGAAATGAATCAAGTAAACTGGGATGCTCCTATTGCTCAGTTTGGTTGACAGTAGACTCACATAATCTAGCCTTTAACATTCTTTACTTTTGTAATCAATTTCTCCAAGTGCTGCTTCTGCCACAGGTTTTTCTTTGTGTTTCTGCCACAAGACAGCCAAATCCAATTACACTAGCTTCTCCAGTTTCTGGTGTGTTTCTTCCTGTCTAATCCTTGTGTTTTACATAGTCATGATCACAGATCGAAAAAGCTGTTCCCTTGAGAAGAAAATTGTATCTGCAAGACAAGTATTGTGCCAAATCACCGAGTCTGATGCTCAGCCGGCCGTCTGAAAGCTTAGGAACACATTCTGCCTTGTTTCTGTGAAACAGGCTTCATGAACCTTCACCTTGCCCTTCCTTCTCTCTCCCCATCGTCACCCTCTGAAGAACCTTCATCAGGATTCTACTTGCCTCCAGCTTTGGCACAAATCCTCAAATACAACAAGGTACTACTTGCACTCAGACTGTTCTGCTAACCACCCCAATGAACTTTCCTCAAGCATAAACATTCAGGATCCTTTGGCCACAGTTGGTTTCTGCATGGGGAAAAGAATGAGGGAATAAGAAGAAGAAACATGATTTCTTCCAGTTCTGTTCCCTGGACTGAAGAAGAAGCTGAGCATTCTTAACTTAGTCCCAAGATCTTCCTGACAAAAATTTTATGGCAATTTGAGTTCCCATGGAAGCTGCTCCACCTGATCACTTTTAAGGCAAGCAGCTCTAAGTTTCTTGTGTTTCCCATCCTCATTGCCTTACACTTCTGGCCCAGCTGATAAAAGCTACGACTGATATTGCTCCTGAACAAGATGCTACTTAGAAGACTACCACTAAAGTGAAAGTTTGCRTCTTTCTTCTCTCTCCTTTCCTCCTGATGGAAAAAGTCTGTAATCTTATTAACTGCAACAGCTGTAAATAGTTGCTGTTCCAAAGCAGTCCCACGTGGCCTGGGATGGCCCTGACAAATTCTTTTAACTTTGAGCTCCAAGAACAATCATTCTCACCCGAAGTCGGCAAATCCTTCTGTTCTTTAGCTCAATACATTCAAATTAACTAGTTCCTCTAAAATAAATCTTTTTGATACAAGGTTTCACAAATCTCCTTTTCGAACCACAGTCTTCTACTCCCCATCCCCAACTGCCAATGGTCTCTTCACCCATGTCTTGAGATTTCCACATTCTTCTTTCCTGGATTGTGTCCTGAGTTATTCATCTTAATAGTTCCCCTGGACTCAGCCTAGAACCTCCCTTTAAGTCACTTGCACAGTCATCTAATCATACCCTTAATCCTTCCTGGCAGATCTAACCCCAACCAGCTACCCGAGCCGAGAGAAAGAAGGAAGCCCTGCCCTACCTGTTACATGTTACCAGTCCCATGCCCTTACAGAAATAATGGCATGGAATTCCTAGATCATCTTTCCTGATAGTTACTGTTCCACCGACCACCTTTTTTTCTCCTGATGACTGCTAAGACCATGTTTTTGTCCTTTCTACCTCTCCTTGAAGTTTATGGCTTCCTAAATGATCTCCTTCAGCCTTTTCAGGTGAATATAYGGTTACAATGGATTTCAGCCTTTCATGAAAGGGGTCTAAAAAGATAGTCAAGGACGGAGAGGAAAGAAAAAAAGTATTTCAACAGATTTACGAGGAAAAACATATTAAGCTAAGGCTGAAAATGTATTTGATAATATATATGGGGAAAAAGTCTGAGAATACTGTTATTATTCCCAAATGCAAGATAAAAAAAAAAAAAAANNNAAAAAAAAACAAAAAACCAAAACCAAAAAACCACAAACAAACTAGCTTTAGATAGCACGCTTAATGCTAAAAAAAAATTGTGACATAATTAAAAAAAATATCAAGTTAGGCTCATCATATACTAGGTCTTCTGGGGTTCTTTTTGGTCTCAGAGAAGGTCGGTTGCTTTTTAAATAGCACAAAGCAGGGGAGGAAAAAGACCAAATCTTTACAGCACAAAAATAAAGCAGCACAAGACTCAGTGGGATGTTCTGGCACAGTTCTACACAAGTTTCATCACAGGAGTCCAGGACAGCATTAGAAAACACCTGCTGGCAGGACAATCCCGCTGAATACTGAGAACAGGGCTAAAGACAGACTTGGGTGTCCAATAAAAAATGGAAGCAAAAACCGGACAGAATAAGCAAATTTGGTTTTATATGAATGAGAAGTTTTTGTGTAGGAGTAGTAGTGGGAATAAAATTTCTTCACATTTTATTGTGTAATTTTGCTGTGTAGTAGTGTTTCAGTATGATTTATTGTGTAACGCTATTGCATGGCATCATTTGTTGAGCAACTTTGCTGCGTGGTATAGTTTTTTATTTAATGATATTGAACATTAGGCAATGGTCTTGCATGCCATAATTTGTGTTTTCTGTTGAGAAACATCACTGCCATAGTTCTTGACACAAAGGTGAATTGCATGAATTCACACAACAGTGCTGAATTCATGATTTTAATGAGTATTCACTCAGAGACGGCAAATGGAGACTTATTTTTTTCTGAACGAAGACACATGCAGAAAAGCCGCAAACTGAGCGGGTATTTAAGCAGAACTTAGGGCATTAAAATATGATTTCATTAAATAACAATGCAGCGTTGCCTCATAAAGACACTTTCTTATCCGGAGCTACCTTGTAACTACATTGTGTGATATTACATGTTTCACATATCTATACCTGACTGTAAAAACTACAGGAGGACCTTGTTTTACGTACTACTGGGTATAAATAAGAACAGTAACATGCTTTTGATGTGACTTAGGCTCTGTCCAAAACTATCCTTGCAGGGAGCTGCTGAAATCCAGAATCTGAACAAGAAACTCTCCACCCACACTACTGAACTTAGAGCAATAATTTAAAATTTGCATTAGTAAATTAGTAAAAGACTTTAGCATATTTTAGATGCCATCACAATGTCATCCTACTACTGCTTAAGATTCTCCAAAGCAGCAGGAGGAGGAAAGAAAAGTTTGCCCTATATGTAGTATTAATGTAAGTTACTTATCTTTACATTCATTACATAAACTTCCCTCTTCATCCTTCTTCCCCCCGCCCCCGATCATTTTTGCTTATAACAAATGTGGTCCGTATATAGACTTAAACAACATGTGTGAAGTTAGGAAATGTATCAGAACTTGAAATCTTTTTCCAAATAAATCAAGTAATCCATAAGGATTATCAACTTTTTATATCCATTTTTATATCCATCTGAAAATGCTATTGATTGGCTAGAACAGCATCTCTTTCATGAATTACCTGGCAGCCTACGAACAATTGTATGTTGCAAGAGGCAGAGAAAGAGAGCAAACACTGGTACATTACAATGCAGTGCTGCTGCAAGCATTTTTATTTGATCTCATATTCTGGCACATTTTAAATACAGAAGAAAAACATATGCATGCAGGCCTAAATTTTAAAATATGGCAAAAAAACAGAAGATAGGCTGGGAAGGCAAATTGGGGGGGGGGGGGAGTGAGCTCTCTCCATCTATAACATAAGATTAATTTATTATCTGACAGATGGCAGAAGGGAGGGGGAGCGGAAAAGAAAAAAGACTGCTGATGCAGTAGTGAGCTTCCCATCTGTAATGAAGGCCCCACATTCTCGCTTATCATACTGCCACAAAATACATCCATAGTTGCATTCACTCCAGAGTTTTGCTCCATGTATTTCTAGGTTTAAATCAAAATAGCCTAGACCTCATCGTTGCGTGGACAACTAAAAAGTGAAGAAAACATCCAGAGAAGTGATTCTTCTGCCAACTGCCCAAGGCTACTCACAACAGCAACTATGAAAGCTGCGACTCTACCCTGCTCATTTCATTTGACCAACGAGAGAGAGCCATTCACGCTGACCAATACTTCCAGAGCTACCAGTCATTGTAGCAAGTTACCATCTCATTTGCTGTTCCAGCACTGAAAGCTGCTTTTTCACATTTCTCCATATTCCAAGACATTTTCTCTTCCTTCAGCATCTTCCACGTTGCAGTCATGGGGTGCCAATACAAAAATGGAGCACATTGAAAACAGAAAACAGCAGAACCAACCCAAACGCACTTAATATAAAACGACAAGCTTCTGCGTTGACAGTAACAATCATTTCCTCATTTAGTTTGCTGAACTCCACGCGATGCTGTCACAGGACTCCCACCTGCCGCAGAAGCCAGAGGCCGCCGGAGCTCCGGCGCGAATTACCGGAGGGCCTCGCTTACCTCCGACATCAGATTCCCGCATGACCACCCCAAGGCACGCTGCGGTGAGAGGGAACCAGAGGAACGACGGCTCTGGGAAGCGGATTTTGCTACGTCCAGCCCGCAGGCGCCCGGGGACACCCTCACCTTGCCGCGAAGAGATGCCCCGCGCACCCCGGGCCGTTACACGGGATTAAGAGAGATAAACAAAGCACCCAAGCACACCCAGAAAGACGAGGAGAAGAAGCGGGGGCGGAGGGGCCTGGCCCCCCGCCGCGGTCCCAGACCCGGGGACCCGGGCCCGGGCCCGCCCGCCGCCTCAGCCCCCTCGGCGCCCGCCGCGTCTCCCGGGAGACGGGGCCATTTTGAACCGCTGCGCCTCAGCGGCAGCGGGCGGGGGGCGCCGTGCACGGCGATGGCGGGGCCGGGGCTGCCGGGGGCCGCCGTGGCGCGTTACCTCGGATGCTCCAGGTCCAGCGGTAGAACTCGAGGGTGTCGTTCACCACGCTGGACACCAGGCCCATAGCGCGGGGGGGCTCGGCGGCGGCACCCATGGCGAGCAGCAGCAGCAGCGGCAGAGCCGGCAGACCTGTCTCGGCGCGTGCGTCCGTGCCTCTGCGCCGGGGCTGCTGCTGCTGCTGCCCTTCTACAGCCGGGGATGTGATTTAAATCTCTATCTCTCGGTATCTTCCCTCCAGACTCCGCCTCGCTCCCGTCACCGGCTCCCGTGCCCCGCGGGCAGGGAGGAAGGCGAGGAGGCGGAGGCGGGGGGCGGGGGGGGCGGCGCGGCGGCCGCGGCTCCGCAGCACCGCCGGCGGCTGCCCGCGGGGTGCGCGGCTGCCCGGCCTGGCCGCGCAGGCGCAATGCGGGCGCCCAGCCGCCACCCGGCTGAGGGGACCGCGCCGGGAGCAGGTGCAGGGCGGCTCGGCGGCCCCTGGCGCTCCTTCGGGGACCTCTCTCTACCCTCAGTGGGCGTCCGGGGCGGAAAAGATGTGCTTATTATCTTAATTTGCCTTTTTTTAAAAATAGGTGTGTTTTTACCAGACGGGGGAATAAATATTTCAGTCAACTTTTATTTCCTTTCTTCCTTTTCTCTTTTTAGCAGTTTGGATTTTTCTTCCTCTCTCCTTCCCCTCTTGCTCCCCCTTGACAGACAGGCCGAGGCACCCACGTGAGCGGTGCTCACTTTACCTCAAGCTGTTTGAGGTAAACCAGCAATCGCAACGGGATCTCGCTATCTCCTTGCCCCACTGGTGGTGGTTAGTGGCATTTCCCTGGCCACCAACTTGCCCAGCCTCCTCCAGGCACCACTGAGGTGCCTTTGGCATGCTCTCCCCTCCATCTCCTGGATCACAGCCTTTGTGGTCACTTCAGGGCGCAGAGAGGTTTGACCGCCTGTACCGTTGCTCAGCGCTGCAGGTGAAGGAGCCTCCGTGGCAAAGGCCAGCAGGGCTGCGGGTGCAGTCCTGGTTCATCCATTCTGCATCCTACGTTTCAACCCCAACAAACCCTCTGCCTGGTGTGGGTGCACCAGCTGCTCCTCACACCCTTTGCCTCTTATCTCCTCCTGCCAGCTTGTCTTTCTCCCTCCCTGTCCCACGATCCGCGTAGTGCGGGTGGCTGCATGACACCCTCACGATCGGTTTCCCCACTGAGGGACAGGAGGGGAGCTGCTCCACCCGAGTTGCGAGCTTTCCTCCTGGCAGACAGCAGATCAGATGTTATCTACCTCTCCCTCCCCCAGTCCGCCAGCACCTGTGTCACTCGTTGTCACTTGGTTTTGGTGAGCACAGCTTCCACTCCTCCTGCTGGGTGAGTCACACTCTGCTCAGCTCCTGGACCGCCCTGGCTGCTGCGATCCCAGCCCTGTGGACGGGAGAGGCACACTGGCCATCGCTAGTTACTCCACCGCGAGCAGAGCCGCTGCGCCTGGAGCTTGGAAACCAGCAGGTGTTTGGGAGTAGGGATCACCTGCACGGGGGAAAGGAGGAGCTATGAAGAGGGCATATGTCAACTGCTGGAGGCCTGGATGGACACGGCAGTCCAACTTACCCCAATGCTGCCTGAAAGTTGGAGCCGAAGCAAGGTTACCACATGCTGATGTATGGACATCTGCTACTTCTCTCACATGAGAAGAGTCAATCAAAACCACGCATGAATTGCACTGACTTGAATTTTATTTTGATGGCACTGATCATGGCAGGAGGTCTGATGAGAGCTCTRAAATGGATCTGTCACTGGGTAGGGCACAGTGAACACCAACTAGCTTCCCAAGTTGCAGGCAGACAGCGTAGTGTTAACTGTGGTTCCTGTGCCTCCTTCAGGTGAAACCACTGCAGCGGATTGTTGGGCTGTTAGAAACTTGATGTGTGTTTGGCATCATCTGAAGCACAGCTTCAGAACTTTTTTTTAATATTATCATTTAAATCAAAAGGAAACCAGAAGAATTAGTCATAATCTTCAGATTGGTATATGGCCATTTGCCTTGGCCACATGTTTGAAACAGAATGGGCTACTGAATGAATCAACATGACAAAGGATTGCACTCCCCTGCTGTCCTTGATGTCAGGCAAGATGTGGACTAAGCAGAGTGCCACCAACACAAGGAGTAAAGATCCACAGCCTACCCAAGMACAAAAAGGAATAAGACATATTGGCAATATTAATACATATTCATAATAATTATTATTTCTATTATACCCTAGAAATACTTACTTCTTTATTAAAATGATTATTTATTTATTCCATGGAAGTCTTTTTTGCACAATTGACACTGATAATTATTGTTTATAAAATATTTATACAATCCAGTTTACTGTTTCATCTATTTCAGATTAGATGACTTTTCCTTGATTGCAATTAATTCCTTTATATTGGCAATATGATTGCACACAGATAATTTTAGAGAGCAATTAAGTCTTGAGAAGAGCCACAACAGAGCTGCAGAGCGTGGAGAACAGGGAGAAGATGAACAATCTAACCAGAGTAACTTCTGTGCTTCAAGAATTGACATTGGCTTTAGAAAGTGTGATTAAGTTTATGACAAACTATTCTTATTCGTTTAACTTTCAGCCTGCAAGCATGCAGAGATGGTTTTAAAATTAGGTCTGTGTCTGAGGGCTTCCAAACACATCCCAGCTAGTTTCCTACGTTTGTGCATCCAGCAGGATGTGCTGGTTCTAAGAAAGCTGAGACCCATGTCTTCTACTTAAAGAGAGCAGGAGGAGGAAGGTATCCAAGGGCGTAGCATCAAAGCAGCCTCCGAGGAAATCTGCAGCATGGTAGTCAGAAAAAGATGAATTTTTAATATAATTAATTAGCCAGTGTTGTCATCTTGTACTTGGTAATCTACACGTTCCTAAAACCTGGACATCTCAGATGGGTAAATTTAATCTTGGAAAAGGCAGGCCTGTGGCACCTGACCCCAGAGGAGCACACGAATTCCCAGCTGTGCTCCGGCCATTTGTCCAGTGCTCCAGGGTGCTTGTGCTGGCAGCAGGCAAGCCTGCATGCTTCAGGAAAGGTGCAGAAGGTAACAGGAAGTTGTGGGACAGCCTGCCCCAAGGAAGGTCTCCTCCCAGATCCCATTCCAGGTTTGCTTATACTCTGGGGTACAAACCGTTTGTATTCCTTCCAGACCTTTTTGTAAGAAAACAGTTAGATAGCTCATTTCAGAACTATTTCAAGCCATCTTCTGCTTCTTCATGATACAAATAAATAGCAGTAGAAATGTTACAAAGTCCAGATGATCAATGCATTTAGTAATGCATGTGAAAGAGCATTTATTCATTAATTTCAGTGAAGCATATTCTACTGTAATGTTTGATGAATGAGCAGATGCTTCTGCACTAATTGAAAGTGTTCCCACTGGGGTTTTGCTTCAGGTTAGCAATGTGATTGTTGTAAGGGGAAAGTGAAATACAGGTATGCTGGATAATATTTGTGAAGTGTAGTAGGAATAAAGCAGTCGGAGCTTTGTATGTTGCCGCCAGTGATCCCTCCAGTCAGCTCACCACAAGATAAAACCAGCGGTAAAAGAACTGTGCTTAGCTACAAAGAGAATCACAACAATTTCCTGGTGGGAAACCATAAAAGTGCTTGTATCAATGCATTTGACAGAAGATCTAAATGTTACACCGTGTGRTAAGGGACAACCTATTCACTTACCAGTAAAGAAGGCATACAAAGTATTATATGCGCTAAGCATGACCAAATTAAAATTGTTCAAAAGACCTCAACTTTAGAAATGTATGTGTTTGGATTACTTTAACTATTGAACTATCATATTTTTTCATTTGATTCCATCAATGTTTTAAGAGGGAAAATAATGAAATAAATCAGCACATCAGTTTGCAGTGTATGGGATTTTCTTGCTCAGCCTGTCAAATTTATATGCTCCTTGCAATGAAGCTTTCTAGCTGATATGCCTTATAAAGACTGCTAGCTGTGCCAAAAAAGCTCGTCTGATCTTTGAATCAACAAGCACAGGCTTAAGTGCATGCATATGCAATAGTACAACTGCTATCTGCTTCAATACAGAGGCTGGTTTAAGGCAGCTTTACACTATACATGCTTRAAAGAGGGTGTTTTCAAACAACCATAATTTTTTAAAAATAATAACATTAAAACCAACAATGTGTCTTTCAGCACTAATTAATTTTTTTTTGTTTATTATGTAATATATTGTTAAGTCTATAATTTGAGGTGGGGTAACTCAGGCACACAGGGATTACACAGCTTTTGCACAGGGAATCTTCCGTAGGATCCGAAACAGATCCATCTCTTTTGTCTTCTAAACCATCTGCTAGATGCCATCTGTCCTTTCATCCATTCAACTGCATCAAAACAGGTTTTTTCCAAACCAAATGTATCGGAATGATGCATCAGAAAGTATCCAGAGATGTTAATACTCAGCGCAGGCTTTGGCCAAAACTTACCTTTGAGGTGAGTTCCCACTAGGTTCCACCTCACTTGCATCTGCCAGCACCAGCACTGAATTTGATTTCTGTCTGTACCAACTTCATGTTTTGAACATCAGCTATTTTTGCTGTGGTTGCATCTGAAATATCAGAATTAAAATATGTTTAATATCCTGGCTTAAATGCTCAAGGGCCAGACCCAACAGRGAGAATTCCTAGTGAAGTAAATACAACTTTTGTTTCCACAGGACTCTATATACATATTGACATTTCTTCTCCATCTTTCTACCCAAAAATTTGGTCCCGAGAAGAAGACCAGGGAAGTGGTGGACATCTTTCTCCCAAGCTACATCAGGTTTTATTCCCAAGTAAATATCACTATGGTTTGACTCCAGATCATTATGTTTACAGGCTTTAAACTGTAGAACTAACCCCATTTACTGCAAATCTGGACAGTGACTGGAAGTGTTGGCCTGCAGTGCTGGGCTACATCCTACTTAAACTGCTGCTGTTCTGTACTGGTCCAGAAGAGSAGCCATTAATCCAGTGCTTCCCAGCCCCATTCTGAGGGTGTCATTTGTCATTAATTCCTCTGTGGGAGATTTCACCCTAACCAAGAAGCTAATGTGTAAGACACAGTATATGAGATGTGTTGTATACTCAGCAGGTGCACRTTCATAGCTTTACCTGTGTTTCAGCTTCCTTTTAAAAATGAGTGTTTCATGGACATGAGAATGATAAAACCCTGTATGCATACTATCTCATTTTGCCTTAGTGATACTTTTCTTACATGGTTTCTCATACTTTTACACAGCTAAGATTTTTATCTGCAGTGATATCTGTCACAGCATCTATCATTTGTGAGGTGTGGCAAGCACGCTTTTGCAATGAGGGCTTCATATGTGTACATGCTGGAGAATGGCTATGCCAAACTATCAGCTGATGTTTTGAGGGCACTATGTTGAAACGACAGCAACATGTATAGTCAGATCTGCAGCACCTCGCTAACTACCAAATCCAGCCTTTTCCATAGGTGTGTGTCACTGCTACTGCACCCACCTCACTGGGTGTGTCAGCCTCCTGAAGGCGTGTAGCTGTTTGTAGGGATGATTTTGCACCTTTGCTTCTGCACTAGTAATGGCCTGAAATGTAGGGCATAGTCCCCTGCAGAAGCTGCTTATAGCAATATAGTTAGGTGGAGGGGTGCTGATTACGCAAGCTGTGTGCTATTACACTGTCTCTGGCTGCTGCTGCTGTAACTGTGCGAGTATGGGTGGTAACAATGGTGCTGGGCATACCCTTTATCTGTGTGATGTGTGGAGGACAAAACTGTGGTAAAGGAGTGACATAAAGGCTGTGTCAGCCTCTGAGCCTCTGAACCAGTGCAACCTGGCCTTTCACTCTGCCAGGGGAATATTCTGTATATCCGTACGCTCTTGACAGACAGCCCAAATGCCAGTCCTCATTAGAGGCTCACATTGTCCTATCCCCAGAATATCATGTGGAAGTATTTGCCACAGGGTTATACATTTTATAAACAGCAGGTTAGCCATATAACACCCTACTGAGATAAGCGGGTGTTATTAACTTCATTTTATGTATGGTGAAATCAAGCCTAGAGAAAAGCAATGACAGTTCCAGCTCTTTGGAATGGAATAGAGCAAAAATGCTGTGTTCTCCCTTAAGTTAGCTAAGTCTTGTCCACTCACTAGTATAAACCCGTGGTTCACTGGTCTTTCCAGCACCATATTCAGGCATGATCAGTTAGGGCATGAGCCCCAGGACCCTGCTTTGAAAGAACCTGAAGACCCACTAGGTAGTTGCAGGCAAGCCAGACGCACACAAGACAGACCATTTCCTACACTGTATAGTGAAATTCCAAATTTCTCACAAAATGTGTAAGAGTTTTCTTGTACATTTTCATGCAGCGGCTGCTCTAAAGCTTTTTAGTTGGCAGGGTTCTCAACAGAAATTTTTGTAGTAGTTGTGTGTGTGTGTATAACACAGCGGTATTTTAAGAGAACAAAACAGGAGCAGAAAAAGATAATACAAGATAAGAATATTTAGTTGTTGAAATCAGAAAAACAGCCATTACCTTGTAAAGGACCTTGAAACTGTCTTCTACAAGCTCCTGTCTGCACTCAGCCCAAGTTGCCATACGTCCATCTCTCCGGCCTGGGGATAGGCAGGGAAATCCCCAGGGAGGGCTGCTGTGCAGGCGCAGCAGGCTTCCTGCTGGGGTTTGCACTGCCCATTGCAGGGTGTTGTGGTGCTGGGCTTGGTGTTAGCCTGTGAGCTATCCATTCTTAGCACAAGAGGCAATTAATACTCAGGAAGATTTTACCAGGATTACAAAGCTCTGGTGGGAAGGAAGTCACCTGTCCCCAAGGTAAGAGTCACAACTCTACATGGCAGCTAAATGGATTCCCAGAAGGGAAGGTGACACCCTAAACTGTTGTGCTTTTTAAAAGGCAGCTATTGCATTATGTGTAGGTGCACAAAATATGCACATTTTATCTGCCGTGCACATTTTATCAACCTTGCAACTAACCTTTGCCAACTTGCACAAACCTTTATTTTGCCTCAGGTCTTGTCTCAAAATTTTAGGTCTTATCTGTGTAAAGGCGCAGGATGCTTAAAACCAAAACCTGGGAGGCCTGACACTGGAAGAGGATCTATCTGTTAGAGGCAATATTAAAGTATGCCCAAATGACAAAGACCAACCAGATACTGTAATACCTGCCCAAAAATCACAGGAACAGAGGCACTCAAGGACACAGAATAATAGCTCTATATCTGAATTACCTCAAGAATTCACAAAGCAACATTTGGAACAGATCCTCAGCTTGTATAAATGAACAGGACTCTCTGGACTTCAGTAGAGTCTTTATGGACACCTATTTTATGTCGTTTACAGGCAGAAACACCAACAGAAATATAATACTTGCCTTTTCATTGAGAAAGCGGYAACTGAAAATGTGGGGGAGGCCAAAGATGCTGCACTAAAAGAGCACAATAAAATGTTTATAATTATATTAACATACTCTGAGGATCAATTTATTAATACATACCAACATGAAAAAAATCTTTATTTTTTTTAAATAAAGTTGTTGAATAATAAAATTTGTTTTTCTTTCTTCCTAGCTGATTCTAATAACAAAAGAACTGTGCTTGTTTGCTCTACTCCTAGTAAGCCATAGGATTTGAAGATGGAAAGCAATAGAGGCAAGTATCAATAATGACTCTGAACTTCAATAGAGAGGACTTCAGGGGGATTCCTGGTGTGCTAGTTCCCAGGGACTGCTGTTTTGAAAGACAAAGGAGCCCAGGAGAGCGGGTTGATATTCAAGGACAACCTCCTCAAAGCACGAGAAGCATCCACTTCTGTCTGCAGGACATGATGCAGGTGTGAAGAGGCCAGACTAACTGTAGGGGAACTCCTGACTGGGCTTAGATGGAAAAGGAAGCCTACGGGAGATTGAAGCAGGGATGGGCTGCTCAGGARGAATAAAGAAGGAATGCCCAAGCATGCAGAGATTGAATTAGGAAAGCCAAAGCTTAGCCAGGGTAAAAACTGGTGAAGGACATGAAGGGTTACAAGAYGAGCTTCTATAGGAACAAAAGCATCAAGAGGAAGACCAAGGCCAAGTGGACAGGTGACCTAGTGATGAAGGAGRTGGAAAGGCTGAGGTTTCTATGCCCCAGTCTTTACTGGCAAGGTCTGCTCTCAGGCTTCCCATGTGTTTGGTGGAATACAACCAATGTTAGAGGAAGACTGAGTTAGGGATTACTTAAGCAACCTGAACACAGAGCCAAGCAGGATACATGGCTGATATCACTGCAAGGCTGTTCTCTATCTCTTCAAAAGTCTGCAGTGATCAGAAGTTCCCAATGACTGCAGAAGCAAATGGCACACCCATCTTCCAGAATGGCAAGGAGGAAGAGCTGGAGAAATACAGGCCAGTTGGCTTTACTTCAGTCCTTGCAAATGTTATGGAGCAAATCCTTCTGTAAGCCATGTCCACGCACATAAGGGAAAAGAAAGTGATTGGGAAAAAACAGCATGGATTTACCAAGTGCAAATTGTGCTTGACCAACTTAATTGCCTTCTACAATGTAATGATTGGATTTGAAGATGAGGGCAAAGCAGTGGATGTCATTTACCTTCACTTTGGCAAGCTTTTGACTGAGTCTCTTGCAGCATCTTTGGAGCTAAACTAGAGAGAGATGGACTAGCTGGGTGAATTACAAAGTGAGTAAAAAACAGGCTGGAGCAACAGGCTGAAAGTGTCGTGGTGGCTATTTATAAGTGGTATTCCTTGGGCATTCATATTGGGACCAATATTGTTTAACATCTCCATTCATGGCCTTGACAGTGGAGCAGCGTGCGCCCTCCACAACTGCACAGATGATATCCAACTGAGGGGAGGAGTCATTGTGCTGGATGATATGGCTGCCATTGGAGGTACCTTGACAAGCTGGAGAAATGGGCTGACAAACATTTTATGAAATTCAGCAAGGGAAAATGCAGTCCTGTATCTGGGATGGAATAACACCATGCAACAGTGCAGGGTGGGGACTGAGCCAGAAAGCAACTTTGCAAAAAAAGACCTGGGGGTCCTTCTGGACAACAAGCTGAATGAACATGAGTCAGCAGCGTGCCTTTGCAGCAAAGGTGGTCAAACACATACTGGGCTGCAATAGCAAGAGTTCAGCCAGCAGGACAAGGGAGGTGCTTCTTCCCTCTGCTTGACACTTGTGAGACAGCATCTGCAATGATGTATGCAGTTTTGGGCTCCTCATTACAAGAAGGACTTGGACATACTGAGCCCACTGGAGGACCAATGGATGGTCAGGGGCTGGAGCACGTGATGTAGAAGGAAAGACTGAGGGGAGCTGGGTTTGCTCAGCCCAGAGAAGAAATGGCTTCAGGAAGAATTTATTGCTGTCTACAGCTACCTCCTGGGAAGGTGCAGAGAAGACAGAGCCAGATGCTCCTCAGAGGTGCACAGAGGAAGGATTAGAGGCAATGGGCAGAAGTTGCAGCTGGGAAAAAGATATTCAGAACCCAACCAAATGGCCTGAGCAATCTGCTCCGACTTCAAAGTTGTCCAAGGTTTGAGCAGAGGACTGGACTAAATGATCTTGAGATCCCTTCCAACCTAAATTCTTCCGTGATTCACCTTCAACTCCAGAAGTTAAATCTTCCCTCCCTTAATTCCAGATGTTAATTTTCATTACTTTTAGTAAACTTCAACACTCCAATCTGAGCAGACTGATGGTGAGCTGAGGTTGGTGCTATTTCTCACATCATTGCTTGCATAGACTTGTACAACTTTCTGTATATATTGTAATACTTTTAAACTTGTTCTTAAGAACATAGCCTAAGGAAGTGCTAGGTACTGCATGATGATATTACTATGAAGTAAACGTAAGTACACCCTTGCCAGTATGTAGCAGTTTCATTTTATGCTTTTTGTCTGTGCCCCATTGATTTCACTTTAAATTTCTGAGTTTCCACACTCCAAGTGGCAGCAGCTGAAACGATCACAGTCATGGGGCTGTTCATGCTAGACAGGAATCCGGCAGCTGAACTAGATGATCCTTGTAGGTCCCTTCCAACTGAAATATTCTATTCTATTCTATTCTATTCTATTCTATTCTATTCAGAATAAGCTGTCTTATTTAAGTCCCATTTAAGTTGACAACTAATGAAAGGGACTAGAATCTGTAGCTCCTGGAACAAGAGTAAACGTTGTACTTCCTGTAAGAATGTAAAAATGTCCAAGCAAAGGTAGATTGTGTCTGGTAGAAACCAACAGCAGAATAGAAAGTAACAACAGGAGAAGCCAATGAATGGTAATTCTCCAATAGACTTCCCTAGCTGCTAGCAATCTGTGACTGTTTGATCTATCTTTGAAATGAGTTTTATGGGCATCCTTAAACAACAGAACAATCATCAGCCTTATTTCAGCACCAAGGAACCCTGTCTGAAACATTAAAAAGGGAATTTAAAAAAGCATGGAATATGTTAAGACTGTAGCTACTTGGTAGCATAACTTCCTGGGGAAGAAAAATCGTTTCTTTGCTATTCTAAGAATTTTTTTAGCATGTCTGAGAAACTATGATGACTCAATTTGTCTGTATTTTCCAAAATCCTTTCAAGAGATCAGTTAAAGTATGTTAAAGAAAAAAAGTTTCTGTAATGCAATATAACAACACACATCAGACACTGGGTAAGAAAAAAAAAGTCATAATGAACAGTTAACTCTGAACATGAAAATGGCTATCATACAGCCAAAAGTTAATAGATGTACATACGGTATATAGTAGCATTCATTATACCAGCATGCTCTAGAAAGGGTATCTGTAGGTACAGGGCTAGCCCCAGGGATGTATTCAAAGTCCACAGAGGCTATTTAGCTACAGAAAGGAAATCATACTTCYAGATTTTTTACAATTTTATGCAGTACAATATGGGTACCTAAAGAACAATGCCTCGTAGGACACTATCTTATTATAACGGGATCTGTCTCCTCTCTTACTGATGCAGGGGTAAGGGGGGTGAGCGAGCGGCTGCGTGGTGTTTAGGTGCTGCCAGGGTTAAACCACGACAGGAGCACACCAGATAATTCTGCCAAAGTGCAGGTGCATGCATAACCCAGTGCCAGCCAAGAACTGGTCAGTGGCTGCAGCACAGAGGACATGGCCCTCAGACCTGCTGGCTATCATGTCAAGAAGCAGCTGAAACATCCTTCTTGGTTGCTGTCATCATCTCCACTCTCTTTTCAGCCCAGACTGGCTGCCTATCAAATAACCTCCATTTAACTTTCTGCAGCAAAGCACAAGAAAAGTCGTATCTTTTATCTCTATGGCATACAAGAGTTTCAATTTCTCTTCTATTTTGAATTAAGTACTTATGAGTTGTTATTTATCATAATTTTTTTCTTGTCTGAATGTCCTGTTGCAGCTTTTAACTACCTGTTATACTTTCTCTGCCCTGTTGTATAGATCAGTCTATTGCCAGTAATCTCTTCTCTATGTAGGTATTCATATGTCTTCATTTAGTAACCTCTTGATTTTTTATTGGATTGCAAACCAGATTAGTCTTATTTTGACTGTTATTGTTAGGCATATATTCCAGATGTTATAGCATTCACCAAAGTTTTTGCAAGTTTTCAGTATTTTTTTAGAAGCATGAATGCCAGATCTGTCCGCAGTATCTCAGAAATGGTCTTACTACTTACAGCTGAATGGCTCTCCATTTGCAGTTACCCTTTTTGTTTTGTCACTTAACTACTTTTAATCCACATCATTTAAATTAAGTAGGTTTTGCATCTCTTTTTTTTTCCCATAAACTCATGCAATTCAGGTGCCTACAGAATCATAGAATCATAGAATCATAGAATCATTAAGGTTGGAAAAGACCTCTAAGATCATCAAGTCCAACCGTCAACCCAACACCACCAAGCCCCACTAAACCATGTCCCTAAGTGCCTCATCTACACGTCTTTTAAATACCTCCAGGGATGGTGACTCCACCACTTCCCTGGGCAGCCTGTTCCAATGTTTAACCACTCTTT
>JAYKAV010001654.1:223834-241693 GCA_035582835.1 Phoebastria nigripes
GGGAAGTTGAAGTCCCCCACAAGAACAAGGGCTAGCGATCGCGAGACTTCTGCCAGCCGCTTGTAGAATGCTTCATCGACCTCTTCATCCTGGTTGGGTGGCCTATAACAGACTCCCAGCAGGATATCTGCCTTGTTGGCCTTCCCCCTTATCCTTACCCATAAGCACTYGACTTTGTCATCTCCTTTATCTTATATACTAGTACCATTACCTTCATCAGTCAGACTTTTGATCTTCAAATAGCAAAACCTATCTGACAAAATCTGTATTTCATAATACCAGGCTGATGGACATTAATTGCTTATGTATTTTATTTTCTTTCTCATGGCATCCTATTTCTACCTTTTTAATTGAGTCCTGAATCCATATCATGTTAATGAGCTACAAGTTTCTGAAATCAATCAGTTTAACATTTGGACATGTTTTCCCTAATGCACTTGAAATTCATGAGTGGTTCAAGATTAGAGAAAAATCAACTTTAATCTTTCAGAGAGTTCTTTGACCAACTATTTTAATATTTCAGTACTCTTGGAAAGTGAGTTCTCCACTCCTATGTTTTTTTAAAATATTACCAGTATAATTAAAGGTCTATGTCCAGTTAATTATAATATTACTTCCAGTGTTTCAAGTGTGATAGCTTTACTTAGTGACTTGTGAAGTGTGGCTAGGTGGGATGCAAATTGTATTCTGTTCCATGTGTATTGCATTTAATGTGTCAGAAATGACAGAAAAGTTCTTGTATGGCAGCTAAAAATGAAATCTATTTCTAGCTGTATTTTGTCTTTTTTTCTGATATGTGCAAAAGTATCCTAGAACACAGGTTACAGTGTGACGTGTCCTGAGCTATACTTCCAGTATATGCTATCTCACAGTACGTCATACAGGATTTATGATCTGTTAATGTTAATAATCCCAAATTTGCTCACATTCATGAATGATACAGATAAGACATACTGTAAAGGAATATTTGTGAGTGTACAGGTGTGATAATAATCACAAATATGCTACTGTATAGGAATTGCAATACTGTGATTAATAATAATAACCGTAGTAACAATACAGCCAGAATATCCCTCATGGTCATCACAGCAGTGTTTGCAAGACTGCTGTATTTAGACAATCAAACAGTAAACCATATATAGCATATACAGCAACTTTTATTGCCACTTGGGTTCAGATTCACTATGAATGTATAGGGGTTTTTCTTGCATGACAATATTAAACATGTCAGAATAGGTTTCAGTGTATCCTAAAATCTGAATATTCTGTATGTCTAGTACATGTATGAATGGAATTTCATCCATGAGTGGAATACATCCAGTGTATAACAACTATGGATTATAGGAGGTTTGAAAAATATTCTATTAATTGTAAATAATAAGAGTTTATCTGTAATGCAATAGCAACGAGAAACTCTGGAACTTGTATGCTAGAAATCACTTACACCTACAGCAAGGACACAACCCTTACCATAAAGACCTTGCAACATAGGCTTGGATAAAAATATTTTATAGGCAAGTCGGATATTGCCAGTTTCAAAACAGTCTGACATGCTTGCATGAAAAATGCTTTGGCCATGGGAGGGGAGGCTAGGGAAAATGGCATCTGGTCCATGTTATGGGTAGAGACTGCCAAGAAAATATTCCTATATAGGTATAGCGACCTATAATAATGATTCACTGATCTAACTGCTGTTTAGATTGGTACCTGAGGTAATTCCACCTCCTTCACCTCTTCCTACTCCTTCTTTCCTTTTTCCAAACATGAGCTCAGCTTTGATGTTAAGTTTAAATAGATTCTTGCTGCTTATTCAATTTCTGTGGTTAGGGCTTGCCATGTGTTCAATGGAAGAAACCTGAGCTCATGCCTGCAGGACTTGGAGTTTCCAGGTGATTCTCCTGTGTCGTGTCTGTACACTAACAGCACAGTGTAGTAATAACCCACATGTGCAATAATAGAGCTGGGTGCATGCTTGTATAATTTTTGTTATGTGGCTGTCCAACTTGACTTAAAGCATATGGTGGCTACAATGCATATTATCATCTTATATAGGTGATATTTTAGCCATATCATTCTTATGAACAAATAATACATAGCAGCAGTTGATCGAGTGAAATGGTAAGTCTGTGATTAATCTCACTTTACTTTGTGCGCCTCCCTGTCTTGTATGAACTACTCGAGGTGTCATAGCCAATGGGGAGAAATAGACACTTGCAGAGGAAGACGCATCCTGCCACCCTTAGATAAAACAAGCCATTGCCTGAGGTTTTCTGTCTCTATCAATAATATAAACAGCCTAGGATGGTGACTAAGTTGAGATACCTAAGTGTTAGATGGCTAAAGAAAATGAATCCCACCCTTATATATAGTTTAGGTAAATTTCACCTGTTCTGAGCCACTGTATATATTCTCTATGTACATGCAAGCAGAATGTGCTGTCCTGTTATGAATAATAAGAATACTTTTCATGTATCTATCTCATTCACCCCAGGATATCCTCTGTGTGCTTTATAAACATTAATTAATGTGGCTTCATAACAATCTCATGAGGAAAGAATTGCCCCCAATTTAGAGATGAAGAAATGCAGCCATAGCATGCTTAAATAAGTTGTCCCAGGTTGCACAGAAAACCAGTGGCATAAATGTAAATACCAGAGGATGCCTCACAATCATAGCCCAAAGATAAGGTAATAATAAGGTGTGGCTCCCAAATCAATACAAACGGTGTAATATGGTGCTTGCTTCCACCCTATTCAAAGTAAATAGGTTGAGGTGTGGTGTGCACAGGGTAATTCCTGATGTGTTCACATCAGTCATATGTTAAACTTGGTACAGATGTATCCAGACCAACTAAGGACAGAATGACAGGGCAAGGATCAAATACCTGTTCTACATACTTGAGACATTCGTGTGTCCGTACAATTCTGCAGAATCCAACCTTTCAGCAAAGAAACACAATTTGAGAGCAGCCCTGTGGAGAAGGACTTGGGGGTACTGGTGGATGAAAAGCTGGACATGAGCCAGCAATGTGTGCTTGCAGCCCAGAAAGCCAACCGTACCCTGGGCTGCATCAAAAGAAGCGTGGCCAGCAGGTCGAGGGACGTGATCCTGTCCCTCTACTCTGCTCTGATGAGACCCCACCTGGAGTACTGCATCCAGCTCTGGAGCCCTCAGCACAGGAAAGACATGGACCTGTTGAAGCAGGTCCAGAGGAGGCCCATGAAAATGATCAGGGGGATGGAACACCTCTCCTATGAAGAAAGGCTGAAAGAGTTGGGGTCCTACCCCCTGGACAAGGCTTAGGAACAGCTGGGGAGAAGGCTAGTTGTTTCAGGATGAAAGTGGGACAGGGAGTGTTTTAGGAGCTTGCTAGTGTAGATGATTTCAGTTCAGGATCGTGGAACATTCCCTGATGCCAATTTATTAGTGGGGACATAGGCACTACTAATGCCAGGTGTTATTCACACCTTCAGTAGGCTTCACATCATGACTTCCAAGGTCATCGTCAATACGAATTTGCTGCATATTTTTCTCCACACCACCCCTCTCCCCTCCTGCCTTCATCCCCTTACTGCCATTCTTGCCCAACACTCTTATGCACATCTCTAAACCTACCATCATCAGTGTGTGCATCCCCAGAGCTGCAGGACAAATCGCTTTGCCATATGGAAGCAGCAAACACATGGGTACTTCAAATGCTGTTAAAGTAGTCTCAAAGTATTATTCACACAATTCCCTTAGTGTTTTTATGCTCCCTGCTTTTTTCCTTGTCACTCTTACATGTACTGGATAACTTCCTGACGTGTTGACATTTGTACAACGTTTCACTGTCCATTTCCATGTGGCCCTCTCCATTTGCTACACAGTTCATCTCAGTTATGCCAGCCAACAAAATGCCAAGTCACCTTTCCTGCTGCTATCTGGGTCATGGTATGGTTTGGTTTAACTGCTGGTGTGAGCCAACAACAGCCAACTCCTTCAGCCACCATCATCTGCTATGACACAACCTTGAACAAAGGCTCTCTCATCCTTTTCCTGGAGGACACAGGTGAAAGTAACTGAGAGGGTTGCATGTTAATGTCAAAGAGGAAGGAGAAGAGACCACAAGGACCATGGGCCTCAAGGTCAGCCTCTTGAAGTGGGTGCACTGGAAGGTATTCTGCTGAATGTTACAAGTGTCAGACTAAGTAAAAGCTGTGGACACGTCTTAGAGAATGGTCTACGGCCAGAAAAAGGTCCACTGATCCTCTTTACTATAGTCATGGGAGAGTTGTAACAGAACAGGAAGAGATTCCTGAATTTCACTGTGTTATTGTCACGAGTGAGAGGTTTAGAGGCCGCTTAAAGAATCACCATCAAAGGTATTAACAGAAAGTGATTTTAATAGAGATTTATAAAGGTGCGACCTAACAGAGTTCAATGGCAAGGTTCACTCTGTTACTTACTACACGGATGAAACATGTAAAGGAAAATCATGTTATGTCTAAGGGTTTATATCTTAGGGACTATATGTGTTTAGCAGCAGTCTATGGTTCATTCACAGTTTTAACAGCACCTAATCATCAACTAATCATTAACAAACTTTAGCAGCACTTAATCATTAACAATGTTTATAGAAGAAGGTGAAGGTAGTGCACGAGTAGGAGAATTAAGGGCAGTTGTTCTATCAGCACAAAATGGAGCAAAAGTTATCTRTGTCGACTCCGATGCCGTGTGGGTGGTGCATTCCAGGGTGGCAACACACTGGAAGCCCTGTGAGCCAGGCATTCTTTGTAAAAGCTGAGCCTAATATCCCCCCCTACTGATGAAAGAAAATGTCCGATAACATTACAACCAGGACAACCTGTTATGGTAAATTTACCACAAACTGGAACTGTGCCTATGACTTGGGAAGCTACTGATAGCAGTGGTGCAAAACATAGAATCAGTACTAGATGGATTTTTCCTTCTTTCTAAAAGGGGTAACCCATTCGGTCTTTCCCACCGAAACGTCTTCTTTCTTTTTCTTTAACAGGATAAGATGAATCTATATCAATGGCAACAACAAGGGCAGCATGCCCCCAACCCCATTTTGGTTTTCCTCTTAATCAGAACAAGTATAATCCTTCTAGTTCATACACAAGATCCTTGGGACCATGCGCTACTAAATTATACTGGAAGTGTGGGAACCCTACCAACAGATAAGACAAACCTGAACCTTGCTATTTTAGTTATACATGGAAACGAGGCATATCCAAAAGATGAATGGAGATGGGAGACATTATACCAGAAGGAAATTAAGATATCTCACAATAATAATGACATTTGTCAAATATTATCACTTCAAGCCACACCAGGGGAAGAAATAAAAATAGGGTGCTGTGCAATTAATGGATCTACCCACAAAAACCCCACTGAAATTAAAATATACTACACCGATTTTTCTAAACCTAAAAACAACGAGAAATTTTGCTATAAGATACCAGAACCAAATTGTTGGTACAATTTCACTTTTACACAACCGGTACTCGCATTTTGCTTCTGGGGTAATCATGGTGTAGAACTATTGTTTAACTTCATGATTATCGAGCTCAAAATGTGGAATTTGTGTACGACGGGGTGGCCATGGGTTGATGCGTTCGTACTTTTTAACATACCTACATCTAATCTAAATTTATCTGCAATAGCACTACACAATAACATCACCTTTCATAGGCAGGAATGGATTATTAAAAATGAAAATGAAAATCAACAAATTCCATCTTTAAAAGGATGTCAAAGGATACACCATTTTGATAGGATGTCGAATTGAAAATCACACCAAATGTATGACAGCAACCTTACACATTGTTATAAACAATGTCAAAGGAAAAGACAATATACGTACCTGTCCTTTTAAACACAAATGCTGGTATACTTTTACTATATCCCATTCATTACTCGTAATGTGTCTTTGGACAAACCCTAACTTTCATTCCAGCCTAGGTTTTCAATTCAGGATTGACATCGAACAACCATATTCACCAACTCAGCCTCCTATCAAACTGTCTCCTTACATTTTTAACACTGGTCCCTATATAATTAAAAACAGGACAACAGCAACTGCTATTTAATCCATCATGGTCTCTCAAACGAGTGGAGCTATCAGTGCAAGTTGGTATCTCCACAATTAAACCTGCCTGCTCACCATTCCTGAATACATCTTATTCAGGATGGTTAGCGTGGTTGCATGGACGAACCCTCACCTCTCCAGAACGATCAAGGAGAGATGTGACAGGCATTCTGGGAACGGGACTAGGAATACTGAACAGCATAGATGCTGAAGTTTTGGCAAACAAAATAAATTTGGCAACAGGTGATTTACAGAAATTAGAACACCCATTGTGATCTTCTTTGACAGCATTAGGAACGAGCCAATGGCTTTTAGCTGATATATTGCCTAAATGGGAAAGAATTAATGAAAAGGACCACCAACTAATCACAGATGCATTTGGCATAACCCAAAATAATGTTTCTCAAGCTCTTAGCTGCATCCAGGCTCAATTATGGATACAATCTACCGTGGCTCAATTATGGATACAATCTACCGTGGCAGCAATTATAAGTGAAGGTAATGAGGGCACCTTGCCCACTGAAATCCAAAAGGTGATTTGGGATAAATTTGAAAGGGAATTCCAATCTTGGTGGCGTCTAGTCAATTTTACTTATGAYGCCACTGACAGCAAAGTCACAGCTTTTGTTTTAACAATACGCAATGCTTCGGTATACACCATATACCCAATCATTGCACTGGGATTAAATCACAATGGAACGGTACTCTATCCGTTAGAACGTAGAGTATGGGCCCAAAAAAATGGGAACAAATGGCAAACTATTGATGTTGATGCATGTGTTGTGCGGGAACGACAGGGATTTATTTGTGAAAGCAATACCGTCAAGGCACAAGACATTTGTCTTGACGCCGAACAAAATGTTTGTCATTTTGAAATACATCCTGACGAAATCCCTGAAACTGTACTTATATATGTTGGAAATGGATGTGTTTGTATGAGAACTCTTTGTGATTCTGTATTTACAGACAACATCAGTGTGGAGACATCTAATCACTCAAATATCTGTGTTTGTAATTTTACCAAGATCATGGGATGTGACTTTAACTATTTAACTATCGCTAAACGGGATTCAGAACAACAGACAAAGAACTCTGATTACTGTCCATCATGATGCAGAGAAGATACACCATGTCTTAGAAAAGGTGAAGAAGGATGGAGAACATCACTGGTGGGATGCCTTATCTGGATGGTCACCAACAGCAACAGGAACTTTGAATCRGGTGTTACATCCCATCGCAATTCTACTAATCTCTGTTGTACTACGCTTGTTGTTGAATATGGTTCTATGTGTTAGAGCGTGGAAGATAACTAAACAAATGGCACTAATACCAAAACTTCCTCACATATATAACATTGCTTAATTGTATTTAACAAACCGTAATAATTAACCAACCAACCAAAAATTTCCCTCAAATTACAATTGGAATACGGCATTGATCTGTTTATAGACATAGAGGCAAGAGGTGACCACACCACCACTCTGTGATCAAGATGGATTGACTTTAGTCACAGGGTGGATTGTGGTGGTGCACTTCCCGCCCCGCTCCTAGGCCACTTGTTGATCTCAGAAATTTCCATGAGACCTCGGCCTTCGTGTACTGAGTCTGGTGGTTGAGCGCTCCTTGACCATATCAGAAACTCTGCATAGCTGAGGCTGGGAATGTACTCCTACTGCCTGGCCCAGGTGTCATCCCCTGATACCCTTATYTGRGTCATAGCTCAAGTGGAACAACACTGAAACCTTGAGAATTTTAGTAACTACCACCTCGGACTGTGGCCAGGATGGAAATTTACAGATGACTAAAGCCAACCATCTTGCGAACCTATAAATGGTGGTCCTAAGTGAGGCCCTTTGAGCTCTCCTGGACCGCAGCGGGCTGTGCCCAGCATCTCCCTCTGAGTGGGACACCTCTCAGAGCTCGCCACTTTTCGAGTCTGCRATATTTGGAGGACCATCGCCGAAAGCTGACGATGGGACCTGGGCTGAACCCCCTTCACTCCTTGAAGCTCAACCCTCGCCCATTGAGAGAAATGCCAAGACATTTTACATGAATATTCCTTCACGGAACTCGAGGGAAATTTTTAACAGGTATATCTTTTGTGTATATATATATATATTTCTGTCTGTGTGTATATGTGAACTAATAGTAAGCATAATCTGTAATTAAGTTGTGATCGTAGTAGACTTCACTAACACTTACTTTGTAAATATTAAATTAGTTAATGATTAAGCGCTGCTAAAGTTTGTGGATGATTAGTTGATGATTAAGTCTTGCTAAAACTGTGAATGAACCCTAGACTGCTGCTAAACACATATAGTCCCTAAGATATAAACCCTTAGACATAACATGATTTTCCTTTATATGTTTCATCTGTGTAGTAAGTAATAGAATGGACCTTGCCATYGAACTCTGTTAAGTCACACCTTTGTAGGTCTCTCTTAAAATCACTTTCTGCTAATACCTTTGACGGTGATTCTTTAAGCAGCCTCTAAACCACTCATTCACAAGTATCCAGCTTTACGCACTGAATTTATTACTGGTTTACAGCTATGGATTGTATTTGGCTTTGTGGAAAGATGGGAGAAAAAGTATCTCTCTTGCACCACTTTTTTTCCTATATCTGGTAATCTACGGAGGATGGAAGTGATTTAAACATACAACTAGGGACTATTTTAAACCATCTTTGCAATTTGCAGAAGTATAAGAGATATAGGTATAGTAAGGAAGAGTACCCATCTCTTCCAATATTTTTATAGATCTATCCCAGCAGTAGATTGAGACAGATTAACTAACACTGAAAAATTGTTCAAACGGATGGACTGTGGATCCCAGTACAGTTATATTCCTTGGCTTGCGTCATTTCTTAGCAAGCTTTTTCTGATTGAGAGGGATGGGGAAAGGCGCATGAAACAATTTGCTTTTTGGAATTCCCCTCGTAGTTCAGCTTCTTTTCATGCTTGCTTAAATTTTCCCTTTAGCTGGCAAGTGACACCTCAGAACACTTCATACGAGTGGAATTGCAGGTGGTCAATGAGATGCTAGTGAGTGCATGTTTTCAATGGCAACCTCCATAACTAACACATATTACAGTTCATAATACACTGCTGAGTCATCAGGTAATGAAGAAATCTCCTTTGCATTAACAGGTGGAATTACGCTTATCTTTCCATAGTTTGCCTTTTTTTCAGTCTCCAATACTAAGGTACTCCAGGACCTACTGAGTATGAAGCAATAGTGAAACCATTTCTGGTAACAAGATCATGATGCCATACTATGTTATATTACTATTTTCCCTAGCAAATCCTCCTTTCATTTCCCCAGTTATTAAAAGTTTTACTAGTTAATAAAGAAAAAGAATTTCTTAACATAGTTTCTGTTTGTTTGTTTTGGCCCAGACTGCTCCGGCTTTAACGACTTCCAAATGCATGCTATTTCAAATGGGAATAAATGCATGTCATGTTGATAACAAATCCTAACTGGGCTTTTGTTTTTGCCTAGGTAAGAGGAGGACATTTTTTCCCTCTTCTATTAAAAATATTTTCAGTTGTTCTGCACGTACTTTTGTTTTTGCACATAGATTTGATTTTGTTGATACATTGGCTGAGTACCCTAAAAATGGGGTTATGTGCTTGGAAAATGAAGGAGAAACATGTTGCTGCACCCAAAACTTTTATTGTAGGTGGAGTCTCTTAAAATTCTGTAAAACCAAAAGTCTCTGATGCACAACATCAAATCAGTTCATAACAGGAGAGTGGATATGCATACTGCACCAGTGCACAACATACAACATGACCCACAGTCACCTGGCATTCCTTCATTCCTAAGCCACGTCACCTTGCCATAAGGGATGTGGGAGCAGGAGGCATCCCTCATTTTCCCTGGTTGCCTCCCCTTAGCCTCAGAGGGAGGAGATAGGATTTCTCTCTGTGTGTGCCAGATCTACAAGCAGAGTGTGTATTGGGATAACATATGTGACCAGAGCCTGCCATTATCTTCTCAGATAATGAGAAGATAACATATAAGTATGTAAGTGTTCACTATGTAAGCTGCAGCATGACCAGGACCACATCCAGGTGTTTCCCTACACAGTGACATTTTCACTGCAGCCTGCACATTCCTCCATCATCCTGCAATCACTAGGCATCATGGTAGGAACAGGTCAATGGGATTCTTTGCAGCAACAGTGAAATCACGTTTTATTGATTACCTTGTCAGTAGGAGAATGAAGTCTCTGTTGTCCCAAAAGGCAAACATCAGATCTCTTCAACAATGAGACAATATATACCTTTGCCAATAGTTCTTATATAGACAATACACATGTTAAGTACCATTGAGAATGATGGAATAGCAGCCTGAGCCATTCACTTTCCATGTGTTCATTTGATGGGCAAATAATGTAAACGTGAGTACTACTGATGACCTTACTGACACTTGGTAAGTCCAATTCCAGACAGCTGCTATTTCAGGGATATTTGAAGAATTGTGCTATAACCCACAGGTGTCATTTCAATGCCTGACTTTGTCTGGTGCTACTCTAACAAATGAATTAGAGAAGGGAATAGGAGTGAAGCATGTGGCAGTGGAGCTGGATCTTGATGCAAATAAGACGACAGATGCAGATGAGGAAATGGATGGACCTTTCTGTTGGGAAAAATGATGTGAAGACAGAGAGAATAAGAGTATAATTTTATAATGTGGAATGGGGAAGGGATTCTCCAAAAGAGGATGGGATTGTTTGAGAAGACATGTGAATATAGTATCGCCAAAATAATGCCAACTGATAGGGGCATCAGATATGAGTGTGCATGGAAAGCTGATGAGAATTCAGTGTGGAAGAAGGAAAAAAGGTGAACTAGTAATGAAGTTATTGGACCAGGCTCTAGGATTGCAAGTGTTATTATAGACATGTACATGTTGTTTTCCTGAAGGAAGGGAAAAGGTATGCTATTACACTTCCATTTTGATGACTTTCAGAATCTTGTTAAACAATCAAAAACATTTGCATATGGGGGTCTCATTGATGTTGAGTCTCTTCAGCATTATTCATGTGTCACCAGAGCTGTGACCTTTTGAGCTGTTCTGTCATCAAAGAGGTAYGGCACAGGTAAATCTAGTTGCAGCTTCTCTTATGAATGCAAGACAGCCACCTTTCTTAGAAGTATGTTAAAAAGGGACTGTAACTGAATATTCAATTTATTCCTTTGGAACTGTTCTGGAGTTCTTCAAGCTCTTAGAGTTACTCTGTACTCTTTTCTTTTTGCTCCCTATGATACAAAATTTTGATAAATCAAATACCTTATTCAACAAAAACATTGCATAAGTCTTGCAACAGTTATAGACTCACTGTTCAACAGAATGGACACTTCTGAGAAAACTACCTCTCAGAAGTCTCATTTTAAAGTTATCTTTAGCAAATTCACCATTTCAACAGATGGACTAGAGAAGAGAAAGGACTAAGGTGCATAGTGGTGGAAACAGGACTGTGATGCAGAGAGTTCCCCACAATATTCATGTCATATGAATTACACCTCCTATACAACTATGCAACCCAGTCACTCAGCATATGGCAAGTCATTTAGGAAACAAAAAGTAATAAAATAAGCATGGCAATGCATTTTATAGTTCTGGAAAATTTATTTAGAACAAAATTGGCCCCATAGTCAATGCTGCATTGCTAAGAATGCAGAGTAAGGTACATACACAAATAACTAGCCAACAATGACAAAAAAATGGTCATAATTCCATGGTAACTTAATTAGTACAAAAATTAGATTGAAGCACTGTTGAGTAGGAGTTTCAAAATGTTCAGTGTTTAGTGGGATCTCTTCTCCTTCTGGTAAAATGGACTCGTGTTTAAATACATTGTTTTTTCTGATCTCTCTTTCATGAACTACATGTTTTTAATTCCCATCTAACGTTGGTGTTCGTGCCTCAAGAGCGACCTGAGATACCTCAGCCTGGTTGGTATTCTTCAGGTGTACAACATCAACCATACCAATCAGCACAGGCAGTACTTTTTGAAGTCCCACATTGGTTTTGGCCTTCAAACTCACTGTCAGGACCTCTGAAATTAATTATTTCACAGGACTGTGAAATGAACATCTGTGCTGATATATCATGACTCACTGCATTTCATTGTATTACCTTTGTATTGAGACAAATATATTTTTGACAAAAACATTCTTTCAGAAAAAGTAGATTTGATTCAAAGATGATTATTCACAAATCCCCTTGAAAGCTTTATTTCAGTGGTTATGCTCAATGCTGTGCTTTGTCTCCAGTTCAGATGTGTCCAGTTTCTTCTTCCAGACACTAGTTCCTTTGAACTTTTTCTCCACTAAATTAGAGACCACTGTAATACCTACTTTTTGCTCCCAGCAAAGATAAACACAGTAATCAAGTTATCTCTCAAATCTCTTTTTTTTTTCTCTTTAAATAAATAAGACGGCATTTTGTTCAGCTCTGAGGTATTTTTGTGGCTCTTTTGTGCATTTTAATGGCTTGTTTTTTGAAATGAGAATTCTTTGCTGTTGTCTAATATGAGACTCACCAGCATCATATATGAAAATGAAATCACCTCTCAGCTCCTACTCACTAATCACCTGATTTTTATACATGAGGACTGAGTAATCTGCTTTTGCAATACCATCATAGTTTTAAGTTTGCTATCCTTAAAATCCATATAAATCTCAGAGTTTTCCAAGATACATCACGGTTCTGGAGCAAGGAAGACTTTCCCTTGGTGGAGGAGGATCATGTTAGGGACTATTTAAATAAACTAGACATACACACTGGACCTGATGTGATGCACCCACAAGTGCTGAGGGTACTGGCCAACGTCATTGCAAGGACACTCAATCATCTTTGGAAGGTCATGGCAACCGGGGCAGGTAACTGAGGACTGTAAGAAAGCAAATGACAGTCCTGTCTTCAAAGAGGACAAGAAGGAGGATTCAGGGAAATACAGGCTGGTCAGCCTCACCTTGATTCCTGGGAATGCAGTGGGGCAAATCCTCCTTGATGCTATTTCGGAGCATAGGAAGACAAGAAGGTGTTGGGAACTGTTAGCATGTATTTACAAAGGGGAAATCATGCCTGACCAACCTGATAGCCTTCTACAATAAGACGAGTGGCTTGGTGGATAAGGGGAGAGCAGTGGATGTTGTTTATCTTGACTTTAGTAAGGCTTTCAACACCATCTTGCATAATACCCTCATTGACCAACCGATGAAGTGAGGTGGATTGAAAGTGATCTGAACTACTGGGCTCGGAGGGTTGTGATCAGCGGCATGAAATCCAGCTGAGGCCAGTGACTAATGGTACCCCAGGGGTCGATACTGCGGTCAATACAGTTTAACATCTTTATTAATGATCTGGATGATGGGACAGAGTGTACTCTCAGCAAGTCTGCAGAAAGTGCAAAACGGGGAGGAGTAATTGATACACCAGATGGTTTTGCTGCCATTCAGAGGGACCTTGACAGACTAGAGAAATGGGCCAACAGGAATCTCCTGAAATTCAACAAAGGGAAATGCAGAGTCCTGCCCTGGGAAGGAATAACCCCATGTACCAGCACACACTGAGGACCAACCAGCTGGAAAGCACCTTTACAGGAAAGGACCCGGGGAGGGAGCCTGGTGGACAAGCTGACCATGAGCCAGCAATGTGCCTTTGCAACAAAGGCCAACAGCATCCTGGGCTGCATGAGGAGAAGCGTTGCCTGCAGGTCAAGGAAGGTGATTCTTATCCTCTACTCGGTCATATGGTGAGACACATCTGGAGTCCTGGGTCCAGTTCTGGGCTCCGAGTCAAGACAGATATGGACATACTGGAGCAAGTCCAGAGAAGGGCCACAAAGATGATAAAGAGATTGAAGCATCCCTGATACAAGGAGAGGCTAAGGGAGCTGGAATTGCTTAGCCTTGAGAAGAGAAGGCTCAGGGGGATCTTATCAATAGGTATAAACACCTGATGGGAGGGAATGAAGATGAAGGAGCCAGACTCTTCTCAGTGGTGCCCAGTGACAGGACAGGAGGCAATGGACACGCTTTGAAATACAGGACATTCCACCTAAACATAAGAAAAGGCCTTTTTTAACTGTAAGTGTGGTTGAAAACTAGATGATGTTGCCCAGAGAGGTTGTAGAGTCTCCATCTTTGGAAATATTCAAAACCTAACTGGACATGGCGCTGAGCAATAGATGACCTTGCTTTGAGGAAGGAGGTTGGACTACGTGATCTCCAGAGGTTCCTTCCAACCTCAGTGACGCTGTGATTCTGTGAAAGGTATTTAAAACTGCCCTCAAATGACAGATTGGTTACCATGAATTTTTCAGAAAAGGCTGATGGGGAAAAGAAAGTTGACATAGCACTTAAAAGACAAGAGGATAGTTCAATGTACGAAATATAAGCAGAAGTTGGAGAAGTTCTCTGTATCTTCTTACCTTGAATATGACTCAATTATCTAAAATGCAGAGCATGTCAAAGGGACAAAAGATCCAATAAGTAATGCAGATTGCTTTTGGAGTCCAAGAAGGAATCTCTTCTGGCTCACTTGTGGAATAAGTACAGTAATAAAGATAGCGAAGAACTGACCACACTCCTTTAAGCAGGATGTTGGACTACAGACCTCCTGAGATCCCTTCCAACCTGAATTATCCTGTGATCCTATGATCCAGGCAAAATGGCAGGTAATGTAGATGTATTAAAAGACCAAGACAATAAAATAAAAATGCATAAAAGGAAAACACTTTTAATAGATACTTCTACTCAGGAAAGAGGAATTCTATATCCATATTCATATAGTAAGCTGGATCATATTAATATTTATATTATTAAATAAGGAGAATGTTAAAACAACACTTAGTTGAGATAATTATTTTTTAATTAATAAACGCACATATTTTGCATCTGGAAGTTGCAGGAGATCTCTGTTCTATTGATGATTTCCAGGAAATTCAGGAGAAATTAAGTAATTCTAACGTTATTTTGTCAGTGCTCAAAAAGCAACCAGAATGAAGTAATTACAGAACGGCCAACCAGGTATCAGTCCTGAGAAAAATAAAGTAAAAAGCTTGGAACCTTGATGTTTCTTGGAAAACTCTGAGATTTATAAGGATGTTAAGGACAGAAAACTCAAAACTAGGATGTTATTGCAAAAGGAAATTATTCAATCCTCATGTATAAAAATTAGTGACGCTGGTGGCACCTCTGTGATAACATATTTAAGAAAGGGTAAAAAACACTGCGCAGCAGCTGTGAGAGAGGAGTGAGGAAAATGAGAGAGAAACAAACTCTGCAGACACCAAGATCAGTGAAGAAAGAGGGGGAGGAGATGCTCCAGGCGCTGGAGCAGAGATTCCCCTGCAGCCCGTGGTGAAGACCATGGTGATGAGGTTGTCCCCCTGCAGCCCATGGAGGTCCACGGTGGAGCAGATATCTACGCTGCAGCCTGTAGAGGACCTCATGATGGAGCAAGTAGATATGCCCTGAAGGAAGCTGCAGCCTGTGGAGAGCCCGTGCAAGATCAGGCTCCTGGCAGGAGCTGCGGCCTGTGGAGAGGAGCCCACATAGGAGCAGGTTTTCTGGGGGCAGATCCCCCACTGTGGCCTGTGGGGGACCCACGCTGGAGCAGTCTGTTCCTGAAGGACTGTACCCTGTGGGAAGGACCCACACTGGAGAAGCTGACGAAGGACTGCAGATTCAGCTCCTGACTAGCTTTGGCTTTCCTAATTCGATACCTGCATGCTCAGGTCATGTTTCCATAGTCCTCCTGAGTCACCCATCTTTGTTTCCACGTCTTGCACGCTTCCTTTTGGTGTCTGAGTTTTGTCAGGAGCTCCCTATTCATGCATGCAGGCCTCCTGCCAACTTTTGCTTGTCTGCCTGCCTGTCAGGATTGACCATTCTTGAGCTTGTAGGAGGTGATCCTTGAGTTTCAAACAGGTCTCCTGGACCCCTCTTCTTTCCAGGACTGTATCCCATGGGATTCCTCCAAGCAGGTCCTTGAACAGGCCAAAGTCTGCCTCCAGGATTGTGATCCTGCTTTTTGCCTTGTTCCCTTCTCCTAAGTTCCTGAACTCCACCATCTCATGGCCACTGCAGCCAAGACTGCCCTTGACCTTCACATGCCCAGACAGTTCTTCCTTGTTTGTAACTATCAGATCCAGCAGAGCATCTCCCTTCGTTGGCTCTTCAATCACCTGTGCCAGGAAGTTGACATCAGTGCACTCCAGAAATCTCCCGGATTGCTTGCATCCTGCCGTGTTGCTCCTCCAGCAGGTATTGTGGTGGTTCAAATCCCCCATGAGGATCAGGGCTTGTGAATGTGAAGCTTCTTCCAGTTGTCCAAAGCAGGCCTCATCTACTTCTTCTCACCAAGCAGCCTGTAGCAGACACCCACTCCAATGTCACCCACGTTGGTCTGCCCTTTAACCCACCCATGAGCTCTCCCAGGCAGAGCTCCATGCATTCCAGCTGCTCTCTCACATAAAGGACAACTTCCACTCTTGCCATCCTGGCCTGCCCCTCCTGAAGAGCCTGTATCCATCCACAGCAGCACCCCACCCCTGTGAGCCACCCACCATGTCTCTGTCATCCCAGCAACATCCCAGCCCTGCAACTGTACTCTTCATGCATTATGCAGAGAAGATTCTGATGTCAGTGTGTAAGTTTCTTTTTCTTGTTGCCATTTCTTTGTTTAATATTAATAGGCCTTCCATTCAGATTTTATGGCTTTAAAAATGGCATGGTGATGGGAGAACATGGTGAACTTCCATATAAAAATGGACAACAATCGTATAGCTCCATTTACAGGTGGAGTCTTTGAAACTGTACTTTTAATCTTATTTTTAATTGAAGGAATTTGCCCATTTGAATCACTTAGGAAACAAAACGTATCCAGTAAAGACTGTTTCAGCCATTCTTCTTGTCCTTCACCCTATTGAGGACAGCATATTATTGTTGACATTTCAGTAAGACACTGCAGCTTCACAATAATGCTGAGGCATTAGCTATATTATTTATAAACTGCACGCCTCGGTTATATTTAAAATTCACAGAGAACCAGATTTTAAAATAAAAATGTGAAAGATCCTACCTATTTCAGTCTTGCCTGACTTGCCGGTGGGAAGCTGTGGACAAATGAATAAAGTGATGAACTGTAACTGGGTTGTAAAGGGGGATATGAATGGTGCCAGGGCCAAGTGGTTCTGCTGCCACCGCGTTTGCTAGTGCAGCTCCAAGTTAGCATGGGTGCCTCTCTACAGTGCAATAAATCAGTGCTCCCTGGGGTCTAGTGAAGCAAGTATCTCATGAATCTAATTATTTTCTCTGTTCTTAGGTATGCCACTGCCTTCAGTAGCTTTAAATACTTGCTTTTGGTTTTTCTCCATATACTGTCATTTAATTTCTTGGCTTGGTTTTCCATTTTTATCCAGATCAAAGAAATAGCTTGGCCATGTCAGGGCAGAAATTTTAAGATTCTGTATTCTCTTGTTTTTTACATTTATGTCCCTGGCTTGGGAGTTGTCCTGGTTTCAGCTGGGATAGAGTTAATTTTTTTTTTCCTAGTAGTTGGTATAGTGCTATGTTTTGGATTTAGTGTGAGAATAATGTTGATAACACGCTGATGTTTTTAGTTGTTGCTAAGTAGCCTACTAGTCAAGGACTTTTCAGCTTCCCATGCTCTGCCAGGTGCACAAGAAGCTGGGAGGGAGCACAGCCAGGACAGCTAACCCAACTGGCCAGTGGGGTATTCCATACCAC
>JAYKAV010001654.1:243808-260278 GCA_035582835.1 Phoebastria nigripes
GGCTTTTGCTTTACCTATTAAACTGTCTTCATCTCAACCCATGAGTTTTCTCACTTTTACCCTTCCGATTCTCTCCCCCATCCCACCGGGGGGGAGTGAGCGAGCGGCTGCGTGGTGCTTAGTTGCTGGCTGGGGTTAAACCACGACAGGAGTGTAAAAAAATGGCAAAATCTTCATTCTGCTTCCAAGTTGTAAAACTACTTATAGAATAGGCTGTCTGGTAGATTTGATGGGTTAAAGAAGTTTTGCATTACCAAAAAAAAGAGAAAATGGAATGGTTATCTCTTCAAACATCCAAGCACTCCAAGAAAATGTCTTTGCAGGCTTTTCCAGAGTATTCTGTAACACATTTTCCCAGAAAAGGTGTACTTTATATAAAAAATCTACCTGAAAATCTTTCTGTAGATAGTATTAAAAAGTATTTAATTTAAAGTCATCTGATCCTGCAATCTTTAATACGTAGCGGCATTCACAAAATCACAGATTAATATGCTGTCTCTGTAAATAAACAGGGAAGGATTTTGCTTCGTGGAGGAGTCTTGAAATACACCTTCCTATTTCAGGCTAGATAGCAGGTTTCCTGAATGAAAATAATTACTCTTCTCAAATGCAATTACTGTCCCTGACCCATAAGCAATCAAACTTAGGAGAACAGCAAGTGGACAGACTGCCAGGTGGTAATCTAGGGATCTGAAGTCCCCACGTCAGCCACTCATCGGTATCTGCCTATGTGCCTACTCTCATCTTGTCGTAAAAGTGAGTTCACTGAGGAGTGATCTATTCGCCACATTCTTCGGAGATTAAACCAGACAGTAATGCAAGGTAACATGGGCAATTAAGGGACAGCTGATGCACTGTAAATTCATACCCTACCTTAGCCCGCAGTAACTGGCTGATGTGTTCATCTCTTCAATTTACCTTCCTGGTATTAATATGAGACCACACATGGTTTCTTCTCAGAAGACATGTAAGATAAAGACTAGGGCAAAACCAGATGTGATGTTATTGGTTGCTCTGCTAGTCATCTGGCCAGCTAGTTTAAAACATTGTGGGATTTTTAGACACGGGAATTCAGATTCCAATGAAACAGTCAACGTTGAGCATAATGGTTCGGTATGTGAGAAAATTTTGCTACGTCTGTCTAATGTTGGGTGAGAACTCAGCAGATTTTTTTAAGGTGCTTTGTGGCTTTTGGGAATAAATGCAATAAGTCAGGCACTCAGCTGCCATGCACTTCAGAAACACAGCAGGCACTTTTTTTGGACAAAACGGGACTCAATATTTCATAGAGCACTCACAGAATAATATAAGCTATAAGGCATTGGATTTGTTCAATCATGGATGTTTGATTCTTTCAGTTTAAGATGGAGAACAAAAATCTTCCTCCTTATCCACTTAGATTATGTTGGATTTGCACGCTACAGTGAATTATTCACTATTCCTGCTCTGGTAAGTTTTTAAAATGTAACTTCTGTTATCTTAAGTTATGATTTATTTTTGGAAGGAATAACACTGGTGAATAAGACGACTTTTATTTGTAATCTGTTTTTCTAAAGCATCTTGAAAGGATTAGTTTACATTTTTGTATGAAAGAGTTGGTACTGAGGCATGAGACATGCCTGTGTTGGTTAGTGGCTGGGTAAGTACGAGTACCTGTAAACACTCAGGACGTAGGCTTTATCTCTGTTCTCTTTACAGAAATGATAGAGATCATCTGCCGAAACCACTTTCAACATCTGTAGGGTAGTTTTCCTTTACATCACTCATTGATAGGTCAGATTAATTGCTAATTCAAACATAACCCAGTCATCTCCTCTGCACGCTTTTCCTCTATGCTAGCTTAGTCCTTGATCTTTGCTGCTACCTTGTTCAACACTCAGGCCATCTTCAACAGGTTCAGTACTTTCTAAACATCCACTGGGATTTCAGATATTAATGGCTTAAAGTTTCCAACATAATTCTTCAAAAGTGTTAAGCTTGAAGGGTTCCTGACAGGTTTCTCTATTTGGAAGGCAGTCCTTGCAGTGCTTTTTTGGTCGTACAGGATCTTTCTTTTTGACAATCAAGATATTTCATTTGGTCATAATTAAATTCCCTTCTCGCTACTGCAAACAGGCACAAGCTTTTCAAACTAGTTTTCATGCAGAGTCTACATAAGCATACACTGGAGCACCCTTTGGCTACATCAGCATAAGGAACTATTCACTGAGAATGAGGCTAAATGCCAATGTCCTACTAAGTGATTACTGTAGCCAATAATCAAGTTCTCCTAGTATGTATGAACCGGCTAGCATACATAAGGTCAAAATGTCAACAACTTTACCTACCTGTGACTGTACTTCAGGATTTAGTATCAGCAGTTTTAAGATCATTTGCTCACTTAAGACAATGGTCTTAAGGTCCTCTAAGGTGTCATAATCTGAATTTCAACTTTCCCAGGGCATAAGGTAATAAACTGGACAACTGGAGTGGTTTCTCCCCTAGACAGCATCAGAAATGTGCACTGCCATGATGACTCCCCTTCCTTTGTTCTTGTATTTTTCTCCCTGGGGACAAGTCCTCTTGTGATGCACTCTAAGTATTGAATAACTGGTTATTCTCATGTCTTTGCTTTTAAAAAGAAGTTTTGTTTTGTCTTACCTGTGGATACCTATTTCACGCACAGTGAAAACAAGTGTTACTGCAAGACTACAGCAAGCAGATCAGCCCTTCCGATGAGTCTGGAGTTGCCTTGGCAAGTTTAGCCCTCTGGGTAGCATACCCCACTGTCTCCACTGGCCTCTCCACACACTCACCTACAAATGGGATGCACAGCAGCAGCATTGGTAAGTACCACTATGTGGGCTGTAATCTGGCTAGCTCGGTTAACCACAGCGTTGGTAACAGTAACAGCAACAGTAGCCGGGGCTATACAATGAATACAGAACACATTGGTTACTGGCCCACGCTGTGCTGCCATGTCTTCACTGCCATGCTACCTCTGCTTCCTGGATTAAAGCTGACTTATGTGTGTCTATTCATGCTGCTCACACACCCAATGGAAAGCAGGGTGGACGAAGCCTTCTAATCTCTTTTTATCAGTACTGTGTGTCTGGACATTTGCTAATTGCTAATTTCAACTCTCATACCTTTGATTAAATCACTCTTGGTGGTTGGTTCCTTYGTGCCATTAGTCTATGGGTTCCTTTTTGAGTAACCTCCTTCCTTGAGAAACCTTGGGAGGAGGTATTGCTGCAGTGAATTAACACAAGTACAGTTTGCTACCCAAGCCATGGTTCCTTTCCTAATTTTCTGCTGCTTTCATACCCCATCAATTAGAGAAGTGTGCAGCTCGGCATGAAAGATCTGATTCCCAAGGAAGTAACCTGATTTTTCATCATCAACCTTCTTGCAAACCTGTCAGGACAGAATAGGGGAACTGGCTTGTACAAAATCATGATCATCTCTTAAGTTACAGTCACATTTTTGTGGAGCAAGCAATACCTTCTATCAGGCAGTAGTCTGTACCATGCTATATATTATAGGTATTCCGTAAAAAATGCTATTTGGGTACCAGAAGCAACAGTGACGGCATGACGAACCAAGCAGGATAGAGCATGGCTTCTCAGCTCGACAGTTCTCAGCAGCATAAGGGAGCCCACGTTGCTCTCTGTTGCTGCCCTTGGACTGCTTTCAATAACCAGGTTAGCTCATTTAAGATGAGCTAAAATTAAGAGCTCTAACAAGGATGTCCTGAGGTGGATCTTTTGGCTCTCATGCTGCTATTTACAGCTGTGATAAAAATCAGTTACATATTTATTCCTAGTAATAAGATCTTAAAATGCACCTCATGTTTGGCAGGCTTAGATCAATTTTTTCTTCTAAATATCTCCTGAGGCTCCGTTCTGGGCAATCTGCCTAGTAAAAGCTTCCACTAGCTTTGCTTCATTGTGTCATCTTGAATCGCATTTTCGGCTGGAGAAGTCAGTTCTTTTTGTGGGAAAACATCATCCAGTATCATTATTTTAGTCCTTTTTAATAACTCAGTATTGGGGACCAGACTTTCTCCTTCAGCTTAAATTTTAATTTCCTTCAYGCTTTACAGAAACAGCATTTCAATCAATTTTGTGTCTATTCTAAAATTTCAGTTTGCTTCTCTTTTGCTGAAATTTAAAATCTATTTTTTAATTCCAGCAATGGTAACAATCCCTGATATTTCAAATCTTACCATTCTTCACTGTTTACATGGTTTCATACTATGAAAACAAAAAAGCTCTTTATTTCCATTTACTGGGAGCTATCCCAAAAATAGCCAAAGAAACATTCAGTTCCCTTAAATGCTTATTCTTCAGTTGACCAAAGTTTTCTTTTTTCACTAAAAAGCTGTAGGAAAATAAGCCTTAATTTAAAATCTATCACACTTTAAAAACTTGCAGAGAAAGTATTTATTAATTTTCTGGATACATTAAAAATCAAACCACAAACTTCAACTGAAGGCAATTCCTGACTATTTTGAAGAAAATAAATTGAGAAAAATAATTTCACAGCAGAGAAAATGAAAGAAAACAGTTCTACACTCTGTGCATTTTGTGGAGACTGTTGATGGGGTTATTTGGCTGTATTGGTAATTAGAAAACAATCTACGTAACTTCAGCTTAAGCAGTGTCCACAAGCAAGTATTTTTCTGAGACTGCAACAAACAGTTTGTATCTCAGGTTCTATCTTCATCTCTGGCAAGGTCTGATTAATCCCTATTTCCTATATGATTAGAAATAACAGGGTCCACTTTCTCAACAATACTAATGAATAGTAATTACAATGTACCTCCAAAGAGTGCTCAAGACATTAACATCAAGATGATGCAACACAAAGCTGACCTATCTGTATGGTACCAGAATCTGTTGCTTCTGTGTGTAATTTTAATTATCAGTCCAACTGAATATTACAGTATGATACATTGTTATTTCTTGTCTGGCTTCACAAATAAAATTCATTCAATTTTGTCCCCATGTCATTTTTTACCAACTGCCTGAATTTTTTAATGTTTTTCTGAACTCTTTCCAATTTGTAAATAACTTTGTGATAATGTAGTAACTTTGTGGTGATGTGGTAATCGGGAGCCGCAGTGATGCTTTTGATGCAGTCTGTCCAGGGCTGTTAAGAAAAAGAAGATAGGAAAGTCTGAATCTGATCTCTTCGCTAGTTCTGGCAGCAAAGCTATTTGAGTTCATGTCCCTGCCATCCTGGCTGAAATGACAGGCTTCTTTGTTAGCAGATCATTAATTTGTTGTATAGTTGTGGTTTGTGCATGCTCACAGTTCATCTACCACATCAAAATCTCCTGTTGAAATGAGCAGGTGAATGTTTAGTGTTGCTGGAGTCTTCCACTAATCCTAAGTGTGAGACAAACGTCAAACGTTGCATGTTGTTAACATTTGAGTTGTTTTCTCATTATTATTGGCAAAAACAGTAACAACTTGCAAGGTAGAAATGAATTTATCCATTTCCAGGGGTAGGAGATGATTTTGAGAGTAATTGGCCTGAATGTTTTGATCATACTGCTGAGAAAAGAGGTGAACCAGTTTGGGAGACAGCCTTCATCCCACTGCCTGAGGTTACTTTCCCTGTAGCAGAGTGCATCAAAAGAAATGTGTATTTCAGCTGCGCCATTTCAGTTGAGCATCCTGCTTTCACTGGGATTAAAGTAGTATGCTGCATTCTTTATCTGCATTATGGAAGTAGTGACCTCCAACAAAAGGGAGAAAACAGGTAAGGGGTGAAAAGCAAGATTCATGAGAACTCCTCAATTGCTTAAAATGGCAATTGCTTTTGGGGGCAGTTATGACATACTTATGTCCGTGTGTAACATCATCTATACTTCCTTGCAGCATTACTGATTGCCCACTTAGTCATTCTTTTTGAATGCTTGCAGGATTGTTTTTTTATAATGTTGTTTTCTGTTCTGGTCCTATTTTGTATTCTCCTAAGGTTGTTATATGTTACTCACTTGTATTCCAACTCCTCCCATTCACTTATCAATTTCACTAATATTTTATTTACTTCCTTCTTAAGGTYATTAATAAAGATGGGTCAGAAGTGCAATCTCTGTGGCATAATAATACATTGTTTGGATGCATTGATAATTCAGAGGGTGGAGTATTAATGATTGGCTACTTAAATAAATTTTGAACCCTACTTCTAGTCATGAGGAGACACATCATTGCAGTGAATAATAAATATATTATTATTTATGCAATAATAACAATAACTGCATTTACATACTTATAATAGTATCTTCCACATGAGGGACGGCAATAATTACAAATTCATTATTATCATCACTTTTCATAGATAACGAAGAAGAAAAAATGCAAAGCCCTAAGCCTTAGCTAAATGTCAGTAAGATGATGGAAGACTCGTAAAGAAAACACAAGTCTTTTCCCTATCAGCTTTTCATCAGCTCTGTTTTTATAAAATTGTTGAAAAGGGATGCTGGGAAAAGAAGTAGCTGGCAAGTAAGAGGTGGTGTAGATATGGGGTCGTACTTACTCCTGAGGGGCAGAGGAAGTGTTCCCATCTGTTGGATTTAGTGTCCGAAGGCCTGACCCTGTCTAGGCTTGTTGGACCTTGATTGTGCCTTCTTGGATGTAGTCATCCTCAAAGACTTTCTGTTTCTCTATGTCTACTCTTTTTCCCAGCAGATGATTTCTGGAAAATCAACCCATCTGTTGATTTTTTTTTCTGTTACTAAATATCATAGCTACATGGGCTTATAGAAGCTGCATATGAAACCAGTCTGATAAGAACTGACTTCTTGGTTAAATATTTAGAAGTCACTTCATGTTGTTCTGGTTAAGAGTATCATTTAGATTACCCAAATCTAGATCTTGCCATCACTTTTTCAGGAGCAAATTCACAATTATATGCGGTATCTTTTCTTGCTTTCACTGGTTGTGGTAAAGGAGTCATCAAAGGAGACTTTTAACAATTGCAATGGTCTCAACAGTTACACAGTCTGTGGAGCAGCATGCCCAACATTTTATAGATCTCCCAGCCTTCTGAAGACCCCACACAGTCACACAGACTGGTGAAGTAGCAGAAACAAATCTGTATCCTATTTTCTCTGCAGGGTCCTATGATCTGACAATAAACAAATGTGGTTCGGTATTTATGGTTTTTTTTTTAGACACTGAAACAAGAAGTGTCTGATACCATAGCTATATGTCATATTACAGCTATAATGGTGATTGCTGTTTAGATGTCTGTTACACCTGTTTTGAAAGGTATATGTTAAAATGACTGATGCACATTATTGCATTATGGCCACCTACTCTTTGAAATAATCTAATAATGCAGTGAACAATGGTAACATGTTGTAATAACTTTAGCCCCTCATCTGGTATCGCAAACAAGTGCATCATCTTTCACCCATGCACATTCTTAAATTTACTACTTTGAGCTGCCCAAGTAAAACTACTTCTACTCGGTTCTTTATGATAGTCTAAGTATTTTCTCCAAAACCTAACAATAGCAAAGTCTCAAGTCAGTCATTTATAAGGAAAGATGTCAAGAATAGATGTTGAGCAAACTCAAGTCTCAGATTTCTTAAACTGAAAGGCATTCACAGATGATGTCCCTCTTCCCACACCTCTTATTTTCATTAAAAAGTAAATTGCAGTATCTCAGGGCTTTCTAAGGGTGAGGTGAAAATAGATTCAAGTTTCTCTGGCCAAGCTTAAGCTAGTCACATAGAAACCACATGCAGTCTAAGGGCTGTACAGAGGAACGTTATGCACAAAATAGCACTGCTGCTTCTCAGGCAGGTTTCAGAGGACTGTCCCAGTACAATTGTGTCTTTTCTGAATGGGAGCCCGTCCATGTCCACCTGGACCAGAATGTGGACAGAAAAGATTGTAGCTTGTAGCTCTCTGACTGATTGCCCTTAACTGACCACTTCTGCCAAAGCTTTAATCACAGAAGTAGTAGTCAGTATTATCTACAGTTTTACAGGTCAAAACTCAGATTTCAAATTTCACTAAGGAACTGATTAGCAGCCAGTGTAACAAGTTTGATAGGTTTTATTGCAGTTAATATATATTACCTGACATTTTTAGAAATATTCAAGAATGCCCTTATATAAAATGTACTGAAGTAAACATGGCAACTGTACCATGCTTAGCTGCTATAAGATGGACACTCAAAAGGAAATTTCTGACAGATATATATACAAAATATGTTTTCTTCTGTTCTTTTTACATGGACATCCAACAGAACCTATGGATCCAGCATGRCCTGAAGTTGTGAACCTGCACAACAGACTGTTCTTTTCTAGTTATTTCCAGCCCACATGAATCTGTAACTCAGTTTGGCCATATATGAAGTAAGCTGCTGAACAGCACCAGCTGGATCTGATGAAATCGATATGTACAGCTGGGTATTATCCTCCTACTGAAGGTACCACAACTCTCATATCATCATGGATTTCCTGTGTGGCCTCATACATACATTGTACTGGCCAGATAACAGATCAAAACACAGGAGAAATCCAGATGAAAAGTCATTCACGGCAGATTAGTAATTATCCAGTATCCAGGTGAGCGATCACCCTCTATTTGTTGTACTCAGTGCCAGCCTGTAGGGGCTGACACTGTAATAGGTCTACAATTATCACTGTTTGAAGTGGGCATATATAATAATATACTTTTCCTCAAAGATTACTGCAGCTAGTGAGTGCCAAAGAAATCCTCAAATGAGAAAGTTCTTAATGTGCTGGAATAGGGATCTCTGGGGTTGATCTCTAGATCTGTTTTGGGCATCCTGTATGACTTAAGGTATGCCACTCACTTTCCCATGCCTTAGTTTTCCAATATAAAATGTGAATAATATTTCTCAGTCTTACATAGGTGCTGAAAACAAAATTCTCAGATACTTTCAAGGTATTCTGATGAGATGGTGATGCACAGAAAAGCATCTGAAAATGAAACGGCACTGACAGGATGAAAACGGGTATTTGAACTGTGCAGCAATTCATCATCGAGATACACAGGCTGCCCTGTTATTTCCAAGGGGAGTAAGTTAAAATCTGGAAAGTGGGTGGTCAGCTGAATTAAAGCCATTCAGTTTTCACTTAAAACCAAAATGCAGATCGTCCAGTGAAAAAGTATGTCCATGAAGGCAGGAAGCTAGTAACAAATTAGTTTAGGGGATACAGCACAGGACAGGATGAGGAGAAATGGCATTGCTTGTGGAAGGAAGCAGTTTAGAAAGAATTAACTTTGTTTAATTGACTGCAAGTTACGCATTTAGACTACGATAGCTGCAGGCGTTCCCTCAACCATCAGCTGAGAGGAAGAAAGACACCACCAGAGAGTCCCTCACCTCATCTGCAGACTGGAAGGATGTAAGGTTAGACAGCCTCCCCTGCGCTGGCTGCAAAAGGAACAAGGATCACTAGCTTCGACTGGCTATCTACCTTTCAGATAACTCAGAGGAGGTAAAATTAACCCTACCCTCCTGTTTTGATTTTTTTCAATAGTAGCCAAAAACTTAATGCTAGCAGTCATCTCAAATTTTAATAATGAACAATCAAGACATTGCACCACCACATGAATAAAGATGTGTCCTTATTATAAAAGAAGTATAATTAACCCTATCTTCTCCATAGCTCCCACTTGTGCAACTGCTAGCTGTTTTTTGGCAAGTAGCAGAGGTTTGTATCCAGATTAAGCAACTCTTGTTTCATAGATGTTGATTATTATTTGAGACCAGTATTCTTTAAGCAGCAAAGCTGAAAGAGAAGAACAAAGAAGAGCAGAAAGTGGGAGAACAAGAAACATATAGATTTATATAAGGGGTAAAAAGATTCATCAGAAATTATTTCTCTGATTTCCCAGGAAGCAGATGCTGTGAAGAAACAAATCTGAAGGAAAGAAACTTCGTAAGATGAGACCTATACTTTCCAAGCGATAAAGAAAGCTGATCAATTCTTGAACACCAACRATACGTCTCTCCCGAGTCTTGTGGATTCATGGAGTTCAAGGTGGAAAGGACCATTGGATTATCCAGCCTGATCTCTTCTTAGCACAGTTTAGAAATTTTCATGTAGTAGCCCTACTATTGATCAGAGTCAGTTATGCTTAAATATAACATATTTTACTACAAGCCTTAACTTAACTGCCAAAAGCAGGAAAATGTATGCATTTCTTTCCAGAGCTTATCACCTCTTTTCCCATTTCTTAGCTCTTTTTCACCAACCTTGTGCCTCCCTTTCTCTGTCCCAGTCTCCTCCCAAATACATGACCTGCCTCTAATTTCTTTTTCTCCATTGGTCCCAGTTTTGATAAATTTGTATTCAAATCTGGTATGTCCRGTACCATTACCTAAGTGATCTCATACTTATGATGTGGTTACATAGGTGCTCTTGGTGTTGGAAGATTGTACTCCACAAAAGATGCCCTTTTGAAAATAATCAAATACCTAGGAAGTYTGGCTATTCCTCACGTAACTCCCCCATAACCACATGTGAGATCCAGCCACCTTCCACAGCATGATCTGTAGCTTTCATCAGCTTCTCACAAAGTTATTCATGTTCAGCAATTTCTCATGTCACATTCACTAGATTTCCATGTCCCCGCAGTTGGCTTAACCTCAGGCCAGGACCTAGTCAACAGCCCAGTCATTTGCCTGCAGCCTTAACACCACCTTTGTATCAAGTTTATTGGCAGCCATTTTATATTAACCTCTGTATCACCAATACAATACTCAAAATACATCATGGTTAGAGCCAGTCTGTGAGGTATCCTTCTGAAATTAACAGCTTGAACACTTCTTATTGACACTTCCTTTTTGGGATCTGTTGAATAGCCAATTTATAAATCAGTATTTTGTGTGTGTGCACATCTGTGCGTTTTACAGACTTTCAGCAAAAAATGGTATCAGACAACACAAAAAAGCCCAGGTACAATGGTTCTCATTATTTTTGTGATAGAATGCGTCCATCAATACGGAAAAAAAGTTTACTTTCTAAGTCCAGTCACAAAACATGCATCAGACCTGTAAATGAAGAAACGCTATAGGACAAGATCCACTGATATAAATAACTATGGTTCTCTTTCTCTTCATTAAAAAAAAAAAACAAAAAMCAAAACAAGTAAGTCTCAAAGTAGTCAGTAGTGACAAACAAGTAGTATATCATGGAAACATAACAGCTAGAAGGAGTGGGAATACTAGATATCTGGTGATTATTCTTGCTGCTGAAAATCTTAATAGTTTGTTAATTACCCACTTATTATTTTCAGAACAACTTCTCAGTCATTGAGGTGACTCTGCCATCTAGAACGTTTGTTTGCTTCTTCTTGTGGACATCCGTAGGATGTAGCAATGCATCAGCAGTCAGGAACAGTCCAGATACTCTCAGTAAATGGAGTCCATGAAATACTTGGCAGAGCTTTCTCCAAATGCACCTTCCACCAAATCAGCTACACAGAATGTCTGTCATTAGTTGTAACCAATGAGCTGCCATCTCTTTTCTTCTAGATCAGCCCTTCATATCAGAGACATTAAACCTCAAATACCAACTCGAGAGGATGGGTTAGTGGCTGCCAAATTTTCAACTAGAAGAGGAAGGCCTTTCTCTCATATCCACTTACAGAAAACACCATAGTGTGGGATAAAGATTTTATCAACATTTGAAAAATCCTTCATGACTCACCTGTGCCTTTGCTACACCTGGATTCGCAATACCATCATCCAAACTGATACAAAATCTTACCATATGATGAGGTATTTAAAATAATAAAACAGGATTCTCCTGATGGTAACTCATTACAAAAGAATGACCTCTCTTTCCTTTTGTTTGTCATCCAATCTTGTCCTTGTTTTTTGGACATGATTCACATGTCACTTTTGTCATTCAAACTGGAATCACCTTTAGGTGGAGACTTGTCCTGGTTTCAGCTGGGATAGAGTTAATTTTTTTCCTAGTAGTTGGTATAGTGCTGTGTTTTGGATTTAGTATGAGAAGAATGTTGATAACACACTGATGTTTTTACTTGTTGCTAAGTAGTCTACTAGTCAAGGACTCTTCAGCTTCCCATGCTCTGCCAGGCGCACAAGAAGCTGGGAGGGAGCATAGTCAGGACAGCTAACCCAACTGGCCAACGGGGTACTCCATACCATGTGACGTCATGCTCAGTATATAAAGCTGGGGGAAGAAGAAGGAAGAGGGGGACGTTTGGAGTGATGGTGTTTGTCTTCCCAAGTAACCGTTACGCGTGATGGAGCCCTGCTTTCCTGGAGATGGCCGAACACCTGCCTGCCGACGGGAAGTAGTGAAGGAATTCCTTGTTTTGCTTTGCTTGCGTGTGCGGCTTTTGCTTTACCTATTAAACTGTCTTCATCTCAACCCATGAGTTTTCTCACTTTTACCCTTCCGATTCTCTCCCCCATCCCACCTGGGGGGAGTGAGCGAGCGGCTGTGTGGTGCTTAGTTGCTGGCTGGGGTTAAACCACGACAAGACTTCAACTGGTATACTTCTTAAATTCCCTATAGATCTATGACTTCATAATGAATAACAAGCATAAGCACATAGGTGATGGTTCTACCAACAATCCAACAACCACACATATTTTATATTTTGTTGAAGAATACTAAATGGAGGCTCCTTTATTTTTTCTAAGGGAATTACAGCCTTTCTTTCTCTGACCCTTTTCTCTCTTTGCTGCTTTTCTCAGAGGTCTACCCTGTCTTCTTTCTCCCATTCATTTTGGTTTTGCCAGGGTTCTATATGGTATCCCGATTTCTCGTCACAGCTACAGAAATCAAATGACCTCTTACAGCATTATTCACTCACTACAACAATCCAACTCCCATCTCCTTTGACCCAATCAAAACTCCTCCTAATAAAATAATCTATGACTATGTACCTCAAGTGAAGACAGATGCAGAGCAGATTCATGCAACTTGTGCTGCATCTTTAATTTTTCACTAGGTCTGCATTCTAGTGGAACACGACAGCTCCAACACAACAACAAAATAAGCAAAACCGCCAAAAATGTGTATATGCAAGGAGTAAGGCAATATAGAAAAAAATATAATCTCACTTTATCTTAGATACCTAAAAGTTAGAATTGCTCTATACTTAGTAGAGAAAAAATGAGACCTCCCTTCATGGGATGATCCATTACATTCTAAAAGAGGTGTTTGGACTGAATTTCTCCCTTGAAGTGCCTCTTTTCCTTGACTGTAGAGTGAGATGCTATCACTAGATTAGACAAAATACTTAAATTCTAGATGAATAAAGATGAGTAAGATAAATTTCAATGATAGGCCACTTTAGGTATCATATTAATACATCATGCATGGTGTCTATGGAAAGCTAATGATTAGTAACTTATCAAATTAATAATAATGAYAGAATTAAATCTGGCCAGGGATGCCAAGGGCAACAAGAAAAGATTCTACAGGTACGTCGGGGATAAAARGAAGACTAGGGAAAATGTGGGCCCTCTCCAGAAGGAAATGGGAGACCTGGTTACCTGGGATACGGAGAAGGCGGAGGTACTCAATGACTTTTTTGCCTCGGTCTTCACTGGCAAATGCTTGAGCCTCACCGCCCAAGACGCAGAAGGCAAAGGTAGGGACTGGGAGAATGAAGAGCCGCCCACTGTGGGAGAAGATCAGGTTCGAGACCATCTAAGGAGCCTGAAGGTGCACAAGTCCGTGGGATCCGATGAGATCCATCCATGGGTCCTGAGGGAACTGGTGGACGAAGTTGCTAAGCCACTATCCATCATATTTGAGAAGTCGTGGCAGTCTGGTGAAGTTCCCACTGACTGGAAAAGGGGAAACATAACCCCCATTTTTAAAAAGGGGAAAAAGGAAGACCCGGGGAACTACGGGCCAGTCAGTCTCACCTCTGTGCCTGGGAAGATCATGGAACAGATCCTCCTGGAAGCTGTGCTAAGGCACATGGAGGACAGGGAGGTGATTCGAGACAGCCAGCATGGCTTCACCAAGGGCAAGTCCTGCCTAACCAACCTAGTGGMCTTCTGTGATGGAGTGACCACATCAGTGGACGTGGGAAGGGCTACAGATGTCATCTATCTGGACCTCTGTAAGGCCTTTGACATGGTCCCCCACAGCATCCTTCTCCSTAAACTGGAGAGACATGGATTTGACGGGTGGACTGTCTGGTGGATGAGGAATTGGTTGGATGGCCGCATCCAGAGGGTAGTGGTCAACGGCTCAATGTCCAGATGGAGATCGGTGATGACTGCCATCCTGCATGGGGGTCCATATTGGGACCGGTACTGTTTAATATCTTCATCAATGACATGGACAGTGGGACCAAGTGCGCCCTCAGCAAGTCTGCAGACGACACCAAGCTGAGTGGTGCGGTTGACACGCCTGAGGGACGGGATGCCATCCAGAGGGACCTGGACAAGCTGGAGAAGTGGGCCCGTGTGAACCTCATGAGGTTCAACAAGGCCAAGTGCAAGGTCCTGCACCTGGGTCACGGCAACCCCCGGTATCAATACAGGCTGGGGGATGAAGGGATTGAGAGCAGCCCTGCCGAGAAGGACTTGGGGGTACTGGTGGATGAAAAGCTGGACATGAGCTAGTAATGTGTGCTCGCAGCCCAGAAGGCCAACCGTACCCTGGGCTGCATCAAAAGAAGCGTGGCCAGCAGGYCCAGGGAGGTGATTCTCTACTCTGCTCTGCTCTGGTGAGACCCCACCTGGAGTACTGCGTCCAGCTCTGGAGCCCTCAGCACAAGAAAGACATGGACCTGTTGGAGCAGGTCCAGAGGAGGGCCACAAAAATGATCAGGGGGATGCAACACCTCTCCTGTGAAGAAAGACTGAGAGAGTTGGGGTTGTTGAGCCTGGAGAAGAGAAGCCTTCGGGGAGACCTTATTGCAGCTTTTCAGTACTTAAAAGGGGCTTATAAGAAAGATGGGGACAAACTTTTTAGCAGGGCCTGTTGTGACAGGACAAGGGGGAATGGTTTTAAACTAAAAGAGGGTAGATTTAGACTAGATATAAGGAAGAAATTTTTTACGCTGAGGGTGGTGAAACACTGGAACAGGTTGCCCAGAGAGGTGGTAGATGCCCCATCCCTGGAAACATTCAAGGTCAGGTTGGACAGGGCTCTGAGCAACCTGATCTAGTTGAAGATGTCCCTGCTGATTGCAGGGGGGTTGGACTAGATGACCTTTAAAGGTGCCTTCCAACCCAAACTATTCTATGAGAAGGCATATATATACATCTCACTGTTTTTTATAGTGTGTTAATAGTCTTGAAAAACATTCTAAGCAACAGAAGAGCCATACCTGCTATAAAGAGCACTGATTAATACATACAGCCGGAATGTAAACTGAGAGAGGCTGAACTGTTCTACTTAGTGCATTTGCATCAGCATAATCCAACTCCAAGAAGAAAGGGACAGCTCAGAGTAAGAGCTGCTTTTAGCAGCCTTAGGCATACTGCAGGTATGGGATCAGCTTATGAAGAATCCATCTGAGGAAAAGGTAGAGGAAAGATGTAATCTTAAGGAGCTGGTCAGGACACACAGTCCTACAGTTCTGTTACAGCTAAATGAAGCTTCACAAAAATAACCAGTTATCACTTAAAGATGAAAATATTTTCAGGTATCTTTTAAGTAAGTTTTCATTATCTCGTTTCTGTGCTCTGCACTTTGTAATCAAGAACTGAACCCGGGCAGCTCACACTTCCCTTTCCCTCGCTGTGGGAATTGGGAATAACGACTGGAGCCAGCGCCCTGGGCGGCGGGGAACCTACTTCGACCGCCCCTGACCAGCGCTCGGGCAGGAGCCTCCCCTCACCGCTCCCCAAAGCCCGTCAGGGAAGGGAGGCCTGCGCCGAGCCAGCCCGCCGGGAAAAACCCGCCACCGCCGCTGAGGGAAGGCCTTCCCACGCTCCCGTCACTCCAGCCGGCCAGCGAAGCGCTGTCTTCTCCCTGCAGAGCGGCGCGGCGGCCCTCTCCTCTCAGTTCTAGGGGAAAGGGGCTACCGGGCCGGGCGAGAGGGTGCGAGTCCCACCGCCCCCTCAGCGKCTGGGGCGGCTAACCGCCCCACCGCCCGCCCTACCACAGCGCGCCTGCGCACTAGCCCCACTCCCGCTCCAGGGCAGCGGGGCGCGGCGCGAGCACCGGGGCCCCTACGAGGTACTGGGTGGGGGAGCGCGGGAAGGCACCATGACTGTTATGGATTATTATTGCTATTGCTGCTGCTGCTGCTGCTGCACCTCCCCGCCAATAGGCGGGCGGGCTCCGCTGTTTTTCCCTTCTCCTGCCAATCAGCGCTCGCTTCCTCGCCTGCCCCGTGAGCCGTTCTGGCCAATGAGAAGCGGGCTCTTTGGGCGTCAGTGATATTCAAACCGAGAGCGGCGCGGGCGCCCTTGCCTGGCCGGAGCCTGGTCCCGGCCCTGAAGCAGAAGCAGGCAGCGAGGGTGAGTGCGGCCGGGCCGGGC
>JAYKAV010001654.1:260423-276116 GCA_035582835.1 Phoebastria nigripes
GGGAGGCCGGCGCTGCCCCGCGCCCCGGCGCACGCCTGCGGGAAACGGCGGTGCGTGGGGCGGGCTCCCCGGCCGCCCCGACCCTGCGGTGTGGGCTGCGGCGGAGCGCTCGGCGGAGAACGGGGCCTGCGGCTCCGCTGGGCTGCCGCCCCTGCGGGTGAGGAAACCTGGTGCCTCTCCCCCCTCGCCTCCCCTCCCTCACCAGCTTTTCTCACTGCCCTCCTCTTTCGTGATTTTGTTTTTTAACCTGAATCTGATGAGGGATTTTGAGAGTGGTGTTGGGTTTGGGTTTTTTTTTTTTTTTGTTATATTTAAGTTTGATATATTATGAAATTAAAGGAGAAAGAAATTCTGGGTAATGCAGCTGGCCGCAGACTTGGCAACATGTAATAAGATGTAATTGGGTGAGGATATCAATCCATTGTGCAAGTTATCCTCAATTAGGCTGAGGAGTAGCACTTTCTAGAAATCGACATAAAGCAGACCTGTGCTTGATACTGATTTACTCAAAGTGTCTTGGAACCAGGAAGGTGTATGTGGGCAAGGAGAGGGAAAAGGAAAGATCTTGGAATGCGTATCCATTCAGCTCTGGCTAGCGCAGCTGGTGAAGCAATAGTTATTCCTGAAAATGATACCCTAAATTAAAACTACTCTCAGTTATGTCCCTTGTTAATGCTTAGCTATATCCTTAAGCCTTCAGAACTTAAAATTGTGTCTCAGTGGTTTTGTGTGCTGCTCTGCTCTCCACTGCCTCTTGGTAACTTTTACGTGCTGTACAGCCTCCGGTTTGTTTATGCTACAGTAGCTCACCTGCTTCTCTGCTGTTGAGCCTTTTTCTCATTAGCCCAGTCTTGTATCTTTGAGTCTTTTTTTGTAGGTAACGCTGGAATTTCTATTTTTCCCATTTACATTCATAGTTAATGTTGCTAACTGTTTAAAATGATTGTTTTTTTTTAATGTCGGGCGTTTTTGTTTCCCTTTAAGAAAATCCTGATTTAGGCTTTAGGACTTGTAAACAAAACCAAACAAGATTATGCACACATATAGGTTTTTTTTAAAGCCTGGGTAGAGGCTTCAAAACCACCATGTTTCTATGTATTTTGGGAAATAGTGGCTGCATAAAGGAGAGACTTTTACTAGTGGCTGCACTAGAGAACAGGTTAGAAGTGAGTTAACAAGTCTGTCTAGTTGGATAGCTAACTATAATCTTTTAACCCAGTCTTGTAATCAGGGTGTCATATGGGACATGAAGGGAGCTGAAGTTGGAGAGTATTTAGAGGGCTTTGCCACTCGTCTGAATTCAGGTTTTGGTGACTGCTTATGGAACAATTTAGCTTGATGCTTTCTAGGAACAGCATTTTTTTAACATCTGTCTGGAGCAGCAAAAGTCGCAGGATTTCTTTCATGTTCCTAACATTGCAATTTGCTCTTTAGACTAAGCTAAAAGCTTGTATCATTTAGCAAGCAGATCTGCTTTCTGCTTTCCCTTGGGTTTTAAAGAAACTCGTGGGACATGGTTTAATGGTGGACATGGCAGGTTTACGGTTGGACTCGATCTTAAAGGTCTTTTCCAACCTAAATGATTCTATGATTCTATGAAAGCTGATATCTCTTCCTTCAAAGGTGTAACAAAGACTAGCTTCTGCTGTAATATCTATGGAACAATAATTGATAATGATGAATGACAGATAATGCCATGTGTTTCTGAAAATGGTTGTGTGTTGTTATCGTATGTTTCCATTCTTACTTGCCTTGAACCAAGGTGGCAAGATCTCAAGGGCAGGAACTGTTAAACACTTAAATGTCTGTGTAATTGATCCTAAGGTTCAGGAAGGGTCTTTGGTAGTACTGTAGTGTGTTTTGGCAATCTTGATGTAACTGCACTTGGAGATAGTCCTACTTCCTCTAACTGACAGCATTTGCTGTACTACCAGCAAGCATGTGCATCTTTGCTTAAATGGTGAGCATTATTAAATTATGAACTGAATACATCAGCAGAACAATGCAAGTACTGTAGAAGATGAAAGCTACAGTTAGTTTTCCCCTCTTGCTTGTGTGTGATCTTTCTGCATAGGTAAGGAAGGCACCAGAAAACATATGCATGGGTAAAGTTCCTGATTTAGAGGTGGCATTTTTACTACTTCTACACAGAGTAGAGAACTTAACTCAAAGTTCTTCAACATATAGTCTTTTGACACTAGTAGACACTTTCATCAGACCATAGGAACAGAGCTAAACAAATATTTAACATAACAGTTGTAGCCACAATGGTCTGAGGGTATAAGGAAAATATAGGTAATAGGATAACATAAATATATTTTACTAGGCTGATCAATTCACTTGGAAGAAAAAAGCCAGGCAAGCTCTTGGGCACTTGCTTAAATTTTTTGCTGCCTCTCCTTAGATAAACAGATGCAATATTTCAGTAGATTCCAGGGGTAGGAAGAGTGTACCTTTTTGTTCAATAATTAAAAAGTATTTTCATACTTTCTCAAAGCTTGCATTTGAGGAAAAACTCCATCTGGCTCCATTCAGAAACTGAACAAATAGTGTAACACAGCAAATCCAGTATTTCAAGACTGGATGCTATTATTTCTCTTTAGTATCAATAAATATTGTTGGGTGTATTACACATGAAATCCTGTGGATAACTGGTACTGCCACTTCATCCATTTACAACATATACTGCTCTTTTAGTCTCTGTCCCTTGGCTCCTTATTTCGTGGGTCTGTATGAGGGGTTGAAGTTACTTTACTACGCTTTTTTTAAAGGTTGTTCTGTATCTTCCTGATCTCTGCATACATGTTCTCCCTGTTCTTTGCTTCCTTGTCTCTAACCTTCTCTCCTGTATGGCTTTTCTAGATCTCAAATGTGCTGCCATGTAGCCATTGCAGTTAAAAGCTCAGTTCCTGCTGAGTGCGTATGTAACAGCATACTGCTATTTTAGGTCTTTGCTGTCTTGTAAGATTTTGAACGCACTTCACACAGAGAAATAAATGGCAAATGTTTTCTTTAAAAGTAATCATCCAGCAGATTAAGCCAAAATAAGACTCTGAACACTTGCTTATGGTTGAACTTTGGCATGAGTAGAAAGATTATTTGCAAATCATGACAATACACAGGTGATTATGCCCTTAGTGTATTTTTTAATCTGTAAACGTCATAACAAGCTGACACATTTGGAAGTGCTTCCCCTTAGTCCAAAAGCAATCTTTGAGCTTTTTTGTACTGTTTTATTACTAACAAGGAATAGTTTTCTTGATTTAATGAAAACTGTATTTCTGGGATGTCATGAAGATGAGGCAAGCTTACAGGGTATACTGATATTCACTTACTTTTCAATGTCTAACCATTCCGTTTTTGATACACAGGAACTTGTTCAGGATGGAGATCTACATTTTTTGCCTTTCCTGGATTCTTGGGACCATCTGAGATAGTCTGACCCTCATCCACGTTATCTTTTTGACAAGGCATATCCTTTCTTCAGGAGAGGTTTTCTGCATATAGTACACGTTGAACCTTGAACAGTTAAGTGGCACACCAGAAATGTAAGTTTGACATGTATTGATGAGAGTTAAGATCAAATTTATGCAGAAAATGATTTTTTTTTTTTTTTTTGTCTACTACATTTGGCAAGCTATCACTATAAAAAGAATAATGAACCTTTTTGCATTGGTAAGGAAAATATAAATATTGTKTTWAAAAAAAAAAAAAATCCATCTGGGAATTGTTAGCAATTACAGTTGTAATGAGAGATCATGGTATTACTAAACCTGAGGTAAATTTCTTTTGGTCGTCTTGGTGCTTCAGGTTTTGGAGAAGCTGACTTCATCCATACTTTGAGGGAATGGGTAGAGTTCAAGGACAGATCTTTAAGGATATTCTCACCCATAAAGATGAGATTTGGAGTATTGAGTTCTTGTAGCCCCCTCTACTCTATTTATCAAAGGCAAAACTGCAATATGTACCAAAATCATCTTGATGAAGAGACAAATTCCACCCACCCCACCCCCCCCATGAAGTAAACAAGCATCATCTTTAGAATGGCATGTGAACAGTCTTTGCTACAGTAATCACCTATGTAATTTTTAGCAACATAATTTCCAGAAGATGGGACAGTTTACAGAGCCAGTCTCAGAACAGCCTAAGATTTTTCCCTATGCACTTTAGGGAGAAACAGACATTACAGGAAGTTCCAAACGAGCACTAAAATCAGAATTTATTCAATGTACTTCTTTTTTTAAGAAAAATGAAGGGAGGGTTCTTTTTTATTTAGTCTCAGCTCAGTGAAACAAAAATTGTTTTTCAGATAGCACTCATTTAGCATGCTGTCTCTAGCTTTCATAGTTTTTCTTCTGTATAGGTCTTGCTTACAGCCCTATTTGGGGGATGCTTGCTTATACTTTTCCTAGACCACTGAAAATATTTCATTTTGTAAATGAAGGAAGGAACCATTTTCAGAACTTAGTGCTTTTTTTGCTCTTCTGCAAAGATATTATGAAGTCATGTGTTGAACGTCTCACCAGACTCCAAGAGTTGTTAAAGTGATGCTAAGACCTTTTGATAGTGGTAATGTACATGGTGCTTTTGCCAGACTAAATCTTGGAGTTTACACAAAAAAACCCTGTGTTTTGAACCTACTAAAACAACACTTCTATATAGACAAGAGCAGACTTAATATTCTTGGTGGGCTGTTTCTAATACAGGAAGAACATGAAATATGCCTACTTCTGCTGTATAAGCAAGCTCTGTAAACATGAAAATCTTTCTGGTTTATGGTCTCTGCTTGGGGAAAGCTGAGAGTCTGCTGCTTTTAAAGAAGGGCAAACTTGTGACAACTAGTGCTCTAAAAATTAATTGTGAAGCTTCCTGAAAGTGGTACCAGGTTTATTTTTTAGATAGTGGAATTAGAGGTGGATGAAACTTACTTTACCCCATTCAATTACATATCTATCAATAATTCATCTGAAATAGATCTAAAATCTCTGGGCCTTCCAGCAACTTTTCATTGACTTGTTATACCTGAGTACAAAAGGAACAAAGACCAACAATTCACTGTAAAAATAAACTTAGTCTTTCTTTGAACCTATTTAATCTGTCCAGAGTGTGTTACCTTCCCTGTTTCTGGGCCCAACTTTACAATAATTGGGAAGTCAAATCTCCTGGATAGGCACTTAATTCACCACAGTTTTTAATATTAAAATTCTCCTGTTCATTAGATGCATGGAACATTGATTAACGTGGGAAAAGCTGTGATCAGTGTGTTTCATGAAAATGTAAGAGATTTTTGTGGTAGGCGAAAAAAGAAATCATCGGTTTTTCTTCAGTTTATTTTAGCATGCTTGCTCTGCTCAGATTGCCTAGATTCTCTCAGCTACATCCATGTATTATATTTCAGTTGATAATAAACTGATATAGCATTGAGGATTTGGCATAAGTTCCTTAAAAAAGAGTCTTTAAACTTCTAAATCCACATCTTTTTAGAAACTTAAGAATAGGTGTCACTTGTCTTTGGCAATACCCCTTTGAACAAAGGAGCATGTGAATTCTTTTCTGCTTACCCACTGTGAAAACTAATTGCTGTCACCTGTGGCAAGGAGCTTAGATTAACATTGTGTGCTAAACTTTTAGACAGAATAAAAGAAGGATGGTAACAGGATCATAGCTCGTGTTGGCTTTATGGGTATGTACACGCAGAACACTTCTGGTTTTAGGTCTTTCCCCTTTTTGTGATTTGCCTATAGCAACTCCTGTGGAGGAACAGGGGCTGTGAAGAGGAACAGAAGACTACTTTTGTGGGAGATAAAGCCTGTGAGAATCTCTCTTTCTGTGAGGCTTTTTGTCCTGGAGCTGTTAGAATTTGAGCCCCTGGGTTTTGTTGCGGTCTGGACTTCAGCTACTTGCTGTATATTGGGCATGTACCACTTGTTAAAGCAGTAGGGGAATCTCCTGGAGAAAGGGGATCATCAGGATGGGATAAGCTTGTGCTAAACAGAGAGGATATAGAAGTTTGCTTGCTTTTGGTGTACAGATTTGGCTACATAATGTAGGAAGTAACTACATCTCTGTAATAGATTGCCAGATGTGCATATACAGTAAGGAATATGGAAACTTGTGTTAATGGTTTTTAGAATATTAATTGATTATTGTGATGGGAAGGGGATGTGAGCTGGGAAGGTGGCTGAAATATGAAAGTGTCAAATAAGAGGAAAAAATGCCATTTTTCTCACAAGCACTTGCCTGCGCTGCATCTGTTAAAATTGCTGAGTGTTTTTGTGTGTTTACCAGCTCTGCTGGAAAGAAACTCCAAGCTTTCTCTGTATACCCAACAGACATTTTACTGTAGCAGTGGTTTTCAGTATTTATTGATTGGTGGAGCTCTTAAGTCTTTTAATGAAGTGTTTGGACAGTTATAATTTCACTATAGTTTAATTTGCTGTGTCTTTGCTAGTCTGTGTCTCTGCTGATCTGAAAGTTAGACCCTTATAGTCAACAGATCAGTCTTGAGTACCACTGTGCTGACTTGAGGGTGAGGGGCATAACACTTCTTACATTTATTTAGATATGTTATCAACTGCAAACCTAGATTTAAATTACCAGCTTAATAAATGATTGCAAACACTTACATATAGCATTTAATAGCTAAGCTACTGTTACGAAAGATTAAAAAAACCCACTTTTTTAACTTTTCCAAAATACCAGGTTCAGTGATATTCACTTTTACCTTAACTTTGTTTTTACATTTTTCCCTACATTCTTTCTTTCTTCTCTTTCAATGCACTCTAACAAACCTGCGTGCACTCTGCCCTGATTTGTACTTAGGTAGGAACTTGTAAGCTCTTACCTAGTTAGCTTGTTCTTTAGAAAGAATCTTACCTCTGCTGGACTTTCCTTTTCACCCATAATATCTTTTCACACTTCTACGTGTCTATTAAACTTGCAAGATCGTGACTCTCTCTCCTTGGGGTGAGAAGACCCCTGGGTTCTCTTACTGTCACAAACTGTGCAAAATAATGCTGTAGATGCATAATGTATCTTTTAAGGTATATGCTTGTTTTCTTACTGATACTGTTTATTTCTCCTGAAATAAAGGCAGAGATGCATAATTCATCCCTGTCTCATCACAGCCTTAATTCTGCTAAGGCTTACCCAGAATTATTCATTGTTTGGTTTAGTTTATATGTAAAAGGAGTGGTAATTTTCAAATATTTCCCTGTCTTCTCTGCTAACAATGAGAGCAGAGGTTTGGAGTTAGATATTTATCTATGACTTTGCCCACTTCTAGCCAATTTTGTTCATGCTTCTCCAACACAATGTTAGTTGCAATGAAGCTTTATAATGTAGTTTTCAGACTGAATCATAGTGAATGAATTTGCAAGGTATTAGAGTCAAATGTAGGCATACAGAGACAGGTTAGTATAGCATACCTCTGGGTAAAGAAAACTCTGTATTCTTTTTGTTAGTAAGCTGCCACCCACATCGGTGATGCTATCACATCCTTTGAAAAAGTAATATGGCTTGTTCTTTGGAAATATGCACAAGAGTTTGCCCTTTCTGAACAGAGAGACTATAGAAAGGTTAAACATACATAGTTTTGTCTTAATAATGTTCTTAAGATTTACTTTTGTAAGCCTCAAATTACTCCAGTTATGTGGAGATAATTCTTAGTAGCTGACAAAGTACACAAATTTGCGTTAGGGTTCTCCCAGCCTGCACATAGGCTGTGAAACTCTGTGCAGATATGTCTTTGGTGTTTCATGTGTGAACTTTCCTCGTCTTCTGATTACTGTCTCCTAGCTAGCCCTCCCCTCCACCATCAGTTTTTAGTTTCAGTGTTGGATTGTACTCCTTAATAAAGCAGATATACCAGCCAGGAATTAATACAAAAGTTGAATATGATTCATTACAAGCAATGTAGTATTTGTTACATATCCCTTACTGGTTCACCTGTATTCAGTGGTTTGTGTAATCTCTTAGAATGAATCCTTTTGGATAGACATCTAGGCAGTAAAATTTTGCAACAGCAAAACTTAATGAGAACTAGGACAAGGAACTATTTCAAAATGTTTGATTTAGAATCTCAGTGGTATAAATAAGGGCACCACATTTCAATTAAGTGCTGCTTTAGAGAAGGATAATGTTAAAATTGAGGCATAACAAGAATAAACTGGTATTTTTCAGAGCACATCTCACTGTCCAACTATACTTGTATTATGCTAAATAAAAAGTATCATGCCCATTACAGAGAGAAAGTAATGCTAAAAGATGGGTTGTAAGTATCTCTTACGTCTTGAAACTTAATATTGCTACTGTAAGTTATACCTGTGATGGAAAAGATGAATATTGTTAAAACTTCAAGTTTATAGTATATGGAAAATGTTTACATTTAAGGGAGGTGTATATGTGGGCTGACACATCTAAGGTAGTCTAACCCAGCCTTACAGGTGTCATCAAATGAAAGTCTCTGCTTCCTGCCTTTCCTTTCTCTTGTCCATATGGTGACCATGGTGACACAGTTGAGAGAGCAGGAAAAACATCAAGCAAAAAGATGAAAGCTCTTCCCCCTTTTTATGTAGTTTTCTGTTGGCATTTGTCCATGAGTCAGGTCACCATGAAGTCTGACAAACGCTTGTTCCGTTGCTGTTCATTCAAGAGAAGTGGCAGGAGTGTATGGCTAGGAGGAGGACTGCCTCTTAGCCATCCTAATCTATGGATTCAGGATGTGATTTAATACAATAGACTCATAGCTATTCAGACAACATATCCCACCCCCCATTTTATTCAAACACTGGATATACCTTATTGGAAAGGGCTACTGTGAAGCATGGACTAGTGTTTGGGCAGATCAGTTAAGTACCGGTTCCTTTTCCTCATCTATGTTGGCTTCTGCTAAGAAGTTTACTTGTATAACTACATTGACAAAGGCTTAATAGAGTATTTATGTTACATAATGTGGTTGAGTCTTAATTAATCTGCAGAATATACATGAGAGGCTTTCCCGTGGTAATTCCAATTAGGGTGAGCTACAACAGGGTTCTTCATTAACATCACTGGTTTTTAACCTTGTGTCTGCAGATGGAGGAGGAGGACCTAAGTGAAAGAGGATTGCCACAAATTGCTTCAATCATGAATAGAGTTAGAGACTTGAAAAACAAATACAGAAATGAAGACAATATCACAGATGAACTTAACTGTACTAAAATCTCAGCTGATACAACAGGTATGTGTTTTTGTTACTCTGTCACTTATGCAACTGATCTTACTGGCTTTTTCCACTCTTAGTCTAGGTTAAGTGAAAGGATTTAAGGTTTAGCATTTCTTCAGTATTAATGACTGCAAAATACATTTCATTGCTCCTTGTTTCTTTAGTTAATGGTGTTGCTCTAATCTTGTGTGTGAAGAAAAAAAAAAAAGGGGGGGGGCGATATCAAATCTCACTAGTCTTCTTATATGAAAGCTTATAAAAAGTGTTTTCTTCTGTTCATGTTTGCTGCAGTTTTAATCAGTCTCCTTTGTTATTTTTGTTATTTTTCTGTCAGATAACTCTGGAACTGTTAATCAAATAATGATGACGACAAATAATCCAGAAGATTGGCTGTGTTTTTTGCTTAGGCTAGAGAAAAAGGGTATTCCTCAGATGGATGTTAGTCTACTGAATAGACTCATTGGTCGTTACAGTCAAGCAGTGACTGCATTACCTGCAGAAAAGCATAGTCAAGATGAGAGCTATGCTCGCATCCTTGTGAGATTTGCTGAGTTGAAAGCGTAAGTATAAATTTTCAATATAAGAACTCATCATGCAGAATTCTGAATTTGAATGATGATAAAAATAGTTTGTTTTCATTAGTAGTTTCTGCAACAAATTATCATTTTGAGTAGGGATGTTTTCATATCGACTCCTTGAAACTCTGAGCAGCTTTGGCTAGTCAGTTTATGTGTTGTCTCCACACTACTTGCATTTTTTTGTATATGCCAATAAACATGATTGTTCAGAGCTATTGGATTTAGAGATGTTAACACACTTTTTTCTGGGTTCTGCGTTTAAGGTACATGGGGAAATAGCATGAGACCTTTTTTTTTTCTTCAGCTTTATACTTCAGCTCAAAAGAAGCTGCATGGGTGAAATCTGATGTAACTTTGGGTGACTATCATCTGTGTATTAAACTGTGTATGTTGTAAGTTAGGATTAATTTCCCCGTGGACTTGTATAACTGATTTGGCTGTGAGGTAGACGATTTGCTATTATCTAATCCATCTAGTCAAACCATAGTGGTCTATCCTTGTCTAGTCTGCTTTCTCCCTTGCTAGGAAAGACATGTCCCAGCTACATTAAATAGCTGCCTTAGGGTAGGAAGAATGTCTCAGAACATCATTCTATACTTTCATACTTATGAAATCAGTTTTGATTGTGGCTGTTTATTGCTTTATTCAATCCAAATTTGAACAGTGTGGTTGTTCAGATGTTTTCAGACATAATTTGGGACAGGATTGTAATTTGATTTTTTCATAAGGAGTTCTTTTGTCACTTGAAATACTGTGTCAGCAAATATTTTGATGAAGAGCTGCATTTTAACATTGCAGCAATCCTTAACAATTAGTTGAGCAGGTGGCCTTCCAGTGAATATAGCTAGTCTTTTTCTGTTTCTTGTATGTCCTCCCATTTGGCTTTTTGGCAGGTGGCTTGATCTTGCAGTATGATATGGTCTACTTCTTTGTCCGTACTGTCATTTGCATGGATCTTGCTCTATCAGTGTTTGCTAAAAGCATACAATGGAATGTATGTTGAATCTACTGTTGAGAAACAAGCAGGAGTGAATAATGACCTGCTGTGAATCCTTACTATCTTGAAGAGGTAAGCTGTTTTTGTGGAAGTGGAGTAAAGCATATCTTCCAGAAAGACCTCCTGTCTTTAAAGATACTGAGAGATGGTGTTCTTGTTCAAAGGTTAGTTGCTTTTCCTCAGAACAGAAATTGTGTAACATAGGCTTCTACCTCATGCTTTCTGGAATTTCTTTTCCAGAATGGTGCTTGGATGCTATTATCAAGTCACATCTGTTATCTCATTACGTACAGTAGGAGTTTAAGTTCAGAAAGATTATTTCCTACCTCCCTGATAACTTTAAAACTCTTGGACCTCTTTCCACTTGATCTTTAAAACATGGTTTTAAAGGTGGATACTTCTTAAATGGATACTAGAACTGTGTTCAGTATTTTGTGTATTGTATTGCAGAAAGCAAAACTGAGGGTACTGTTAATAGCCTGTTAATGCTAGAATCCATGAATATTATTATATGCTATAAAATCTTGCTACATTATATTCTGAGTTTGTCAGAAAAAGCAGGGACACCTGCAGAGCTATACTAAAATACCTTCTGCTTTTGGTAACTGGCATTACTGTAGAATCTACCTAGTTCACTGGGTAGTTCAGATCTGTTCTTTTTGCCTTCTGCTTCCTATTTTTAATTGGCAAATACCATCAGTCATATGTTTCCTGACTTGCTAATGAAAATTATTTTAAAAGAAGATGAACAACCCACTCCCAAACACTTCTTAAAAAATGTACCCACCAAAATCTGACATAGCATCAATCCCAATGGAATTTTTCTGTAAGTATCTCCCTAAGTGGTCCCCCATCTGAAAATTACTTCCAGAGATTAGCCAGTTCTTAATAATTTATTACAAGCTAATGCTTTCTCATGCATTGTGGTGTATAATGTAAAGTCAATTATTATATGAAACTACATTTAAGAACTACACGTGTAACCTCACCAGAACATGAAATTGCCTTTGTTACTGTTTTTTAGATCTGATCAGTCGATGTTGCTTGTCTGTAGTTTTTGGAGACTAATGTTAAGTTAATCAGTGAGTGGCTATTTGGATCTTTTGTGTTTGGCATGTTCACTCATTGCTCACAATTTTCTTGGTGTTTGAGGTTTCCCTAGTGTTTCAGACTCACCTTCTCTGTTCCTGGCTGTCAGTTTGTCTAGTACTATCTGTTTTGTCTCTGCTCAGTTTTAGCTTCTGTTAAAGAAAATCCTCTCATTTCATGACTTCCTAGAGTGCTTCTGATTTATTTTTTTAGCTATCGCCAGTAAAGTAACACTTTGATATGTAGGTGCTCTGATGATACTGCCTTTGGTGGGAGAAGAAAGGTGCTCTTCAGTAGAGTTCAGTTTGCTGTTCTCCCAAATGTTCCACCTAACAGGAAAAGCAAGTCAGAGCATCACAAACTTCAGAAGCAGTGACAATGGCTTGAGATTTTAGTGTCTATTGGCATCAACACTGTTTTCTTCTGATCAAAGTTGAATTATTCCATTCTTGGCACCGGACCTGTCTTGTCTTGATATCTTCTCTAGCTAGAGCCTGACTATGCCAAAACCTTTTGACCTGTTACGATACTGAGGTTGTTTGAGGAACCCTTGAATGTACTCTGAAACAGGCAAAGGTGAACAGCCAGCTGCATCTGTGACTGATTATCTGTATCGCACATTAACCATGCCAGGCCTGCTTTCATGTAATGCTTCTGGCTGTAGCACAGTGCCACCAAGTGTGTGGCACTTGTTGCCTGTTGCTAACGTTAGGTCTTATTCTGCATATTGCTATCCAAATCGTTGCTGCTTTCTACAGGAACTTAAATTTTAACATGCTTTTTGAAAGTGAATGTAATTCACGTGTTACAGCTTAATTTGTGTTACTCTGACTTTGCCTGCAGATGGGTTATTCTGTGCCTGTCCTATTGCTTTGGATGATCAGAGCTGAGTTTTATTAAACTTACTGGAGTCCAGTAACATGCCTAAACTGTGATAGAGACTTTTCTCATTCTTAATTCCACAGAATTCTACTGGAAATAATGTTCTCTTTAGCTTCCTGTGTTGTATTTTTCTGTACTTATTTTTTAAGCCATTGTCATAAATTTTTCACCATCCCCACTTCTAAGTACTACCTTTGCTTACCTGTTGAACCAGGGTGGAATTTTGGAAGAAATTCCTTTATTTCTTGATTGTGGATTTTGCTAATAAGTGTTAAAAGAACTTTTTTTTTTTAATATTAAAAAGGGGCAGGGAGTCCATTGAAATGTGATGTTAATTTATTTCATAGCTGTATAGATTTAGGCCTTTTCTATCTTGACAAGTATTTACTTTAAGCTGTAGATCCTCTGGAATATTTAAATGTTGTTGTACTGTATGCAAGCATTTCAGTTGTCCTACTTAGCAATCTATGGCTGAATGTAAAACTATGATTAAAAATTAGTATTAAATGTGAAGTATCTTGTGGCACAATCTCTACATTTTTGAAGTATACCATGTTTGCCATTGCTGCTTCCAGTGTGTCTGCAGAAAACTGACTTAAATCCACCTTGTGCCACTGAATTTAACTGATAAGACTGTGTTGCCTAGGAGTATGGGGAAAACGGAATGAATTCCCTACATCTTGTAAGGAGTTGATGTTCCCATAGAACCCTTCATAGAGGTAGCTATTGGATAAATGCTCTTGTTGTGTCCTAGTTTTCTATAGGTATGGTATTATAGATGTATCAACAGAAACAACTTCCTTCAGTGACCTACATCTCTGCTAAGGGAATCTGACAATTTGGGTGCAGTTGCAGAAGCTCTTCAATGTAGAAAAGCTCATAAACTAGCAAATTTTTGGAGTTCAGTATTGCTTTAATGTAATGGATTGGAAACTTTGTGACCATATTGCTGCAGAATATAACTAATAGTGTATGTAATATTTCTTCTGACTTGATTAATATGATACATTTTTCCACACTTGGTGTTTCTAAAGCAATCTCCTCCCTGTCCCCCTGCCTTGCAACCTCCTTTGTATAGGAGTGGATGCACCTAGAAGAATAGAGATTTTTCTCTGTATAGTGTCAGCATGTAGCCTGGAAGGGCTACAGGTGGGTGTTCCGTACAGGTTAATGGGTGTTCTGAGGGAAAATATCTACATATTTTGAGGAATAATATAAGCAGTGACAAAGAATGAGTCCTTAATCTTTCTCTTCAGGTTTGAGCATATTCTGGTTTTTGGAAAGGGTCAGCTTGATATCTTTCAATTATTAGCTTTTTAAGACTCTTTGCTTATTTGTACTTTACTAATGGCTCTAAGGAAGAGGAAAAACTTCAGCTATAAATGAATTGCTTTTCCAGAATTATTTAAAGCCAGCACACGGAACTTCATCCCTGTTACTCAGGCTCTTCACCTTGTGTAACTATTGATATGCTGTCTTTACAGTCTTCAAGATCCAGAGGAGGCACGGGACCAATTTCATCTGGCCAGACTCAACTGCAAGAAATTTGCTTTTGTGCATGTGGCTTTTGCACAGTTTGAACTTTCACAAGGTGTGTAAAAAAAACTTGTTTGGTGTTGCTGTTCTGTGTTGTTCTAGGTTTTGTTGTTCTAAACTTCTGCTCTGTTACATAATTTGCAAGGAAACTGATAAGTATTAAATCAGAAAAAGAAAAATTTGTATTTTTTTCTCTTTTGAAATTTAATGAGAACATATGTGTTCATTTTTAATGAAAATATGCGCACAGTTCTTAATAGTTTTTTTCCTTTTTAGAAATAACTTTCAAACAAGATGAAAATTAGCAGTGATTTATGTTTGTTCTTTTTATCTTAGATCTTACAATGGGAGGTATGAATAAGGCTCTTGCTGCGTTGAAAAATGATGCTCAAATTTGGGTAGTAATTTTCCTTTAGATACCTTCAGCTTGCCTGTGGAAGAAATTCTGGCTCCTTCCAAAAAGCAACTGTTGATTCTTTGTGTGATGTTTTTTTTTTTTTTTTTTTAACTAAACCGAAATACGCTGTAAACGTGCAATTTGGTCCAACTAAATTTTCCCCTCTGCCACTCAGGTTCTTAAGTAGCTAGCAATTGGATTTTAATTGGTTCTTCTGTTTCCTGTTCCATTGTTGAACGTTCACGTTGGGACAGTGGAGATAGTTGGTATCTTCTGTTGCTTCRTAAATGGCATGGACTGACTTTTTTGACAGTATCATAGATGCCATGTTCCAGTCAGTTGTGGGGGGTGGGGCGGTTTGTCAGTATTCAAAATGGTGGTAATCTTTGTCATATGGTGCCATACAGCAGTGTTTTAGGCAGGCCATTCTGATACGAGAGTGATAATGTCTTTTAAAAATTCTGGTTCCCTTCTTTAAAGGATGCCTGAACTGTCTGTCCCTGGTAGGGATAGTTGCATTGAGAGAAAACTTCCTAAATTAATTTATCCTGTTCCTTGGTGTACTGGATCTGGCTTGGGTGGGGTTAATTTTCTTAGCAGCTCATATGATGCTGTGTTTTAGATCTGTGACTACAACAGCATTGATAACACACCGATGTTTCAGCAGTTGCTGAACAGTGCTTGCGCAGTGTCAAGGATTTCTATTTCTCACTTGGCTTCTCCTCTGCCCAAAGGCTGGGGGTGGGCAAGAGGTTGGCAGGGGACGCAGCTGGGACAGCTGACCCGAATTGACCAAAGGGATATTCCATGCCATAAAGCATCATGCTCAGCAATAAAAAACTGGGGGATAGTCTTTCCACAGTACCATTTGCTTGGAGACTGGCTGGGCTTCGGTCTGCTGGCAGAGCTGATGAATGATTGCCTTTGCATCACTTGTTTTTTGTTTTTTGTTTTTTTTTTTTTTTTTTTTTTTTTTTTTTTTTTTTTTTTTTTTTTTTTTTTTTTTTTT
>JAYKAV010001654.1:276121-343881 GCA_035582835.1 Phoebastria nigripes
TTTTGTTTGTTTTTCTTTCTTTTTTCTTCACTTATTAAACTCTTTATGAGTGTTTTCTTGCTTTTGCTCTTCCAGTTCTCCGGACTATTCTAGACTACGTAAGTTATGCTCTAATATATCTAGAACAATAGGCCCTCAATACTTTGGGCCAGTAGTCCACAAAGTTCACCTTGGTCTATGTCAGTTCTTTCCTATTGTGTTTAGGGGAGGTGGCCCTGGTACTTGGTAGCAGGGTTGTGCTGCCTACCCAAAAATGTTTAGTGAGCGCTGTATGCTTATCAGAAAAGATTATAAAACAATACTTTAATAATAAATATATTGTCAAAGAAGTGTAATAAAGAAAACATATAGTATAATTTAAGTAAAGTGTAGAAATGTTACTAGTGGTTACCAATRACTAAATTCATCCTTCTATCACAATCACTTGTGAATTTAATTACCACATAGCTATGGCATGTGTTACTGCAATGGTTTCTTTTGCTTTGACAGCAAATAGTCAACCTGAAATGAAATCCTAATCCCAAAGGAATAAGCCATTTATGATTGGCTTTGTTTTATCTCCAGTGTGCTCTCTGATTTGTATCTGTTACCTTTGAGCTGGTCTATTTGACGTTTGGTAATGTGTATGGAGCTATAATGTCCCTGCTGGGCGCTTCAAAGAGGATTAATGTAACATGTGAGGTGTATATTGTTACTTTAAAAGTGCTGTTACTTTTTCACTGAGTGTGTCCAGCTTAGGCCAGAGGGAAAGGAGGAGGGTAGTGCTTTGTTACCTTCTCATCCTGGTCATTTCAGCAGTGCTTTGGCACACCTGCCAATTGCTTCTGGGTTAATCTGTATTTCCCTTTGTATTAAGAAGAAAAAGTTAGTTATATGTTCACTTCCCTGTCTTGAGCAAAATTGTGAGCTAAAGCTCAAGTCAAAATTCTGAAATTGATTGGCAAATTGATATTGATTTCCTTATAAATTGAATATTCATGACCTGAAAATGGAGTGACACAATAAAGGTGGCATTCTGTTTTGTTTTTATTTAAATGCTGAATACAACTTCATTTAAATAGGTCAGATGAGGAGCTGTCTCTTCCTTATTTTTGGTGTGCCTTGGGTAGTGTGCTTGAAGCAAGATTTGCTGTGAATTGCTTGGGACTCATGACCATAAATAAAACTCTACTTTTGGCTATATAAAATATTATGCCTAGGTGGATCATTCAGGCTTTTTGTATGTGATGAAGTGGACTCATTGAAATTCACAGATACTTGTGGCTTTACTTTTGTGCCTTGGTTCTTTATCTGTTAAGGGGGATGGAACAGTTCATTTTTTACTGAGGTGTTTCGGTTTCATGTTATTTCTTATTCAGTGAGGCACATAATACTAGGAGGAATTACTTTTCATTTTGAGTAGCAGGTCTTGTTGAAGCAATGTGTGGTTACTAAATATAGCCGAAGGTAGAATGCTGGTTAAGGATTCTTAAAATGAAATACTAAGCCTATCCACTTGTTAAGGATTTGGGAGAAAAATAGTATTTGATTATATGGTTAAAAAACAAGTTATAACAAATATGCACAAAATAGATTTAAATTAAATCATAGCCAATCTTATTTTGGCGTTTCCTTGCTTCAATGTCCAACATCACCTATTTAATATTCTTAAAATAGGTTACTTAAGCATAAGTTCCTAATACATACACCCCACTCCCCCAGTCTGAACTGCAGGTGACATTGACATCTAACTTCAGTTATCAGTGGAGTTTTGAGTGCTGGAGACATCATGGAGCTCTGAAATATACTATTATATAGTATAAGAAATAATTATATATGTATGTGGCACTTAAGAACAAAGTGGTTTACATTTTGCTGCTTTGGAACTGAGGAAGAAGGGCATTTGGGACTTCAAGGGCATTAACAGCTGTAACAAAACATTGCATCATTTTGCCCTGATGCTCTCTAAACCAAGGAAAAGGTTTTGGTTGCGGTACACTTCTTTCCTTATTTGACTCTTACGGTTATTTTAATAGCTGTATGTGTACATGCTTATATATGTAAACTGATTGCTTTCAGTATGTTTTGTTAAAACACCTCCTCTTCCCCCTTAGTTCTCTTCAATTTCTGTTTATGGCATTTAGTAATGTGTAAAACTGTAATGAAACAATATCTTTCCTTTTCACTCCTCTTTTCTTAACTGTAGTGCTTTCTGGAGTAGTGATGTTTGATTTAACAACAGCTGCTTTTAACTTCAATTTCTATTAAATGCATTAAAGATGTTTTATAATGCATACGTAATAAAGTTTGTATCTGGTCAGATCTAAATGAAAGTCCATAAAGGTCATCTTTCCTTGCTGATACTACAGAAGAAAAATGGATTTTAGAATTTGTGTTGTATTTCCTTACAGTTCCTATAACACTAAACAAATACTGAGAATGCAGTTTTGTGAGTTCATAAAGCATATTTTGTAACCTGGTGTTCAACTTCATGTGAAAAATTGACTTACGTTATTCACTTGTAACTAGTTCCAGGCAGTATCCTTAAAGTGGATGTCTAAGGGGGGAAGTCCCTAATGAACAATGGCTTCAGAGAATGATGCAAAGTGAATATAAGACAGCATGAATTTAATCACGTCTTTAAAAAAAGACCATGTTGCCCCAGTGTAATTGTTTTCTATTTCCTTGATTTCTAACTCTGTGTTCCTTACTACTTAGGAAATGTGAAGAAGTGTAAGCAGCTCCTTCAGAAAGCTGTGGAGTGCTCTGCTGTTCCACTAGAAATGTTGGAAACTGCTCTACAAAACTTTCATTCACAAAAAAAGCAGTTGCTTTCAGATGAGGAGAAGGAGAACTTAGCAGGTAATTGCAATTTCTTAAAATGTTGGTTGAGTTTATGCATGTTGTAATTCTAGATTGAAAAAAATCTTTCTAATGTTTGTCCCTTCTAGATATGAATTCATAATGTGCTATTGTCTAATAAACAGTCATATTTATCTATATTATCAAATGTATTCCTTCAATATTTGGTTCCATCTTCAATGCAGTGACTGTAGTTTGCAGAAGCCATAGGATGGGAGATTCTCTAATTCTGCAGAGGGTGTTCCTCTGACTGTCATTAGGTATTTGTACTTAGTAAATATAGACTTACAGCTGAAAGTGTGAAATAAGAGCTACTGGTGGTAAAGAAGAATTAGAACTGAAACATACAGACTAAACTATACAGATAGCTTTGAGGTGTATTTTGTAACAGGCTGGTGAAGTTCTGGCAGTCATTTCAGTGAAGTCAAATCTAGGAAAAATAATCCATTTCAACTTTATTTTACAAATGGACAAAACCTATGTATTTATCAGTACAAAATTGAAGTGCTTGGCTATATCATAAAACATAACTGATACTGGTTGCTGGGTATAGAACTTCAGGAAGGGAACAGTTACCTCATGAAGTTTTCAAGAGATAAATTTGTTTGGAGTGGAATTGAGCAAAAAATATGGTTCGACTTAAATAATGAAGTGCACGTAACTAACTCTTCCAAGAGTGGTGTCGAACCCTTCCATATTTTTGCTTTGTATAAGGACAGAATTAGTGCAAAATAGGTCTGATTTCATTTCCTTGGGGATATGTGTTCAGGAACGTAGTCTGAGATTTGGCTGGCTCCTTTTGAACCAGCCTTTGTGTGAAACACTAGCTGTTGGGGGGAAAAAAACCCAAACACTTGGCAACACTTGCAATAATATTCAGTTATGGTATTAATTTTTTAATAAACTTTATTTTTGGTCCCATTCTGCTTACCATTAATCAGATATAGACATCGTAAGTGCCATAGCTGATGTACTGTGCCACAGGAGGATATCCTGTGTACTATCCTTCATGGATTGTACAATTTCTATCTGATATGATTGGCTTTACTTGCTGCAAAGCTAAGGGAATACCTATGAGAGAATACACGGCAAAAGCCTGTCTGCCATTTAGGGAGCAGTGAACTTGGCGAGAAGAGTGGGCTCATTTAGTTTTTCATTTATGTAAACTTCTAACATTAGATATTTGAAAAATGCTAAGTATTAATTCAGCTATTTAAAGATAAAAGTTTAAAAGGCAAATAACACTAGGCTTGAAATATCTCAAACTCGGGGACATACATGGCCTAAATTACTGAACTTGACTTTAAGTGGATTTGTATGGTCCTTCTGGAGCAATAGAGACTGTTTTAATGTATAGGCATTTAAGTCTTGTCTGTTTTGTATTTCCATTTAAAGAGCTGCTTTTGAAAGCTTTTTATCTGAAAACAGGAATGCTGTATATGTAAATGCATTTCTTCACAGCTTCAAAAGATTGTTCAGAAAGCTTTTGACAAGTTATATGCAGTTATACTCTAGTGATGCAAATACAAAAACTGCAGCAAGTCTAGAAGCCTTTGGTTTAATTCCTTTTTCCCCTCTTTTATTCATGCACAGCAATCTAAAGTATTTGACATACCAGGTGCAATCAAACATGTTTAGTTGGGAAAAAAGAATTTAGTACTTTAAAAATGTAGGTCATAAAATCATTTTAGAATCATTTAGGTTGGAAAAGACCCTTAAGATCAGAGAGTCCAACCATAGTCATGAGTAGCATGAGGCAGGTAGGCTGTCTCAGACTGTGAAGGAATAAAAGTATCAAGATTACCAACTGAATGTGAGAGTCCAATGGTAAGCTTGGGCAAAAAATCTTTCTGTGTATATGGAAAAAAGAAAAAAGTGTGGGATGTGTGTATGAGGTGTTGATGGTACTGGACTGGTAAACTGCTAATTCAAAACTGTTCAGTGTCAGTGTTATGTAAACAAACTTAGAACTACATTAGACATTGAGGCACTTGTCTTTTCTTATTAACTGAGTAGTTTGGTCTATTGGCATAAGTAGTTTATAAAAAATTAAAGACTAAAAATAGCTAACACTGCAGTGTTCATCTGCCAGAAGTCTGGCTTCTGCTGGCTGGTAGTAGAAGGGGGACATGGGAGGATTCAAAATAAAAATCAAATTAATTTTAATGAACTGATCCAGAATTTAAAAATGTTGAGAGAAATGGTATATAAAAAAGTCCTTAAGTCGTGATTTCTTGAGAGGCTGTGGATAGCCATGAATTCTTCTGTTTGTTGGTCAAACAATTTCCTATACTGATGGAAAACAAGGCCTATGTGATGTAGAAGATCATATTATATAGTATCTTAGTTGTCTTTGATATATTTTTTTTTTAAATACATGTTCCTTGGTGTCTGATTCTCTTTTTGAAAAAAAAAATCTTGTATTGTGGAAGAGATCTTTCTGTCTGAATAATCAGATATTAATTTCAATTTTAAAAAGGGTTTGTCAGGAAAACAACTGAATTCAAGAGGTTAGTGTATATCTGAAGGCTCTTAAAATAGCTCATACTCTACAATGTTCCCTAAATGAAGAATTAAGCTACCTTTTCTCTATCGTACTACATGAACACAGCGTGTTCATGGGCAGTTACTGAAGCGTTGATGTATTTGCATTAGTGTGTTCTGACTTCTCATGGTCATTTCTGAGAAATCTTGTTCATCACTGAGAAATGACCTTGCCTTCTTCACCTTTAGGCAAAAATAGTTTGGATGATGACCATGTTGTTCTGAGCTGTTTATTTGTGGTTTTGAGGTTCTAGAATGACTTTTCAAATAACTTGATTTCTGGTTCTGCTTACTGTGAAGTACATCTGAAATACAGACTTTATTTTCACAAAGCTCATTAATAATGTGACTAGGAGTTGACTTGACATTTCATTTTAAGATTAAYGTACAACTTCATATAACTTTTGCCAGATCTTCAATAATTGAGCAAGATTCTCTACTGGATTAAGATGGGGCTGGTGAATGAACTGTTTGCTATTGTCTGCCTTGATCTTTCCTGACCTGGCAGTAGAGCACAGCTTATAAGACCATTCTCAAATTTGCTATCAGTGAAATCAACTGGTTTAATTTAACCCAACTAACTGCTTAGACTAATTCAGTTGAATTTACCTGATATGAATTAGGGATTACTCCCATAAGTGCTGTGTTGGCAGGTCAGTGAGGTGGAGGGACCAGCAAAAGGTCTTTGGTTACAAGTCACTGAGCTAGTAAATTCTTCAACTGGTTAGTAGAGTTGGCTCTAGAAGGGAATGTGCCTGTGGCCTAACTCTGTCAGGAGGTTTGGAGGTGACTTTGAAATTTCTTTCAGCCTAGGATTTGTCAGTATGAAAGCCATGTTCAGTCACTGAAATTGGGAAGCTTCTTAGGGTTTTAATGACTAAAACTGTCTGTATTTAAAGTGCCTCTCTTTCTAAGAGGGGGAAGGAGAATCTGAGGGAGAAAAACAAGTGTTTAATTGATGATTGGTAATTCTGATGTCCTGATTCCTGTTTTCTACCTCTGACACAGTAGGTAGTTCTAGGAATTTAGTATGCAGCCTTCCAGAAATTGTACTGAAAAACCTAAAGGAGAAGGTATGCCTGTGAAAGATTTACCTATTTATGTTGTGATTGCTACTTTTTCATAATTTTCACTGGAACTGAAAAGGCTGCATGCTTTTGCAATTGCAGGCACCTGTTAAATGCTTTAAATCCACATGGTTCTACAGAAACATAACTGAGGTAGCACAAAAATGTTGTATCAAAATGAAATATCACATAAATGAAGTCAGAGCCCAAAAGCAAATGTTCAACAGGAGGAGAACAGGACAGGTCAGGGATATTATCAATACCTTGGGTCTCTGCAGTAGCAGGGAGTTTGTAAGGATTGTCTAGACAGTTGTACCTTTGAGATGCTACCTCTGAAACAAGCTGGGGTTTAATGCTTAATTTAGGATTTACTATAGTTATTTAGGTGTGGGTGTCCTCATCACATATGCTGATAAATAATTGTAATAAACAGTGAAAGAATCCAAATGTAAGCAGTTCTAAATCTCCTGAGGAGTCCTTGTGGAGCAAGCTTCGGAAGCATCCTTCAGATGATGCTGTTTTGGAATGGAGGTTTATTCTCAGAATGTAGATTTAGAAAATCATCTTGCTTTGAAAGCGTGGGTTTCTTCTTCACTCCCCCGAGATACTATTTAAACCAATGTTTTTGGTGCTTGTATTCCTCCTGCTGCATATAGGATAAGATTAATAGTGAGGTTTTTTAGGTAGATGTTAAATTGCTTGGATAGTCTTTGGACATCTTGAATCTCCCTTTTATGTGTTTAAACATAGTTTACAACTATAGCTGTGTAGAAAATAAGTAGCTAATATATTTAACAATTGTTACAGGCCATTTTGTGCTTCTCCTGGAAAGCTCCTTCTGGTTGTCTGTGTTTGGGTTTTTTCTTTTTTTCATCTGAATTATCATATCTTTTATAATTATATAAAATGTCTGTCTAGATCAGTAGAAAATAGTGACATATGTCATTGATACTAATTACTGCGAAAGTATGTATTTTTAAATTTCACTTATTATGAAAGAACATTTTTTTTCTTTTGAAACAAATACAATCTGCAGTATTATCTGAATAATTCTTACTAATTTACCTACAGTATCAAGTACACAAGAGTCTGGATTTCAGAGCATAGTTGGAAATCACAGAAGCATAAAAAGGAATGATTCTGGTGAAAATTCTTCTACTGTTACCAGACTTTTGCTTGGGTAATGGCTTGATTTCTTATTTAATTTCTTAAAACATCATTTAAAACCAAACACACATTACAGTGTTGGTTTTTTTTTTTCTTGCCTTCAGGGAGGAGAAGTCACAGGAACTTGATGCTCTAGTTAATTACCACAATCCATTAAGACCACTAAACAAATCTAACCAGGTAGAACATGTAACTTTTTGCTTCAAAACCTTAAACTTTTCATTCTGCTTTGCACATCTGATAACTTTAAATTTGCTCTTAGGCCTGCCCCTTTGGGAGGGTTCCTGTTAAACTAGTAACTGATGCTGGTGATGATGTGAAGACGACGGATGTACCACTTACAGCTAGTCTTATGAAGAGGTAAGGTTATTGGGTTTACTACAGCACAACAGATTTTAATACTCCTTTTCAACAGCGTTTTTATTGGATAGTGGAAATGTCAGATGTTAAGAATGTTAAAATTGATCTAAAGATTATTGCAATTATAATGACTATTTGTCAATAGGTACTGCAATAACATACTTCCTATCTTACTACTCTTTGTATGAGAGCATGCAAAGATCAATTTGTTGTTCTGGCTAATCAGTAGGCCCAAAAGAAATGGAGACTAAGGCAAAAATAAATTTTGTTCAAAATAACTTTACATTTGTGTATTCTAGTTTCTAAAATTAGATATAAGGCGGTCTTGTAACTTCCAAAAGATTTTTAAATCCTCATTTTTAACAAATCCATATGATAATGATTATATTAAGAAAGTAGTTATGCTCGTTTTATTGTGAGTAACTGTTCAGCAGTGGAAGAATCTGCCAACTAAAATAGTACTTTGCTACATGTTACCTGATGGTAGTATAGCTTGAAAGTAAACAGGAGAAAGCTTCCCCCCTGCACCCCCCAGTCAAGTCTGTTATGCTAACTTTCTTCCTCTCTTATTGCTGTGTGATTAAATTCATGCGGAAATGGGAACTTTGGGGAGAAATACGTAACCAAAGAGTTAAAAACTGCATACTTAGCCTTTCAGAAGTTAGTTAATGCCCAATGTTCTGAATCTGTGAAAGTAGTGGGATAAGGTATTCCACATAATAGTATTGTTCTGTCAGTATTTCAAAATTTACTTTGAAACACACCATTGGGGTTTAGGATCCTAGCCGTAGCTTATTACTGTTTTCTATGGAAGACAACCAATTAAATCATCTGTCATTTCATAGGATGATGGTGGCATTTTTACAGATTTTTTTGTATTATTTCTCACTTGGCTGTCAGAGTGGACCTGCTTTTCTGTATATTTGAAACTTGTAGCCAAAAGTCTTCACACAACTGCCTTTTTCATCTGGTTCACAAAAGGCAATCATTACATTATATGTTGGCATGTGATGTAATTAACAATGTTATTTCAATAGGCAAATATCCAGCTCCAAATGTACAGCCTTCATTGCACCTTTTCCACCATCAGAACTAAAATCTAGTGGGGGTGATTCATACGACCTGGGAGACTTACAGGTAACTTAAATCTTTTTAAAATTGATATAAGGAACTCTACCTGTCCTATGGTATTAGAAAGGAAAATAGTAACACTTTTTTCAATTCAAGAAAGAAATAAGGTAGAATTTTCCTTTAAGTAATCAGTTGTGAATAGGAATGTTCATTGTGGCTTTTAAATTTGAAAATTGTTACGCATAATCAGGCATTAAGAAAGAGCTTTCTCTGAACAATACATCTGATGGGAGAAATGGGGGGAGGTGTTAAAAATCTGTCATGTGATTTATGAAGAGGGGATAAACAGATTTTGTCTTGACTACAGGAGCTCTTTCAGCTGTAGTCATGAGTTTTATCATGGGGAGTACTCTATTCAATGAAGTCCATTTAATTGAGTTCATTAAGTGCTCTGTGGAGCTGTAAATTATGGCCTTTGATAGAGATTAATTTTGAGCTATGCCTTGCATTTTCATGTCCTGTGTCCCCGTCCCCTGAAAGAAAATTGGAGAATAGAAAATGTTTAGGTCTTTGTTATAGAAACTGTGTGATGGAAATTCAGAATGTTGATGGATTTAAAAATAGTATCAGTAATACTTGTCTGTGTACCCTGCACTGTTTTCTGAAGTATATTTGCTTTGTGGTGCGTTGGTTATTAATTATCATAAGGAAATGTCTTTTGGATACTATGCTTGGGATCTCCTTTGATTCTTTTTAAGATGCTTTTTGTGTTCTTTAGTCCTTACAAGGAAAAAATTCTTTACAGTTGCACATGTTGGATGAGAACAGGTTAGAAACGGCTACCAATTCAACTGTAACTCTCAAAACCAAAACGGATACAAGTCTTGCAATGAAAAGAGAAGGTAACTATTATTATGTGGTGTTTTAGTAGTTTGAAATAGAATAAGCATTGAAAACTTGCTGTTCTGTATTTTAAAAAAAACGCATTGCTAAATAAAATATTCTTCAAAAAGTGAAAAAGTTGGTCTGCTTGGAATTGAGGAGCATTTAATTAAAATTAGCTCTTGAGTGGTACCTGTGAAAGTAGTGTTTACAAAGAAAGAAAACCACGCACAAAAAAAACCCCAAATAATACCCACTGCAACACTGTCCAAAAGAAAAAAAAAACCAAATAATACCCACTGCAACACTGTCCAAAAGTGTGGAGCGCTGGGATTGAAGTAAAATGCCAATGTATAGTGCTAATTCATTATGTCCTTTAGCTCTTACAATACACAACATAAATAGGCATTGAAATAGCAACAGTGCAAGGTTTCAGATTAAGACTTGCCAGCCTGAGCGTAGAAAAATGTTGCAGGACTATCAGATAACAGTGCTAGTTTATACCAAAAAAAGGTGGATGTTGGCTGAGAGAAATTCAAACTAAGGATTATAATGTTCTTGAGGGATAGTCTGTTTAGATTTTTTGAGACAGACTCAAATTATAGTAGTGTTTCTCCTGTGAGTTTCCTTTCCTTCCTCTTCCTCTCCTTTCCTTTCCTAATGCTCGTAGCTTACCCTATAGATGCCATAGCTCTAGTTTCTTATGTTGAAGTTTAATCTGTGATTGTTTTGGCTGAAGTAAGCTTAAAAAGGTGAGACCATTTTTTCACTTGAAAAAAGTGCAAAGCTCCYGCAATCCTCTCTTAATGCAGAACATCCACGTCATCTATTGCTTTCAGCACTCTGCTTTCTATCCTGTTTACCCATTAGTACATGTTAGTACATGAAACTCCAGGTAGCTTTTTCTGCTGCTGTTTATGTATCAGAGACTATTTCTCATATTAGGATTGTTCACATATCTGAATTATTTGCTTCTGCTTTGGTCAGGCTTCTCTTGTCTTTTTCTTGGTTTCATCTGTTAAGTATCTGTTGTCTTTGGTCATCTTCACTGGTCCATGCACATTTACTTCTAAATGTTAAATTCATGTCACTTTGGGCATTTCTTAACTTGTTGTAATATAGCGTTTTCCACACCTGAGTTTTACCACAGCATATGCATGCATCTTAATCTTTGGGCAAAGTATAAAATAACTTTCTTTAATTTCATAGTTATTTTCTTACGAGGTTTCCCAGAAGTATGAAAACACTTTATCAAAAGGCAAATTGTTTGCCCCTTTTTTCTTATGTCCTGCAAAAAAACCTGAATTATTTTCACCATTCTTTCCATATACTCAGTGTAATCCAATTTATTAACTTGTACTGCAGGGATCCTTTGTTCGTGTGAATGACACTTGTACCAAATAAATGTGTACTCTTTAGAGGCTTATTAAATTTCAGTGTCAATCAAATGTGCTGTTACACTTTTGATTACTGTAAATGCTCTTGCTTTAAACAACATGGTGTTTCAGCCTTAACTGTATTGTTCCTTGTGCTCCTTGATTATCGGTAAAGATAGCACATGATGATGCTTCTGTCTAATTTTTAGAAATTTTATTTTTTAAAGAAATCTAAGTTTTGCTATCATTTGACTGAGATTCTTATTGCATTATTAACATACTCTTGGGGAATGATTTTTAACTTATTTTAGAAACAGACATTTTTGGTATATTCCAGAAATAACGTAAGCTCTACTTAAGTATTTATCTAATGCATGGAGTTTGACTATTCTATGAAGTCACCTCATGACATAGAAATAGGGGTGGCATGAGACCACCTTACATTGTGGTCGTTCTGGGAAATGTTATAAACAACTTGGATTTATAGCAAGTATTTCAGGGCTGGTAAAATTTAGAAGGTTACTATTAATGACTTAGCACCAACACCATGGAATATGGAATACGTGTATTAATCTCTTACGGTTGCTTGCCACTTCTGTGTTTCATCAGAAATACAGTTCCCTAGACAGCTTTCTGATTTCTGATCCTGCTGAAGAAATTAGGTGAAAATGTCTAATAATATTGCAAGAGTGGGGTTTAGGATTATATACATACCTACCTACCTATTGTAGGAAAGAAAACGATTTAGTTTGAAAAATGGTGATTTTTCAACTTCAGTGTCCGCTCAACCCCCCAGCGAAACCTTTCCCATTGACTTGCATTGGGAACAGTTTGGGTTTCAGGTCATACTTTCCCTGTTTGCACTTCATTCAAGTGTCCAGACGAGATGCTGGTTGTAGTAGCTCAGTCCTTCGGTAGCTGAATTGCACTCAACTTCTGCTTAGTGTTGGATACTGCTTTCTAGTCATTTGAAAAGAAAACTGAATGAGCACGTGAAGCAACACTCTTAGGCTGTGCTATTTGCAGCCTGCCCTGTAATATTCCACCAATTCACTGTCCTATTACTTCTGCAAAAGGAACCATGAGATGGAGCATGCCTTGTCTCTTTATGCCTCTGGCTTCAGTCATTACACGGGATTATAGGTTGCCCATTGTCACAGACAACAGACTTCTAATTTGAAGTATTGCAATAAGCTTATCTTAAATGCTTTATAAATCTGCTCAGTGTCCCAGTATGTTGTAGTACAAATGATGAATATGATCTTGTTCTGTGTGTTGGTGAAGGAAACGGTTGTATCTCTGTTACTGTAGTTAGTAGTTACATAGTAGTGTGTCCTAAGATTTTGAAGAAAGTTGCCATGTTACTACACTGAACTGAATATGAATCCTGAAGATTACGTTAATGCCTTTTAATGCCTGATTCCAGTAAGTCAACTGTGTTCATTTATTCTGATAAAGAAAATGAGGTAAAATTCTTCTAGAAACTGTGGTATAAATCTGCCAGAAACTCTTTCAAGTACTAAATATCAAGTCTTTTTAATAATCTGATTTTTTTTTTTCAGAAAAAGTCCAGCATCAGAAGCTGAAGATACCAGAGCCAAGGAGTCTGGAAAATCAACAGCAACAATCTAGTTCTGGTGAAAGCTATAGAAAGCAGTTGGATCAGATTAAACTAAACTGTGTTAGTGCCAGAAAAAAATGGCCAGTTCAAGAAGTGACACAGAAAAGCTGCTATAGAGAGGTAAAGTAGCAGGAATATGTAGTGGTTTTCTAGCTGCAGCAGCTTTCACATGTTGAAAAAGTGATTTCTGTGTTCTTAATTGTGGCTCCTTGTGTGGAATAATATCTTGCTTTGCCCTCTGTAGGGAAAACAGTTGAGCCTTGAACAATCTGGTCATCCCGTTTCAAGAGGTTTATCACCACCAGATGCTGTTTCTAAGAAAAGTGATCCATCACATGTTTGTGGAACACCAAGCACCACATATAATGACTATATGGACTGGTAAGCTACTTCTTTGAGCTGCACACTCATGAATGGTAGTCAATCTCTGGAAAGACTTGAGCAGTTTTCAACAGGGTTTCTTAAGCTTTTCTGTTCAGATAGCAAACAAGATTTCCGAGTGCTTCCAGTGCTTGATGTCAAGTGCCTGACTTGAAGATTCAGATTGCATTTAGGGAACTTTGTCTTCCCTGTCAGCTTTTCAGCATTTGGAAGTACACCATCAAATCAATGAGTCCTTATTACAGCATTTACCTCTTTCTCTGATCCCTGCTACATGACACTTTCTTTCAGATGCCTTGTTTTTTGTGGCTGACAGGCTTTTTAGATTGATAACTGTATATCAGTCTGGTTCCCATGATGCAAGTGTCTGTGGGTTTTTTAAAAAAAAAAGTGTAAGGAATTGAGAGGCTTGCAGAATCGAGCACTCAAGTTAGGAAATGCTAGCATTTGTTTATCCATGCAATCTTAAATTAGGAATAAACCCCTGTGCATATGTTGATAAATATTTCTAATTATATGATTACTTACTATTTTCATAAGTCTCTAGGATGAATCATATAGGTCAAGGCTGTATGATGAGTAAGCACTGTTCCTGTTGGTAGGACCTCTGTCTCTGTAGCTGTAGAATTTAGAATATATGTAGTGAATGAAGCACATCATCTCATGATGGAACTTGATAAAAGTGGTCCTTGAATAGATTCTGTTCTTGCTTCTTTCAAACTTTGATAATACGGAAATTTAAAAAAATTAAATTCTCATTACACACAGTATGTACGGCACATAATAAATATGCAGAATTGTTGAGTGCTTTTGTGTTCAGTGAGAACCATGCTTTTGACTGGTTTTGACTGGGTTTTTTTAAACTTGTGTCATTTTATTCTTTACAAAAAAGTCCTAGGTGTATAAATTCTTTTCCAGTTCTGATCTTAGTGTCAATTTCTGTAAATACTGTGGGGGGGGGAAAAAGTATATTTGGTAATATAACTAAATATATGGTAGACACATCAAGGGAACAAATCAAAAAACATAAATGATTTCTTGCAATCTTTAGTTTTCTTAAATATATGCTTTCTGCTCATATACAGTGTAGCTAAAGCTCTCAAAAAACCTCTCATGATTGCCTTGAAGTTGTTTGTCTCAATATGCTCACTTTAAAAAAAAAAAAAGTCTCTCTTCATCTACAAAGGTTTTGAATAAAGAACAATGAGCTAAAGAAAACTAACTGTGGCTCAGACTATCTTGCTGTCTTATGGTCAGCTCTTCTAGTTATATGGTGCTTTCATTTTCCAGTTTATGGGGAGTGCCGGGTAGTATCTGAAGATGGGGATTGAATTAGTTACTGTTTTAAGTAATATTTCCTAAGTATGTTGTAGTTGAAGTATACTTCTAAAGGACTTGTAAGTCAAGAAGTTGAAGTGATCTTAATGCTAATTATTGAATGTAGCAGAGGCTTGGGCTTTTGCTAGTCATAGGTTTAACTTTCAAGAAGCACTGAAGATTTCAACTTTGTTAGTATAATCTTAAACACAACAAAAAAACCCAAATAAAACAAAAAACTAAATGTAGATATTGTTCATAATTTCCTTCAGTTTCAGAACGCCAGTTGTAAAGAACAACTTTCTATCAGGATGTCAAATTTCTACTCCCTACAGCCAGCTCCCATATTTCCTACCACATACTCCAGCAACTCCATTTCAAAATCAAGTTGGCTTGCAGGTAACARTTTCAGGTTGTCTTCTGCCATTTTTCAGTACATGTTTTCATTGGGGACTACTTTAGGTTAAATATATGGATGTAGCTCTTGAAAAATCAGGTCAGTTGTGTCAAAATCCTGAAGCCTTTATGTCTGAAATCTAAGCCTTTTCAGATCCTACTTCATGACAGAGGCAAGAACTAGAGGCACTATTTTTATTCTGCTATGCTTTTATAGTGGTACTACCCACTGCAGTGGAGTACCCAGAAAGAGAAGCAGTGTGTGTTAGAAACCGTAAGAGTCTGAGGGAGGGAAAAGAATGAAGAATTGCATTCCTTCTCCATTTTGTTAGATTTCACAAATTTTGATGCGTTTGTAGTGGCCTGAAATCATGTAAAAATGGATTACCGTAGATGGGTTGTACATTCAGGTAGGAATCTTCCCAATTGTAGACAGAATTGGGGGATAGGTTTAAGCTTCCTACCAGAGGATTAATATTTAAAATTTGTGGCTTGGTGTAGCAGGTATGGGCAATACAGGCTGTTTCAGCTTCACAGCACTGAAGTCTGCTAGCTAGTAGTTAACTTCAAAAAAAAAAAATAGTAGGTGATTTGAGTACAGCTCTGTTACTTGCATGCTGTGACTGGAAGTCTCTTAGTCTAGTTTCCAACATTATCTTTAAAGAGGGAGGTGTCTCTAATGATCTGCGAAGCCTTATTAAAGAACACCCTGTTCTTGATTTCCAATGTGAAGAGCATTGGTATCTTTTATAAGAATTCAATGATGTTACATGCCAAGTGATGATCATTATACAAATACTTTTGCTTTGGGGATCTTTAGCTTTCAAGACAAACATATTTAAAGTTTAGCTTTACCACACTTCATCTTGTTCAGAAAGACCAAGACAACTTAAAGCATATTAACTTGATAAAAAGTAGAGCCACATTCCACTGCATGTATACCAATAGTTATTTTCTTAATTTTTTCTGTATGTACACAGGTTCCAGCTTCTATACCTTCACATGAATGTCTTGCCATCAAAGGAAGAGTTTATACAATATTAAAGCAAATAGGTAGTGGAGGCTCAAGTAAGGTAAGATGCTCTTTTGTCCTTTTAGACAGTCACTCATTTACACAGTAGTAGTTGTATTGTAAACATACATGTTGAAGTCATCTAATAAGGAGTGCCTAGTACTAACATGTATGAAGTGTTTGACGCAGAGAATCTAGAAATTTGTTGTTTTAATGCTATGCTTAGACTTTAACCATCATGGAGGCAGAAGAAACATAGTGTACAGAGCAGATTTGGTACAATGCTGTTTTATCTGAGTCTTCACATAGCCAGCAATAATAACTGAATTAATGTCTTATTATGAAAATGATGCTTCAATTATTACAGGATGTTAAGCACAGTACTGTTCATTTTAGTGGAGAAATAAAGTAAAAACAGTGGGTAGATAAAGTGGTGAAGTAAAGAATAAACAGTGAACAGAAATTCTGAACAGATGGGGTCAGAACACTGAAGAGTAGTTACAGAAATAGGAAAAAGTGATCACCCAAATCTCATGAGCATCTAAAAAATCACTTAAATCAGTAAACAATGGTGGGAGCCCACTTCCTTTTGATTTCTGCTTGGAGGCCTGAAGGTAGATTGTGTATGCTCTTGAAGATGATAATTTCTATGGTGGGGCGAGTATTAAAATTTCTAATAAAATCAGCTCTTCTGTTATAAGATATGTGCTGCAGTATTACTGTACATCTTAATTTGAGAGTCTATTGTTTAGGGCAGTGTGATTACGTTGTTGGGAAATGTGTGGCTTGTAAGGTTCATTGAAAGTTCCTGAAGGGGACAGACCATCCCTTATTTACTGAAGTCTTCTGTAACTTGTGTGAGAAGTGGAGTGTAAGTATGACTGAAGTGGTGAGTGAGCTGCTTTTTATAAGGAAAATTGGGGTCATAGGAGCTTGAGAAACAGTTTTGGCAAAATCTCTTGTTCAGAAGATAAAGAATTATAACAAAAACAACATAAGCAGTTTTGTGTGAGTTAGATTTCTCTTCTGTCTGCTTTCTTCTGTCTCCCAGACCTCTGCTTCACCTGTAATACAGTCTTCACAGACAGAAGCATACTAGCCATAGGGACAGCCTAAGGATTTGTGTAAGGGAAATTTATACATGCACACATTGGTTAATCCTTAGTAACAGCCTATGTAGTACTTATAGTCTGCAGCACATGGAAAGTGAAATGGTTACTTTTAGTTAATCTGAGGCATGTGGTGAAATATAAATCGGATACTTAAGTTAAATGATAGCATTTCTATTTAAACCCCCCCCCCGAGTATCCTTTTGACTTGCCAAAAATTGCCCAGAAAGCTTAGTTAGAGCTAGTTTTAGAACTGAGTATCTCTTATCTTATCCTTAAGTTCAGTCCACTAAATCCTCTGGTGTTTTGTTTTAAATGCATGGATTTTCCTGAACTGGCTTTAAATGCCTGAGATGGTACTTAAGATTGACCTTGTTTTATAGCTTTTCAATTTTTTTAATTAAAAATATTTGATAGTTGTCATTTCATCCGTAGCTTAATTGAACGGAATATGCTCAAGCTCTCATGTTGCAATTACCATGCTCACTTAAAATAGGCTTCATCCCCCACAAAACTGAGGAGTACAGAGGTGCCATCTTAAAGTGACAAGTATTGTCAACAGCATGTATACTTTATTGGTTTTCAGGTATCTTACAATTCCAGTAAATAGTCACAGAAAATAGGACTAGAACTTTGTTCAAAAATCCCTGTATGTCTAGATTTCAAAACTTTAAACACATTTATTTAATCCTATTTATTTAGACTTGGCTTGTATTTATGACCCTTTCTGCCTACTTTTTATTTTGGTTTCATGTTAGCATATGCAGGAACTGACAGAACCAAAGTGGTACGGAGCAATCAAGCTGTGTGTTTTCTAGTGATAGAAGAAACAGTCCGGGTGTGTCATAAGAGATGGCAAATTGGTTTTAAATGTTGCATATCTTACATGATTCTGTTAGTCCAGAGAGTAATAAATTGAAAAGAATAACAGAATAGAATATTTCAGTTGGAAGGGACCTACAATGATCATCTAGTCCAACTGCCTGACCACGTCAGGGCTCACCAAAGACTAAAGCATGTTATTAAGGGCATTGTCCAAATGCCTCTTAAACACTGACAGGCTTGGAGTATTGACCACCTCTCTAGGAAGCCTGGTCCAGTGTTTTACCACCCTCTCAGTAAAGAAATGCTTCCTAATCTCCAGTCTAAACCTCCCCTGATGCAGCTTTGAACCATTTACATGTGTCTTCTCACTGGATACCAGGGAGAAGAGATCAGCACCTCCCTCTCCACTTCCCCTCCTCAGGAAGCTGTAGGGAGCAATGAGGTTGCCCCTCAGCCTCCTTTTCTCCAAACTAGACAAACCCAAAGTCCTTAGCCATTCCTCATAGGACATTCCTTCCAGCCCTGTCACCAGCTTTGCCCTCCTCTGGACACATTCAAGGACCTTCACATCCTTCTTAAATTGTGGGGCCCAGAACTRCCCACAGTACTCAAGGTGAGGCCACACCAATGCTGAATACAGTGGGATAATCACGTCTCTTGACCGGCTGGTTATGCTGTGTTTGATGCACCCCAGGATGCGGTTTGCCCTCTTGGCTGCCAGGGCACACTGCTGACTCATATTGAGCCTGCTGTCAACCAGCACCCGCAGATCCCTTTCTGCAGGGCTGCTCTCCAGCCACTCCTCTCCCAATTTATACTTGTGCTCGATGTTACTCCATCCTAGGTGCAGAATCCAGCATTTGGACTTGTTGAATTTCATGCCATTGATGATTGCCCAATGCTCCAATCTGTCTAGATTGCTCTGCAAGGCCTCTTGTCCCTCAAGAGAGTCAACAGCACCTCCCACTTTGGTATCATCAGCAAACTTGCTAGTGGTGCATTCAACTCCTGCATACAGATCATTGATAAATATATTGAACAGAACTGGCCCTAGAATTGAACCCTGAGGAACACCACTGGTGACTGGTTGCCAGCCAGATGCCCATTCACTACAACCCTTTGAGCTCTGCCCTTCAGCCTGTTCTTCAACCAGTGCACAGTGAACCTGCTCATCCCACAGTTGGACAACTTGTCCAGAAGGATGCTGTGAGGGACAGTATCAAAAGCCTTACTAAAATCCAGAAAAACTACATCCACTGCCTTCCCTTCATCCACTAGGCAGGATGACCTTATAGAAGGACATCAAATTAGTTAAATAGGACTTTCCCTTTGTGAACCCATGTTGACTGTGCCTGATGATTGCATTGTCCTTTAAATGCCTTTCAGTAGTACACAGTATGATCATCTCTGTAGTTTTTCCAGGAACTGAGGTTAGACTAACAGGTCTGTAGTTCCCTGGGTCTTCCCTCAGGCCCTTCTTGTAAATTGGAATAACATTGGCTAGCTTCCAGTCAGCAGGGACCTCCAGGAAGAAAAGCTTCCTGTGTTGGCAGCATACAATTGTAGAACGAGGTAGGATGGAAGGAGCCTCTGCATGTCACTTCGTCCAATGGTCTGCTTAAAGCAAGGCCAAAATAGAGTGGGTTGCTCATGGTCTCTTGCAGTTGAGTTTTGAGGATGGAGATTTCACAGCTACTCTGGACAGCCTGTTCCCCTGTTTGACTACTGAAAATGAAAAAAGTTTCCTGATATCTAATTGGAATTTTCCTTGTTGTTAGCTATGCCTGTTGCCTCTCGTACTTTGATGGTTCAAGAGGAGTCTATCTTTTTCATACCTTCCCTTTAAATAGCTGAAGATAGTGATAAGATTCCCTGTAGCCTTCTCATCTTAAGACTGAACAGACTGAGTGCTCTCAGCCTCTTCTCATACGCCATGTGTTCTAACCTCCAAATCATCTTGGTGTGAGGAAATGGATGTGCAGTGGCAGATCAAACCCTTGTATCTGTGGGAGGTGTTATTTTGCATTCTTTATCTTAGGAACAGTTCAGACTTGTGATCAAATACATCTAGTGAAATACAATGTGGTACCAAGATAGTTTCTGACAGAGCATTGTTTCTGTTGTAACTGGTGGCTTCTTTCTTAATTTTTCTTCATGCTGACTTGTATGAACTTCTTTGTAAATTTAGTGTTGCTTCTTCCTTTTGAAAAGGTACACTCTTCTTTGAAATTCTGGCTGTGGTGAGATGAGGGACCATAGTAAATCAGAATTAGGATTGAATGAAGTTATTAACTGATACTGTTTTGCAGGTGTTTCAAGTACTGAATGAAAAGAAGCAGCTGTATGCTGTGAAATATGTGAATCTAGAGGAAGCTGATCAACAGACTATTGAGAGCTATAAGAATGAAATTGCTCATTTAAGTAAACTACAGCAACATAGTGATAAGATCATCCGCCTTTATGGCTAGTGAGTAAACACTGATTTTATATCAAAAGACACTGGTTTAATAAAGAAGTTGCCTTAAATTTTAACGTAAGTATATTTATTTTTAGTGAAATTACTGATCATCATATCTACATGGTAATGGAGTGCGGAAATATTGATCTCAATAGCTGGCTCAAAAAGAAAAAAAACATTGATCCATTGGAACGAAAAAGCTATTGGAAAAATATGCTGGAAGCTGTTCACACAATCCATGAATACGGTATTCTTAAATAATTCTAGGTATTTGTATAGGTTATATGGCAGAGATAATATGAATGTGTTTAAATTTTGGAGGTGGTACTGCTCTTAGTTTTGGTGTAAGCCTAGTGATCTTCAAAGATGGGTATTTACTGTATTGTGAAAAAAATTTTCAGTGAAACAAAAGACGAGTAAATCTTGATGCAGAGGTAACTTGCTTTGCTAACTCAAAGGGATCTCCAAGTATCAGTGTTGTATAATGTCTTCTGTTTCCTTGCAACAGCCAGAAAATAATCTTTTCTGTATCAGACTATGTTGTATACTCCAATACTGCTTGCTCTCCATTAGACTCAAATTTTGGCCACTTACCCTCTCCCAAAGAAGCTTTGGCATTAATGATAGCTTTTACACAGCTCTGTCTTCCTTACTATGGCATAGTGTTTCAGCTTTTTCTCATAGTTCTTCAGGCCTTCCTTTCATCTTTACCTATGTAATTGAAGTGCATACATCTGTATTCTGTTTGGCTGTATAACATAAAAGAGCGCAGATTTGGATCCTTTTCCTATTTAAGAAAAAAAAGTGGAGGGACCTGTACATATAGCAGAGAGCATCATCTCTTCACAGCACAAGAACACTGGAACATTCAGTAATACAGAAAGACAGTAAAATCTACTAAAACACAGGCTACATACTACATGATGTGTCCTTGAAACAAACAATTTGCAAAATATAAAGATGGATTGGTTGATTATATGGATAATAACCAAAATTCATAATAAATCATGTAAGTAGGGTTTGTGAGAGGTCAGTCATATGTAATCCTCAGTGAATGGTACCTTTAAGATTAGGAAGCAGAAAACATCAGACTAAGCAATAAAATTCTTTTATTTTAAGTACCTGCTTAGCTAATTATTTAAGAGAAGCTACAGGAGTGGACGGGCCATTGAAATGATCCAGAACAGCAGTTCAGTATGGCAGTGTGCTYGTCCAGCTAGAGGGCCTATCCCTAACTGAGAGAAACTATGCAACTCAAGTCTCTTGGAGCTATTTTGGGGTGCCTGCAGATTTGGGGGGAAAAAAAAAAAATTGAAACTATAAACTCATATAAACAGTCTTAACTATTTAAAAAGAAATGGAAACACTTTTATGAAATCTGCAAAGAATAATTTGGTTTTGGCCAGGTAAAGCTGATCTGCACCTTCTCTCTGTGCAAGGGTTATGGGAATTGAGCAATAAAAACCCCCATACTTCAGTGGTAACTTGGATTGACTTTAAACTCTATTTTACAGGCATTATTCACAGTGATCTGAAACCAGCAAACTTTCTGATAGTTGATGGAATGTTAAAACTAATTGACTTTGGCATTGCAAACCAAATGCAGCCAGATGTGACAAGCATCATTAAAGATTCCCAGGTGAAATACTTCTGGAAAATTGATGTACACTTTTCTGTTAAGTGCTATAGTACTTGATGATTATGTTGATTAATGTAGTAACTTCAATGAATACTGAAATTTTATGCTGAATGGTTTTATACGTATATATAAAAAATCACATATATGAATTTTTAGATGTTTTTATTGAACAGAATAAAAATGGCCTTCAGCCTTAATAGAAASAAATTTTCAAGATGCTTTTCAGTGCTTTGAGACAAAAATCTAACTGTTTATCGAGTTAAATTAAGTGCATGCTTCACTTAAAGGAATATTTTTACATTTTTATGGCTAGGTTGGCACAATGAATTATATGCCACCCGAAGCAATAAAAGACATGTCTTCCTATGGAGAAAATGGGAAATCTCGATCTAAGGTAACATGATCTTTTTTCTCCTATTCCCTTCATGTTAAGAAGAAAGTAATTCAGGCATATATCTTAAGACTTAGTTTTCCTAAAATCTTCCACTGAAACTAGAACACAAGGAAATCCATTGTGCCACGATGATGGTGGGCAAAGATTGAAGGTTAAGTTTATTCCTCTCAACTGCCTAAAAGCATTTTGCAGATGGTGTTTAGAAAAATGTAAGTGCTGAATTAATGAGTAAAACTGAAAGCAAAACAGATGCACAGGCTTGGGCGTTGGAGGAGCTGATAATAATAATATAATGATAGTATCTAAACTGACAATAAATGTAAAAATATTTTAAAATCCATTTTTATGGAGCAATATAAAACAGTCTTCCACTATGTTATCAGTGTGAATGGCATTGAACAGCAATATAGAGTACAGTGAAATGCATGCAGCCTTTTACATACCAGAGGCTGTACTGATGACTAATGTTAGTCTTTTGAGCATGTTAAGCGTCCACCATGCCGTGCATCTCTGACAAGTCCTTCTTTGCAGTGAAATCACTCCAGGCTAGAGCTTCCAGGGGTGTTTCTGGGAGGATCTTCCACAGAGTTGAGTGAGAGAATCATTCCTCAGTCACTTCTTGTGGTTGCCTATTGTGCTGCTTAGGCCCTTTTGTTTTAGCTTTGTTCTGCCAAAAATTGGTGGAGCTCTTATGGTACTGCTAGCTGCTACACAGCTACATTTTAGCATTCTGCATAAATAACTCTGGCTTAAAAATCTTTTTCTGAAAGGAAGCAAATTTGCTTTCTGACAGAAACCATTGTTAGTATGTTTGCTTAAACAACAAGATATGATGATGCTTGTGTCATTGTCATATTTTTGAGTTCTTTTAAGTGAGAGGCAGCTTTTGCAAGAAATGAATGATACCTAATAAGGTATGTAAAAGATGATACAATGAAGTCTAGTATTTTAGGGAACACATGGATGAGTTCTGTGTATCCTATTAATTTTTCTATGCTACAGAGTACTGTGTATTGTAGAACTTTTTATAACTTCACCGGGGCAATGGAATGTGAATGATGAGGAAAGTACCAAAGGAAAGCAATTTCACATTGGCAGTCATACTTCAGTTAAGGGGCACATAGTTTTGTGGAAAGGTATTAAAAAAAATCCTTATTTATATGTACGTGCATATACGCGCTCAAGGATTGTGACTTTTTAACAGTTGAATGTGGAAGTATTACTATGTAGTGAAACACAATCTTGTCTTTCTAAACACAGAATAGAATGTTTTGTAGATGGATTCCTTTTGTTAAGGATGATACTTCTCACCTTTAAAAGTTTTACCTTTACATTTTTAAAAATTGCATGCAAAGTACAGACTTGTTCTGGAGCTCAGCTCATCTAAGCAAAAATCTAACCATTGTCCTGGGAGTCAGGTGCTCTGTGTGCCTCTTTCCCCACCTCCCTCCTCTCCCCCACTCCCCCAGACTTATTTGCTTTTCTTAAAGCACTTCAGTTTCAACAGGAGAAGTGGAAACTCCTCCTGTAAGGAACAGCCCAGGTGTGGTGTTTGAAATCTGGATCTGAATCCTTTAAACCCAGAGGAACTGAACTATGGCTTCCCACTTGGGGACATAGCTGTGATGTCTCGCTGGTTTCTGGATTAAATTAATTTAGTATGCTTTTATTTGTATTTACTCATAAATCCGAAATTAGAATCCTGCTGTTCAACTTGTTAAGGACTACCTTTAATTTTATTTTAAGTTAGTTGTTGAACAACTAACAATCAATAAGTTGATTTTTCAAAGATAATTAATAAAAATAGCTTTCTTATGGAATATTACTGAATGAAGCCACATCACTGTCTTAGTAGATAATGGCATGCTGTCTTGGTGATTTTTTGTGATAGTTACTAAGATCTGTTATCCAATGTAAAATAGATACACTGTTAAGTGAAATGACTGTACAGTTAGATGATAAGTCGACTGAAGGCACAGTTCCTTAAGTGAGGAATAATCTTAATTTTTTTGGTTTTGTATTAGATAAGTCCCAAAAGTGATGTGTGGTCATTGGGATGCATTTTGTACTGTATGACATATGGAAGGACTCCATTTCAACATATAACAAATCCAATTAATAAACTGCATGCTATCGTTGATCCTAGTTATGAAATAGAATTTCCAGATATTGCTGAGAAGGATCTTCAAGACGTGCTAAAGGTAACTGTCCCTTAAGATTAATTTTGATTCAAATAATGGCAACTTCTTTATTTAAAGCATATTTTCTTAAACTGAATTAGTTGTGCTTGAGAAACTTCTTTCACAAAAAAATTCTCACTGCTACTTGTAGTAACAGGCCTTATTCCAAAAGAAGACTTAATGAAGCTAGAGCTACTTCATATAGTTTCCATAGTAAAAGTCTATTTTCAGCTCAGTAGCAAATAAAAAAGTAAATACTTAAAGCAGTCTGGCTTAACTCCTTTGGCTGAACAACCCAAAGTAAATACTTCCCTCACCCTGCACATTTGCCTGCTTTTGAAACTTGGCCTGTGCTTTTACTCAAGCCCTAACTGTGTTGCTCAGCAGGTAACAAACTGAAATCCAGAAACACTTATCCCCTTAACTTTCAAATCTCAATGTCATTTTGTATCATTCAGAATAAAAGGATATTGTAGGTTCTGGTCTTCACCTCTTCTGACACTGTTGCTTGAGTAAAACAGGATACCAAACTTTACTCTGAAGATAATTGCTAATGAAGGCAATTAGGTTAATCTGTTACTGTATTTTGAGTTGAGTTTTTGAGTATATAGTTCAGCAGTAAAAAGCTCTGACATGCATTACAGGGTCTTTTAAATATCCTCACCGTTAATCCTTAGGAAAATTCTTAATTTATAGGCAAAGCATTCTTCCTCTTCTTTTTTCATTTGCAGCGCTGTTTAATAAGAAATCCTAAACAAAGAATATCTGTTTCGGAGTTGCTGATACATCCCTATGTTCAAATTCAAAGTCATTGTCAAACAGGTACATTTATTTTAAAATACATTTTTATTAAATAGTATTTATAATTCTGTTTAAGAAAACAAAATGCCTTACTTTTATATGTACTTTCCACTTGCTGACGTAACAGTCTATTTTGTTTGGTGCCTATGTATGTTTCAGAAAAGACCTCTGTATTTTAATTCTTAAACTCTTCATTTCAAAACTGACTTTTTGTATACCTCTTACAAACTGCACTGGTAATTTATACATAGTTGTATACAACTTTAGCATAATTATAAATTAACTGCAGGTGTTCCAAATGCAAAAGGAGCAACAGAGGAAATGAAACGTATCCTTGGCCAGCTTGTTGGCTTGAATTCTCCCAACTCTATTTCTAGAGCTGCTAGGGTAAGTAGATTTTCTTTTCTATTTTGTATGGTAGTACATGTTCATGCAAACAAAGGTTAGAATAGGTAGGAATTTGGTAGTGAAAGCTGAAAGGATACATATATCAAAGCTTTAACCACAGCTGGAAAAACATTACACATTGTAGTGCTTTTGTTTTCAAGCATGCAGAATCTCTCCACATCCTTCTGAATGGGAAGGGTTGAAAGGATGATGGTAATCTTGATTTTAGCTTTTTCTTTTCTTTCCACCTCCCAGTATATCTGTATTGCTTTATTTCCAAATCTCCCACTGCCCTAGCATCTCCTCTCTAAAACAGTCCTTATTGTGCTGCTTTGCTTTTAAGGTGCCCAAAAACTCTAGTAGGTCTTCTAATTTAAGAACCATCATTATGGAGAAGTGATCTAAATTGATCTGTCAAGTGTGCAAGCTTTTGGACTGCAACTGTTCTGACTTCCTGGAAGTTGCTGAACTGTTACTGCATCACTATGTGTAAATTAGTCCCTGTATGCTGAGGTATTAGATTCCAGCCTTTTGGTTTACTGCCTGAAAGAGAAGCTTGGTAACTCTTCACCAACTCGGTTCTTTCCACCTGTCTCTCAGAAGAGGTGATGGTTGTCAAATATGTAATAAGTTGAGATGGAATGCAAAGCTGCTTTCATGGGGAGGAAAGCAAATTCAGTATGCATAAATCTAAAGAAGTTTGTTTACACTCACACTGCTAGTCATACCTGATTTTTTTTTTTTTTTTTTTTAAATAYGGGGGTGAACAAGAGTTTATCCTTTTAACAATATTGTGATGTGGCTATGTTTGTGGCCACTAATTTTTCCTATCTCATATAAAGCTTGCTCACACTGAGTATGCAAATACCTCTCTCTTCCATGCTGGTGTTTCCACATCAGAGACAATTAATGGAGTAAACTTGATTTTAAATCTTGGTAATTAGTTTGTTCTCTGCCAGCTTGTGAAGGTCTATACCTTTGCTCGTGCTGCTAAGTCAGTGTATGTGTTTTCTTTTAGGCACTACATTGCATTACAACTGGTACAACTATGCTGTCTTAAGTATATCTTTATTTTCTGATTTGAGAGAGAAATTTTAGTATGGAGTTTGGAATATTTCAGTATGTGATGACTTATTCAAGTGCTAATGTTTGTTATAAAGATATAGTTTGAATTCATGTCCGATACAACTGTGTTCACCTGAATACCTGTGTTTTTATTAACTTTCAGACTTTATATGAACAGTGCAACAGTGGTAAAAGTCTTGATGTATCAGCATTTGCAAAACTTGGGAGTCAAAAATCATGGACAACAAAATGATGTACTACTGTTCAGGATGCAACAGAGATGCCTGGTCTGTTCAAAAAATATTTTGTGCTGCTAGCTTTTAAAAGGACAGTCAGCATAAAGTTCACATTTTTAAATGTTCTTTGTGTATTCTGATAATGCTTGCAGATCATTAAAAAGAATTTAATTGAATGCTTTTCACTGTGGGCTGTTTCACTCTTTGCATGCCACTTGGATTGAACAATGAAAATTGCTAGTTGGTGATTATGGTCTTTGTTACTTACAAAGAACTACAGTGTTTGGAGTACAAAAACTTGTATGAGAATCTTCAAGCTCTTTTATCCCCCTGAAGCTAAAACAAAAGAAGTTCCTAAAATACCAGTTGGTGTACATGAAAAACATGCAAATATCTCTTGAAATATCTCCTATGACATGAACACAGAGTATTATGCTTTCTGTCCTTTGCCAACAAATACCTCTTGTGTCCAGTTTTGATCATAACTAAGAAAATAAGCACTCTGTTTATGAAAGTGATCAGTTAAAATACTGGTGGATACATGTAAATGTCACCCAGTTTTTGAGCTGTTCCTGGGGTTAAGTGACATGGTGGAAGCATCACTACTGTTCTGAAGAGTTATATGAATAAAATGGCTTTTGTTCTATTAAAAATGCTACTATAAATCCAATATGCTTTTCAAATTTCAAAATAATAGAAAACCCATTGTCCTGGTTTTGGCTGGGATAGAGTTAATTTTCTTCCTAGTGCTGTGTTTTGGATTTAGTATGAGAAGAATGTTGATAACACACTGATGTTTTTAGTTGTTGCGAAGTAGTCTACTAGTCAAGGACTTTTCAGCTTCCCATGCTCTGCCAGGTGCACAGGAAGCTGGGAGGGAGCATAGCTGGGACAGCTGACCCAACTGGCCAATGGGGTATTCCATACCATGTGACGTCATGCTCAATATATAAATGGGAGGCATGGTCCAGGAAGTGGGGATCGCTGCTTGGGGATCACTCAGCGGGTGGTGAGCAATTGCATTGTGCATCACTCATTTTGTATATTCTATCATTATTATTATTATCATCATTATTTTTCCTTCCTTTTCTGTTTAATAAAACTGTCTTTATCTCAACTCACGAATTTTACTCCCCCCTCCCCCCCCCGCCCCGATTCTCTCCCCCATCCCACTGAGGGGAGGGGGGAATGAGTGAGCAGCTCTGTGGTGTTTGGCTGCCTGCCAGGTTAAACCACAACACCCATCAAGATTCATGATGGTCAGAAATCACTAATTTGGATTTTTAAAAGCATTAATACTAGGCACTCTTTAAAATGCACTGAATGTAGCAGGACTGTTTTTTACACGATTGTTAGTGGATTGATCAGGTTTTGTTTATGTGAGTTAYACTTCTGGTGCAAGTGTGTGAGTTTTAAATTTACATAAATCATTGAAAGACGTTAAAATAATATCTAATATTTTTAAATTGAAAAAAAAATCTTGCCTTCAGTTTCATGACAGCTGCCATGCTGTCCTTGGATACCTTCTAGAACATGGAGCTTGTCAACTCTCTATCTTGATCAAGCATTTTGAATTAGTCTGTTTTGCCTTTCCTTCATAATAGCCCTGCATATAAAGATCCCAACTTCATTATTAAAGTGGCTCTTACCTTGTTTATCTGCATGAATTAAAAGTATGCCATACTCCTCGATCAGTGATGGAAAAAGCTGAAGGTCAGCACTAGGGAAGCTTTCCTTGACAATTTCTGCATGGTAGATTACTGAGTTCATGTTTTCTTAGCTTCAGAAGAGCATTGAAATATTTTAAAGTCTTTGTGATAGCTTTTGTATTTTGTTTTTAAGACTGGATAACTCATATTGGAAAAAGATGTCATAATGTAACGCTTCACAAAGGCCTAAGTTGAGGGATGTTTGTCTTTCATTGTAAGCATATATTTAAATATTCACTTTTTCCCCCTTCTGAGTGTTTTTTCTTCAGATTGCCTGGATTCACAGGATTTATTTTCTTTTTGATCTTGGAACGTTAGGTTTCACTGATACCTTACTGCCAGTTGATTTCTTTAGCTTTCATTTCCGTGACTCTTGAAAGATTTAGAAGATCAAAAAATCGGAGTGGCATGGTGCTACTGGTTACCTGTTAACCTGAACCTGTAACGGTACTGTGAAATCTCCATAAAGCCTCTGAAGAAGGGAGGTAGTCTAGTTTAAACTGCCAGGTTTTACTACCTGACAGAAGTATGATTTATGCATCCAAGTCCTGGAGTGCAAATCAAGTGCCTGGAAATTCTTTCTGCCTCTGTGGTGGAAGTGCATGTTCATAGCACTTCTGTCATCTGTGTCCTATCTGGCAGGTTGATTAGGTCAGCTGTCTGTAAGGGGTAAATTCTTGCTGCTGGAGGCTTACTTAAGCCAACACATCTTGCTGCCTTGGGAAGATGCAGCTGGAGTCCAGAGAATTCTTACAAATGACTTTGAGCATCACAAAATACTGAGTAGTTGTGTTTGATGTTCTGAGGATGTGGATATTGTTCTTGAGAACTTTCAGTTTGTCCTTATAAAAGGGGAATTCCCACTGCCTTTGCCATGTGTGTTAGCAGGGCTGAGATACCTTTATCTTCTCTTTGTCTAGGTAAGCTTATCTTATACCTATAGGAATAGGTATATTGTACTGCATGCTCTATTCTACTTTCCCTTAGTGTTTATGGGGGATCACTCTTTACTGACAACTTCAGTTAAAGAAAATGTGTTACCTTTTATCCCTGGAAGACACAGCTATTTCTGCAGTGATCCAGATGCAGAGTGGYAGCTGTACTTTGCGTGATTCTTCAGCTCACAACATAACCTTTTTCCATGCTTGTACACTGAGCAGTAGTAGCTTTATTGGTATCACTCATAGCACTATCATAATGTCTTGATCTGAAGTTAATAGCAAAGAAAAGAGAGAGTGAGTTGTAAATACCTATCTCAACAGCAATATTGGAGGAAAGACCTTATTTCAATGAGTTCTTGCTATCTTTCCTGCCATTGATTTATCAGTTTTTTGATGACTTTATAGCCCTATAGGAACTGAAGAATGAGAGAGAAGAATAGCACACACTTTGATCTCAAATGATACATCAGACTCAGAAGTATTGTATTTTTTCCCAAACTTTAGTAGCTTTGATTTTTAAATGAGGTTTTCAGAGTTTGCTAATATAATAAAAGCACCCCTTGATAAGTGGGAAACTTTGTTCTTAATTCTCTCATTCAAAGCAGCAAAATAATTCTTCAAATAGTTCATTAAAAAAAAAAAGTTCTTTAATGAAGAATAGTATTTCTGTAATTTTATCAGGCCTCTACTTATTGTCTGTTTTTTCAAAACTCTAATGCCTCACCACCTTTGTATGCCAGTTAGGACTATCCTGCTGTGACAGAGCAAGTGCTTGTAAAAGAGCATTAATTATTCTGGGGTGTGGTGTTCCTGTGTCTGTTCAACACCTACCCTCCTTTGTTTCAGGTTAGCAGTGATTCTCTGGATTACACAGGGAGAGTGATTAGCAGTGGGAATTATTCCTGATACCAGCCCTTCTCCCCTCAGCCTGGTCTGGGAGGAGGACTGAAGCAGGGGGCAGAGAATGTGTGCTCACCCCAGTGATGGGGCACATGCAGGAACAGCACATCTCCATCAAAAGGGCAAACTTGGAATGATAAACTTAACTTTGTTGTTGATCTAATTGTTACTATATGAAACACATTGTGGAGTCTCAATTAGTCATCTGCAGGGACCAGGGGGAGCTATCGCATTTTTCTAGGGAAAAATAGTTAAAGACTTGTTCCCTGTAATGGTCCTGTTCGTTGTTTTTTTTTTTTTTTTTTTTTTTTAATCCCAGACTTTAGTACTCCTGCGGAAGTTCAGTGGTATTTCAAACATAATGAGTACATATGCTAATTGTACTCTGCTTGTCTGTCATATAAATGTTAACGTTATAAAGCTTGAAGCTGCTGAAGAAAAAATGTTAATGTTCTGCACCTTTCATATTCTAGACAGTTTGGGAGACTGCTTATGGCGTGGGAACTGAAACATTATCTCTGGCTTTCTCTGAAGAGGGGGAAAAGAAGTATCAGCCTCTTCAGAGGAAAACTTGTGAAGAAAAACTTTACTGTGCAGAAACATCTTTTCACAAAGAGTTATTATTGAAATGTGTCCCAACTACTTGTCTAGATTACAGATCTTGAAATATTTCTGCATAATTATTCTAATGTTGTTAACTTTCACTGTTTTGCTTCTCTGGTTAGTGTTGAATATGCAGAGAAGCAGTGCTACATGCCTTATTTTTTCTGTTGTAGTGTATGGTTTATMAATCCTTTCTCTCATTCTATGACTGCTAAAGAACCCACAGGAAATACAGCTGGCATGAGAGGGAGCTTATGAAAGAGGACTGGGGCTGATGGGAGGCAGTGGGTTGCTATCAGTCATCCTTTTAAATAAAAATTTTCCATTGCAAATGCGTAATTGATTTATACTCCTTCCCTGCCACAATGACATGCTACGAGATGTCTGCCTACCTTGGCAGCTGCCACTTACCGACCCTCAGTCTATTCCTATTGTTTTTTGCTTTATGGGCAACCATCTTCCTTTTCAGATTCTGCTGGGATCTTAAAAGTGTGTGTGAAGTACAGAATAGCTATGCACGAGTAGCTTTTAAAGGACAGAAAATACCAGTCTTAAATGTTGGCTAACAGAGGTTGGTGCCTGAAGCTTTCTCAAGATTACAAAATGCCCATCATGCATTACTGTCACCCTCAAGGCCACAGTTCAGGACATTGTGTATGTATAAAATGGGGAGAGAAGATGGCTGACTAAACCAGAGTATGTTTGTTTGTAATCACTGTTACTGGATACAGGTATAGTATAAATGCTATATCAGCTAATATTGAGATACCACAACTACACGAAGAGTAGAAAGGTACATGCGAACACTTCAGTAAGTTCCCTTTGTAATTCTTGTTCAAAAATGGGTTTGGAAACTTACAACCTTTAAATCTAATACTGTGGTCCAAAAAACCTATACTCAGCAGCTAACACTAAGAAAAGCCTAACTGCAGAAGGGTGACTTCCTTTTTTTATTTATGGATGCATATAGCATTACTCAGCCTGAACAGCTGTATGTATAGTTGGAATTCAAAGACTAAATGGAGTTTAAGTTTTGAAGGCTCTGCTCTTAGTCTGTCTTGGTGTGCCAACACCCAGAATTGAGTCCTTGACAAATCTAAGAAAAGGAGGCTGTTTTCTTGCATAACTCCCTGCTCTCAGGACACTTGTCCAAGGAGCAAGACAAGTCTATCCCTGTGGCCCTGGAGGAGTCAGACTGCTGCTTCTCATCTGGCTTTGTTGAAGGCACTCTAAGCTCCTGCTGCTGAACATGTAGCTGGGCGGAAAGGGAATGGTTAAATCCCTAACAGCAGGGAGTGCAGAGCAGGGTGTGAGTTAGTCTGAAGGTAAGTGGTCAAATTGTCACTCTTATTTTGGTCTCTCCTATGGGTTTCTGTTCTTTCTTTAAGCACCTGATAGTGGTTTCATGCTAAACAGATAACTAATTATGTTAAAGTATATATATAAATATTTAAAGTATTTGATAAGTATCAAAGTAAAAATTAAACAGTTGAAGTAAACTTGAGCCCTAGTCCACCTCTGAAGCTTAGCTTGCTTCTGAGCTCCTCAGTAAGGGTCACAGGCTAATCCTTGCAGGTGCCAGTTATRGCAAGTAAGAGCTGAAAACTATTTGCTGCTTCCTTCCTGTTGTCTACACTCTCATATTGCCTTGCTGCTCCCTCAATTTGTGTGAGTTCTCAGCGGCAAGGATAAAACAAATACTACTTTTACCATATTTGTATCTTAGATACTCTCATGGCTAAGACACATCCTGTTTCAGCTAAGTATAAACTGCTAATACAAAAGTATTCCCTTCCTGCTCAATGCATATATCGCCTCCCAACTCAGTTATCTGTGCCCACCTGCCAAGAGCACAAAGCTGCCTGTCTGTCAGTGAGCTTGCAGAGTATGCCCTTGTTTGCTCACTGTTCCATATAAAGTAATTAAGAGATAAACCTTCTTGCAAGATAAAGGCTGTAAAGAATGGAGCAGGCACTGTAGTGTGATTACTTGTAGGATACAGAGGTGTACACCTGTATGGAAACAGAAGGAGTCTTTGTACAGCCTGCCCATATGCTTTCATGGGAGTTGCTGAAATGAAACCTGAGATAAAAATCTGACTCCTCACCTCAATTCCTCCCCTTGGCAGGTGGAATATCCACAGCTAAACAGTGATGCAATTCCAAGATGCCAGCTCTAATCAGATGAATTGCTAAAATCCAGGCAGCTTTTGCAATGAAAGAGATAACTGATTTAATGAGGAATAGTGGTGCTAATGTTTTGAACCCTTAATAAACACAAGGAAAAGGTCAATGATTAAACAGCATCAGCCCATTGGTCTTGACTCTTACAGTACTGTAAAGATCTCTAGCTTGTCTCTGTACCCACTTAATGTGCATGTTATGTGGTAAGTGCAAGTAAACTTTGAGTACCTGCTTGTTATATGCTTTGTCTATCTCTCTCTCAGTTTTTTTTCCCTATTTTACATAGCTGTTGAAAACCAATTAAAAATACAATTAAGTAACTATATTTAAGGAAATATGAATTAGATTCTTGGCATTGATAATTGCTTCCTGTGTGGTCTTGGATAAAATATTTGTGAGTCTTTGCTCTTTACATTCCTTGTCTTGTCTGCTGACAGTTTGGCAGAAAGCTGTTTCGTACCACGAGTCTGTACAGTACTTGTTGTGTTCAGTGACTCTGGGGGGGATAGAGCTCTTGATGCTGCTGTTGCAGAGTGGCATCATACTTTGAAATATTCTTAATGGGGGTAAAATTTGTCATCCGCATGGCGTTTGGATGTTCATACAATGGGGGTCTGATTTACGGATGCACAGTTCCGTGTGGCAGAAGACAGTGATGTCCCCTCCATGGTGGCTGAGGAGCGCTGGGCACCGCAGCAGCTGCCGTGCAGTGGAGGACTCCTGAGCCGTCCACCAGGAAGCACTGACCAAAATCTGTGCCTTAGGCAGAGGAAGGCCTGCAGCCTACGTGTTTCACTGCACTGATGAATGTGCTAGCTATTGTGCTGTAATGCAAAACAAAACTTCCGTGGCCGCCTCTGCTACATGTGATTTGGACATATCTAGTGGCCTGGGCCCTTCAAGGAACTTGGCTGCTGAGTCAGGGTTTCCAAATTCATGATGGTTTGGGTAAAAGGCAGCCAGGCGCTCCTTTCCAACAAGCCAGCAATGCCTGTGGCATGGGCAGTGGTGGCACTGTTAGTGCTTCAGTGAGTTTTACAGGTGAAAGTACCCACAGACAATAAGGTACTGCAGTACCGAGACAAGCAGGTGTTTTGAGCAGGACTTGGGTACCTGACTCAAAGCTGAGTGTCTGCCTAAATCTCTTTCAGTCTGATCTTGGGACTTAGCAGAGGTCCAGCACTGCAAAGGTAAAGACATTTCCCAACTGCGCTGATGTGTGCTGGGCAATGCAAATATGAACAAAGAATTGGTTTTAGGGAGAGCAGATGAAGATTCAAAGAAATCCTGGCTTTCAGCACACTGTTTGCCTTGAGTTAGAGGATGCTCCTGTTGCTGCCCTTGCCTGTCACCTCCCCTGGGAAGAGAAGACTGTGACAGAAAAGCAAAGTAAGTTAACCTGTGTCAGTGTTCAGAGCAGAGGAACTCGGAAGTTTTCATGTCAGAGCCTTGCTTTGTAAGAGATTAGTCCAAGGAACTATGAAATTGATGTGCCAGTAGCAGCTTTTTAGGGCAGTTGATAAAATGAGCCCTAACAGCTCTCCAGGCCTGGGCAGTATTGACTGAAGGACTCTAAAGGAGTTTGCAATAGCTGTGCTAGACACTGTACTGTGTGATTTTTAAATTAGCCTTAGGAACACAGAAGTAGAAGGTAGTAAATGTGATACTGGTCTTCAAGAATGTTAGAGCTTGTAAATTAGACTACCAAGCATGACTTCCATAATAAATCGAAGGGAGAAAATACATTAAAGAGCAGAGTGAGGGGATACATGAATGTAAACTATCGAGAGAGAATCTTTTGCAGAGAAATAATGCTTACAAACCTACTTAGTTCTTTCCAATGAGTCTATGAGTATGATACTTACATATGGCATACTTGGATTTTCCAAAAGCTACTAATGCAAGGTCCTTCAACAGCTCTTAAGCTAATATGCCAAGACAAAGGAGAAAAATCTCAAGGGTAAACAGGTGGGAGAAGGCTATGGAGTAAGTAGTCAGTCATTCCCACTTAAGATTACCAGTAAGGTGGGTCAAGGAGCTGTGGTAATGCACGTTCCCAAGCAATCTTAGGGTTAAATAGTAGGTTGATTGTTGATAGAGGAGTATTCAGAAAAATAAAACTTAGAGCTTCCTGTGGGAGAACAGGTAGAAGAATCTCATATTATTGACRAAATGGCAGAGGAAAGCCTACATTGACAGAACACAAAGGAATTCACGTGGGAGGAAAGTATCCTAATATGCGTATAACACAGGGGGCTTTGGAGTGGTGTTTGGGGAAGGTTCTGCATTATGCATAGTTCTCTGCAAATGACTGCCCAACCCTTGTACTGAAGGAGCCAATTAGAATATTAATTATTGGGAAAGGAAGAGAACAAAACAAAATATTGATATGCTGCTATATGAATGTGTTTGGTTTGAATGCTGTCTGCAGTCCTTGAAAAGGATCTAGTAAAACTAGAGAATATGGAGAAAACCAGTGAAGGCATCCAAAGAGATGGAACAACTTCCATCCAAGACTGCCAGCTGTATGACTCACTTAGGAAACTGTATCACTCTGGCAGGGTGCTGGAGGGGGAGAAATCAGCATTGCATAGGGATAGGAGCTGATGAAATGATCAGTCAGAACTTTCAAATAGATGTAAGGAAGATACTGGGGTTTAGTATGCAAAAATTACATTCAAAATGAGGCTAGTGGGGGATATTGTAGAAGCCAAAGGTATGAGCGCGTTCAAAAAGATATTAGATACGTTCAAGGAGGTTAGGATGATCCTTGGCACTGAATATAAGTGGTGTGGATGTAATCTCTGGCTTGGGAATTCCCTTTAAACCTCTGATCCCAAACATCTAGGACGTTTTGCCAAAGATGGAATTGCTTACCTTGCTGAAAGGGTTCATGTCAGAAAAGGATATCCGACTGCACTGCCTCTTGCTCTGACCCACTGTGGCAACAGTTAGATTCCTTAATTGGAGCCCTATGGTTGGGTTTCTTTGGGTACTAGATAGTTGATTTCAACCTCCATGCCTGTCAACGTGACAATTTTCGCAAACGGCATTCAAATGTATTTGATGAGATACATCAGCGTCAACTGAAAAGCAATCATGTTTTAGCAGGCATTTTGTGTACCGGCGATGGCTTGACCATATCTGTACAACACTATCTGGCATCCCACCTTTGCCTTCTACCTGAGCCACTGCCTCAAGTAGTCATGCAGGTTTTGTAACTTYGCTGTAACTTCCCTGCTGAGATCATACGCTGTACCTCAGAAGGGCACCTGGAAGCTAGGATCATGGCAAAGACTTCTGCCTGAATGCAAGCTGGGAGCAAGGCTACAGGAATGCAAGTAGCAGAGTAGTCAACTACAGCACTTTGTGGTAGGAGCAGGGTTCAGGTCTGCTTGTTAGAGGTTTGGTCTTACAGGTTCACCTTTAGGTCCTGCGTATGCGCTATAACTTTCTCGACTTGGCTTGTAACCACGTACTGACATAGTTGGCACTAGGTCACGTTTTGCACGTAGCCTGCTGATAATGCCGGCAGCAATTCCTGCCAGCAGCTTAGATCGGTGCAGGTGGCAATGCTCCAATAACCACTTTGGCACGCTGGTGGGGTTTTTTTTCTACATGGGCAGGTCTATAACCAGTCCTGCAAAACTTGTTTAACTAGCCCTTCCTTTGCACAGTTCCCTGTGCGCTCAGCCTTCCCACAGCACCTTGCCTCACACTTTGCTATATGCCTGTACTTATTCCCTGGTTTAGGGCAATAGCTGGAAGCTTTCCAGTGGTGGTTTCATGGGGAAATGCCAGTTCAAGGAGTTCGCAGTGTTCCTTTCAAATTCTTCTGGGTTTCACTTTTGACAGGTGCCTGGTATCATTTGGGTAGACTCCTGCCATAGTTCCTAGCATAAGGCCTCCATGCCCTGGAGTTTAGGTCCTTTCAGGGTCTGGAGTAAGCCTGATGGAAAATAAGGAGCCCCACAGCATTTGCTGTTCACTTCGTGGTCTGTCACTATATCGGAGCATTAGATCTTGCCCCTTCAGCCACTTGTCAAGGATGTTTTTGAGTTCAGAGAGATTCTAGTGAAAGACTAGTGAAAAATAAACTTTCCTGAATATCGGACATCCTGCTTTTGACTATGTCTGGAAACCTATATGTTCCCAGAAGGGATGTGCATAAAGACTGGTTGTGTAATGAGTTAATCCATAAACATTGCTAATGCATGAGTTGTGCATCCAAAGCTAGTGCGTCCAAGCACATTTTCCATAGCAGCTTATTCATCTTACCTGCTTACAGTAAACAGGAGTCATTACAAGTGGAGACTTGCTCATTCTTATTAACCAAAATATCATATCTTTCTCTCTTAATTTTGCAATTATAATAATAACTTGAAGTCTGTATTGAGATAAGGTATCACAGAGGTTAATTGATTTTCATCTTAAGCATCTCTTAGAACATCATAGCCTAATAATGAAGAATTTCCTTTCCCTAAGACAGGCCAAGCATAAAAGAAAGATGAAGATATTAACACAGGACTAGATGAAGCATCCACTTCCCTCTGCAGCAAAAACATACTGTAGTTCCTGGTGTGAACGGATCGAATTATAAAACGAAAGAGCGTAGTGCAAGAAAATAAAGTAGATCTCGACCAATGAAATAAAAAAAAAAAAAAAAAAAAAAGCACAGAACAAAACAAACAAAAAAGCCCAACCAGAAACAGGAAGGTGCTGCGTCTCTACTGTTCTGCCTTGTGAGCTGTCAAGAGCTTCTCTGGGAAGGTGAGAAACTGTCTGGTGCCCTCCTGCTTTCTCCCAGCCTTCCTTCTGCTTGGCTGAGTGAGTCAGGCTTTTCCGTAGATCATTTTCCTGACCCACCTAGTAACCTGTCTTTGCCCTTTTGCACATCCTGGTTAGCCACATTCAGAGAATGAAACTATTTCAGGAGTCTCACCAGGTGCCTTTTAGAGGGAAATATTGACACTACTTTGTCTTTTCAGGGAATACTTTTCTGAGTACAATCCCTAGGCTGCATTCTTTTTGTTGGCTTAAGCAGTTGTGACTGATGATAACTAACAAAAAAAATTACTAATACAGAACTCTTGTGGTTTGGGTTTTTTTTCCCCTGCTCTTTCACCTCTGACTGCTAAGCTCACAGCACGCAGGTGAAATGCTTTGGCTTTGGTTCTAGGTGCTTGACCTGCTCTTTGTATGATTGAGCTTACTGCAACTCATTTTTACCCCTACCCATGAAGATAACCACCTGGACCTGAATTACTGATCTTGAATTGAGGATGATAAAGGCAGAGGTAATGACAAATTTGATTAGAATGCTGTTTTTGTCATTAATGAAAATATTAATTGTGATCATTAAACTTTGATGGAGTTCTAAGAGCCTCTTTTCAGCCCACCGAAACTGATCTTGCTTTACACTGAGCTCCTCAGGCTTCTGATTTCTTTCTGACCAGCAGGATGACATCCAAATTCACATGATGAGCAAGACCAGCGTTAGTACTGTATGTTGTCATCTGTCTTAATGGTTCACTTTTTCCCCATTTCAGCCAGTAAGAAGTTGTTGTGCCAAAAGCTGTATGTGAAGATATATGCAATACAGCCTGACCTCCTGACTGTCAGGAGGGAAGAAATTGTTTAGTATGCCCTGATTTACCATCAATAAACCCAAGCTCTATTTTGTGTCACTTTCTACGTTATTATCGTTACATACTTCTCTTCTTAAATCTAGACATACTTTTGAGATCAAGCTAATTAGTCTTGCATAGATCAGTGCTTTTTTGCCTTTTTTAAAAATCTTGGTAATCTTCAAACATGTTACCTTCACTCTAAAATGGGCCTCCCTCACCTGCAATTTCATATGCCAGTCCTTTCAGAATTACAGAAGAGCAGCTGGTGGGGCCAGAATTAAGGTCCATGTAGCCTGATATCTTGTCTGATCAACACTGGATGTGAAGGAAAGAATGGCCTGGGGCAAGTGTGCAGTGATGCTTCTGAGGTGGCGATCAGTGCCTTCCCTTGAGTGCAAATGAAGTTGCCCTTCCAACTCCAAAACGATGGAGTTGTGCAACACCATGCTCAGTTTCAATGGCCAACCTCCCTTTGCTCCATGGAGACATTACGGTCCTCACTGAAAACTGAGGCAGAGAATTGGTTTCTTGTGGGGTTATATGTAAATTTAGTTATCTGTATATTGTCCTCATTTTTCCCTGTTGCCTTTTATGTATGAGAACATCCTATTTGTTTTAATATCCTTTGCAAGGTCAATTTTAGCTTACCTTTTAGACGAGAAATAATGTTTTGAGAAGTTCCCCCCCCCCCTTTTTTTTTTTTTTTTTTTTTTTTTTTTTTTTTTTTTTTTTTTTTTTTTTTTTTTTTTTTTTTTTTTTTTTTTTCTCTCCTATTTTTTCAAGGATGCTAACCTCCCATAAGGGTATAGCATATAGTGATATTTAGTCTCTAGTTTAGCCCCTATGGTCACTGGACAGCAGTCCTTTCCTGTAGGCAGTGCTGCTGCCCAGGGTGGCAGACGTGGATRTCACCTGCTGGTCAGAAAGGAATTGGAAGCCTGAGGAGCTTGGTCTGAGGCAAGACTATAAATCAGTGCTGCCCTCGCGCTGCCGGTATGGCGTGGCCACAGATCTGCCCGGGGAAGACCATTTCAGCTGGGGCCAGGACTGGTGCTTGGTGGGCGCTGAGGAACTGATGAGAAGAGATGTTGTGCTGCATCTTCTGCACCCCGAGCTCAACTACTTGCCCTGATCATAACGTTGTCCTTTAATTGCTTAATGTTGTGTTTCTGCTGCAACTGCTGCTTCCTGGTTGTCCTTGCATTAATGACTGCCAGCTTTTAATATGCGTTGTAACTGTATCAAAATTGGATCTGTACCAGCAGCAGCCAGAGTACATGTTTGCTTCCTTTGTGGTTATTCAACTGTCCCAAAGTGTCACGGTTGGAACAAAGCAGTGCCAGTGTGTGGGGTGGTTTTCTCTTCATGCTGTTGTCAGGTACTCTCCTGGGGTATGTTATCATCAGTGATGATGTTCTAGAGCAATACATCGTTGTCCAGTCAATGTCAAATTGAAACCAGCATTGGTATAAGAGCTGGTATACCAGCGTCACCAGTCCCTTCTCTTTGAATGGGCCTGTATTTTTGGCACATAACTGGCAGTCTTCAATCTGCCTATTCATTTCAAGCTAATATAAAATGTCTTTTAGCCTTCTTAGATCTCTATATCTATATATAAAAAAATAATTTTATTAGTCAGAGTCTAGGTGTCTTTAAACAGGTTTCTACCTGTACCAACAATTTCCTCATACGCCAGTAAGAGGTTGCTCATAATCTTATGTATCCATAGCTCTACCTTTTTTTTTTTTTTTTTTTTGTATGGTTTTGAGTTACAGCTCTTGTAATTGCTGTCTGAGCTGTACAATACTTTACCAACACATCACTGGGTCTGGACTACATTTTAGCTCACTCGTGATAGATGCTCTGGGAAAAATTCCTGCACTCACCAAATCTCTCCCTGCTTGGTGTTTGATTTGCAAATTACATGTGTTGACTTCAAACACGCAGAGCCTTTTGGTAACATCTGAAACATTTGGTAACATTTGTATTGATGTGTTGGATACTTTTGCATGGGAATGCTCTAAAGCAGCTGATGCAGAGAGCTAAATTAGGTGCCCATTTCTGAACTTAGCTTTAAGGAAGTTTGTATTCCTTCCTGCTCTGCAAGACAGCTGTTTCTGATCGACTCCTGTTTACCATGATTTCACTGTATTCCTAGGAATGCTCCTTCTAATAAATACAGTTTGCTGTAGCTCTAGTCTTATAGTGCCAGTTCTTTCCAAAGCTGCTCAGAAGATTAAGTCATGCTCGACCAACCGGATTGCCTTCTGTGATGAAATCACTGGATCTGTGGACGAGGGGAGAGCAATGGATGACGTTTACCTTACTTCAGCAAGGTACTTTTGACACTGCCTCCCACAATACTCTTGTATCCAAGGCAGGATATTAGGGACTGGGTGGATGGACAGACAGCTAGAAGATGAGTGAAACGCTGGTTGGATGACTGGTCTTGGAGGCTAGTGGCTAATGGGTTGTGCTTTACAGACCCCTGCAGTTCTCTACTTGTCGCCTGGGTGCATCATATTCAACATCATCATCATCTTCAACATCTTCAGTGGTCTGGAGGAGGTGATGCAATGCACCCTCATCAAACTTGCAGGTGACAAATGCTTGAGGGCAGGGCTGCCTTTCCTGCACAGACTGGAGGAACGGGCCAACAGGAACCCCATAAAATTCAGCAAGAACAAATGCCAAGCCCTGCCCTAGGGAGGAAGAGCTCTGGGCACCAGGACAGGCTGGGACTGCCTGGCTGGGGAGCAGCTCTGCAGAAAAGGCCATGACAGGCAGCAAGATGAACACGTGCGTGAATGTGCATCAGCACCTGCATTGCTCTTCTAATAGACCTCTGCCCATGGAGTGTTTAGCTGAGGTAATTTAACAGTTATGCTTAGCTAATTTAAGTTCTACATCACTCACGGTGATTCAAGTCCTCTCTAGTAGTAGCATGACTTCCCCTATGACCTCTGAGCAGTAAGCTCAGTCAGGCTCATTGTATAGTATTAAAGATGAGGGATTTTTTAAAATTATGTGAACTGGATGTTAGAGTCTGTCTGTTTCTACTCCACCCTCTCAGGATCTTCCCTGTCGTCTTTAAGGGTGTCTGTTGGAGCCTGTGCTGCCCCTATATCTTTCTGATATGACAAAGAGCACGGTACATTTACAGCATAAATGTGGGAAGGAGGAAGCCATAAATGGGGCCTGTGTCTTTTCTAATGTGCTGTTAACCTATATGTCCAGTTCATTGCTGATTATCTTTATGGTAATATCTTTATTGCTGTTTTCTGTCCATCTTCTGCTGCGACACTGATGTTGCTGTGAAGAGCAGTGATTCTGGCATTGGTTTCCAGTTAAATGTTGCAGTATCTCTTGATGACTAGCAGCACGCCTGGCTCATGACTCATGCTGGTTTCACAGATCTGCTTCGTGCAGTGCCCAGGTTGCACCTTCACCCTTAATATGTGACACAGACCTCCTAGAGGAGCATCTTTCCCTCTGCCTCGATGGCTGTGTCTGCTCTAGTAGGTAGAGCAGATCCACGCCCCTTCCCCATCCCTGAGGGCTGGGGCACTGCCTGGCTCATATCCATACTCCTGAACTTGCTTCTGTCCCAGACGAGGGTCGTCTCACCCAAACTGCCTCTCCTGAGCTCTTGCTGTCCCTTGAATTTTCTGGGAAGGGAGCAGTTGGCTCAGGCAAAACTTCTGGCAGGAGGTAGTTTGCCACCAGTGAAACAGTAGGGCTGGCTGTGAACCAGCTCCCCAGCCAGGGTGCTGGCCTGTCTTGCTGATATGAAGGTCTCTGCAGGACCTGTCTCGAACCCTCTCTTCCTCGTCCCAGTCTCTGGAGGAAGGGGATGAGAGATTGTTGCCAGTGGTGCACCTCTGTCACCCTGTGTCTCAGTAGTTCCCTGGTTGTTTTCAAAGTTTGTTGAGCAGGAAAGGGCTGGCTTTTGCAGAAGGTCAGGCCAGCCCTGGAGTCCTGGCTGGGAGGTCTTCTGCTGGGGGTGGGGGCAAAACAGTATTCCACAACTGCTGGGACAGCGAGGTGACCGGACTACACATCAGCAAGGGCTGGCATCAGGCAATTCGGCATCAACTGCTGATTTGCAGAGGAAGGAAAACAATACTGCATCTGGGAAGGGAATMAAGTTCAAAGGCATTTAGTCTGTGGTTGGGCCCAAAAGCCCCTCAATTTTCCTCTTACCCCTTGGAAACATCAGGAAGGTAATACTGCAACCAAGGCTTTTTTTTTTCTTTCCCCTAAATGAAATAATTTTGTGAAAAAGCTTTCATATCACAGCAGGCTTTAGCGCTCCAGGGCAGGCAAGTTACGGAGAGAGCGGAAGGAGCATCCATACAGCAAGAAATGCTGTTAAATAAAAGAAAATACATTTTTAGCTGTACTGTTTCCAAACGTGGCTCCACTACTCTTAGCTGTCAGAGACTTTTGGTCTGGCACTCTTTTAAGGTTGAAGCACATTTATTCCTCTGGCATTGCAAAGGGCTCTTAGGGTGGGCRCATGCTGTGTTTGCAGTCTGGGGGTGCAAACCAGAGAGCACGGACCACGCTCACGAGGGGGACGTGGGCTGTAGCACATTTCTGAGTGTTTTGTATCCACTTGAGGGCACCACAGTATTGCTGATAGCGGAGTTTTTGCTAACTGCATGGCGGACTGTTCCCTGCATTTTAAAGGACTCTTAGAAAAAAGCAATTGCTTAATTTATTTAAAACCACCACCATCTTGTAAGAACGCCTATTTCTGATCTGTTTTATCTTCCTCCGGATTATGGGCATCTTGCCTTAGCACACAAGACCGTCTATTGCGGTACGCATCTTATACCAACCCTTTCAGTAACTCTAAACAGGGATATGAGCTTTGTGGATGAACAGACTCAAACGGAGAGAAAATAAGGAGTAATTTAGCTCTGAGCTCTTGTGAGATATGACCTTTGCTTGGAGAKCCAGGGCAGTGACAACTCATTTATTTGAGAAGGGCCTGAAAGCCGAAGGCAGCCATTGTGCCCAGCATCGCGGGTGGGCCGGGCATGCAGCCCCCGCACCACCGCTCCAGTAGGCAAAGCCTCCTCCACTGAGGTGCTGAACTTCTTCCTTCCCTTCTCTCTCCCGTGCCTGCTTCCCATCCTTCCTCTCCCTTTATGCACTGCTTTAATCTCAGCCTCTGACGTTTCCAGCCACAACCAGGCTAATGCAGTCATGGTTTTTATTATCCTCTGCAACATTCCCTGCAGGCAGGGGCAAGTCCAGATTTGAGTGCAGCTGTGTTCGCTCAGCAAAGACAGTCCCTTAAACAAGGAGGTCACCTTCATGTGGCTGAGCGGGTCTGCCCAGTATCACACAGCTCCYGAGAGCAGCAGAGGCTGAGCAAGCCCCAGGACCCAAACGGCTTTGAGTCACCCTCGTTCGCTCAAAGATGCGGCGTCTTGGCTTTGTCGCTCGAAGGAGGGTGATGCTGACGGTGGCTGATGGATGGTTACTTGCTGGTTTTAGGGGGGATCTGAATTTTGGCAGAGAGGGTTGACTGAGGGTCTGACTAAACTGGTGGTCTGCTCCCGCTGGGGACAATGGCTAACCACGCAGGAGTGCTTCAAAGCACCGCGGAGAGCTGCCCGGGGAAACTTCCCGCGGGGTACTTTGAATTTAAGGTTATTACCTCGGAGGAATAAAAAGGAGGAGGTGTGTGCTTCTCTGGCAAGTGCTGCGGGCCTTGGAGTTGTGCCCCAAAAGTCTTTTTGTTTGTATTTCAGAGGCTGAGCCACTTCAGGCTTGTCAGCACAAGAACAGGCTCCCAAATGCATAAAGCTTCAGTAGGAGAGATCTGTCCTACAAAGCGAGAAAGAGCATGAGTAGATTTAATTTGGGGCTCAGCCTGGGACTCTGAAGGGCCCTGGCTGRCAGGGCACCAGGCGAAGAATCAGGAAAAATGGTTTTGAGTCTCAAATCTACTGCCGGGTTGTGCGACAAACTGCGTGGCCTCTCTGAGCCTCAGCTTCACTAGCTGCACGCTGCGCTTAATTATGCTCAAATTCAGTGGCCTAAAATGTAAGGGTGACATTGCTGTCTAGATTTGCTTTTGTTATTTATGGCCTCGTTGAGGACCTTATCTTTCTCAGTGACTCATCTCTTCCAGAGCTCCTCCGCAACAGATGAAATTTCACCCGGATAAAAGGCTTTAGGCAGGCTGGCATTGGTCTACGGGGTGGCAAAGATGAATGCCTTTTGTCACTGGGTCAGCTGCTTGCTCGCCAAATATTTCTCTCTCTGAGATTTTAGCTTTGTTGAATGAGGTTGGTGATCAGGCTGTGAGATTTGGGACTGCCAGTCATTCTGGTGAGCTTGTGCCAATCAGGGGTGAGGCGCAGCCCGCGCTCTCCACAGAGGCTGCAAATCGGACGACGGCTGATTTTTATGAACTGTTTGGAGAAGGAATATCGGTAGAAATAATTCCCTGGCTTTCCACAGCRAGAACCCAGATGTCTCCCCCTCGCAGAGCTGTCGCAGTGGGAGAGCTGTGCGAGGGTCTCCCGCCGTTCCGCTCCACCCGCRGTACCTGTGCTGTCTCTGGCTTCACATACTCCGAGTCAGCGTGTGGTTTGAAAGCCCGGGGATCAACTCCACAAGTCATTGTGTCCATTATCCCCTTCCTCTGTCAGGCCAACCGATTTTCTGTAAAGAAGTCAGAACTATGAACTGTGAATATTGACTCCAGGAACGTTTCTGAGTCACCTTTTTAAAGCCGTTTGGTATAGGTGTCAGAAGAAAATGGTTCCTGTTCACCAGCATCTAAGAGATGCACAGTTCAAAAAGGCATTGAGAAATAGGCTTGACTGTATGCTTTTGTGGGGTGTTTCTACCACCTTCAGAGGCCTGTAGGCTCTCCTCCGGTTGTCTGTGAACTCTGCGCTCTCCCTTCAAGGCGCTGGGTAGCTCAGCTCTGCTTCTCAGTCTTCAGCTCCTTTCCCTTCCCGCCTAATTGCTCCACCCATGCCACGAGGAGTGGTTACCTGCAAATCCCTCTCGCTCCTTATTTTCTTTCGCATACATCCATTAGCTTGGCAGCCTCTAGTACCTTTACACCTCATCTTCTCCAGTGCACGTTTTTCATATAAGTTCTTACTTTATTGCAGGTGGTCCTCCTGGCCACCATCTCTGATGCGGTGAGATACAGATTCCATCTGTGTCGCCGCAGAGTGGTCATTGCAAACCTGTTTTGTATTTCTAGCTCTATCTTGTAAGGCAGCACTGCCCAAAATAACCTTTCCCCCCGTTTTCATTTCACGTGGAAATCCTACTCATTCAAACTGACTGAAATATCTACATGCAGTGAAACATAGGGATGAAGTTGTGAAGAACTTTGTCAATAAATTTAGGTGGGGATGCACAGTTTGCCTTTTTTGTTTTTTCTGCTTTATGTCTCTTGTGAATATAAACTGGGAAATTAGTATTAGAATTACATCACTGGGGAGAGGTGCAGCAAGAAGGGATCAGTCATAGGTGATGTTAGCTGTGGAAAGCTGCCCCTGGACTTTCTCTTGGACTGCTGTAAAACACAGCAAAACATATGCAAAAACTTGATTAGAGAGGCCTGTTTGTGCTTAAATACATGTATGTGTAAATGATGATTTTATTTAAAAAACCCCAAACTTTGGTGTCTTTACAAAGTTGACATTAAAGCACTGGTTTCACAGTGTGAAGTAAAGACAGAATCAAAGCAATCCTACTTGAGATTTCGTGTCAAATGGTACTCACTGCATTGTGGCCTTATAACGTAAACATGGTCATGTCAGACCAGAGATTAACATTTTCCATTAATTTTACTTWTTGCATAAACAAGATAGGATTATGTGTATTTTTGCTTTTGAAACAGCATATTTAGCAAGCACATRCTGCTGCTGGATCCCAATTAAAGGTTAACTACAGTCAGCTGTCATATTGGCCTCTTATCAGTTGTTTTCCATCTGTGAAGTCAACCTGCATATAATTCTCTGTCCTTGGATTTTGCAATTACATCTGGGTAGTTTGGTTTACCTTTAAGATGGTTAGAGTGAAAATAAATAATAGACTCACGGAGATCATTGTCAGATCGAAAGTCACTGGGTTCATGCATAGAAGTACCAGGTGTGTGGTCATCATCCTGTTCGTAGCTATTCCATCTGCACATTCAGGGACTCGGAAGGGTACCTGGATTTGTCAAATGATGGAGTGAGAAAAAAGAAGTCTTGGAAATAGAGTGACAGAGCAAAGCTTCATAACCCTCTATAAACAGGGAACTATTTTTCCATCACTGCTGCTCTTGCTATTTGTATTGCCATAAATAGCACCTGTTACATGTGATACACATACATGAGGGTATATCCCAGCACGTATCTTAGAAATAAYGATATATGGTAATCAGGCTTAATCTGCCTTCCATTTTTACTTTCACATTTAGAAACGTTCTGGTTTTTTGAGAGAAATGAGCTAGGATGCACCTGTAAGTTGCTAGAGCAYGTTTACTTCTTATATTAATTTGTTTTGTGATGACTCCAAAGAAGGTCAAGGTCCAGTTGTTTTACCTGCTCTACAAACACCCAGTGACAAACAAGCGCACAAAACAGAAGGCAGGAAAGAAAGGGCTAGCAGAAAACATTTGGTTATAAAGGAAGTKAATGCACTTTTTGATGTATCTTCACATGCCATTGTTTCTTTTAGCATTTTTGAATCATAATATCAGCTATGTGCAGCTAAGGCACATCCAAACCCAACCACTTGTGTGGGTTCTTGTGGACGTCAGTGCTAGAAATGCTTTCTTTGCAGGGCAAAATTATTTTGCTGTTAGAAAAGAAAATTAAAGGGGAAAAAAATCTTCCCGCATTCCTGTTTTTTATCTTCCTTGAGATTAAAACTTTCATAGTAAACTCCTAGCTCAGACAGTGAAGTGTTAATTTCTTAATAAACAATAATAATGAACAACAATAACCAGTAATAACATTTTTTTCCAATAATTTTCTTTTATTTGCTTGCTTGGTTTGCTTCCTCAGTTGTTCTCTTCTTCTAAACGCCTCCATCTTGAGATTTCGGTGCCGGGATTTAATATGTAACAGAATGCACAAAGACCTTGCTCTTAATCTCGCCCTTATCCTTTTCAGCACCAAAGTAGTTGTGTGACCATGTGGCATCTGAATCATTTTCATGGGTTTACTGTAAATGGCAGAGGTGTAATAAAACAGGAACTGGAGCACTTCAGTGCTACTGCACCGGTGAAGTCATTCACTTTGATGACATCAATACTTGTGCACCTACTCTTTTGTCAAAATGTCCTCAGTAATATTTTGCAGAAGAAAGTTTGATCTTCCAGAGACCTCTTCCTCTCCTGTTGTTATGATTATTTAGTGGGGTGGGGTTTTCTATGTTCTACTCATTTTTTCTGTTCTCTTGCTGCCTGAAATGATGTTTGGGTCTAGACATGTGGGTTTTGATGCGATATTAACAATCTGCTAATTCTCCATGCACACTGAAACACAAATTCAAACAGAAGGTGAGGAAGGCTAGCTAATGAAACAGCTAAACCTCTGCTGGGTGTTTTTTCAAACCATACAGCTTGCTGTGGACACATGAATTTAGGCGGGGGGGGGGGGAGTTCTTCCAAAAATAAATATTTTTAGCTAATCCGCATGGCACTCTTAATATGTTCTATATTATTTGTTTTAACTTTAAAAGTGTTTAAAGTGACATCTTGTTTTGACATTTAAAATAAAAAAAGAATTACTTTTTTCCCCATTTGTTTTGACTTCATTTTTGCTCCAGATCTTGGGGGTTTAAAGGTGACACTTGAAGTCACAATAAACTGAACATCTCATGTTGATAGCTGCTGAAGAGAAAATGTGTGTGAAATTAAAATTTTCACAGGTTTGTTTTCTACTGGGTGTTCCATTCTTATATTTGATCTGAAAAACAAATCTATTCTTTGCCATAGTTCATAGTTTATTAGTAAAGTAATGTTAGCATGCATGATAGCAAACAGAGCAAACGTGAATGCTGTCCTTCCAAACCTTGCTTTTGTTACTCAGCGGGTCACAGACCCTGGCTCCCACGCTCACCACAACTGCATGGCAAACAAAATCACTGGTGAATGCCCYGGGATGGGAAATGCTGCTGCTGCCTGTGAGTGAGATGGAGCAGATGGGGAAGCTGCAGCAGGATCTTCCCTCTCAGCCACCTCCTGCAGGTCCTAATGCATGTAAAGGTACACAGGACCTTGTTAGGCAGGTTAACATGCAAGAAAAATCATTATTACTGCCACGGCTTGTGCTGTGGATCATAATTTCTCATGTCTGGAAAAATGCAGTAAGAGGAGTTATCTGTCTTTGATGCTTTGTCATCATTTCCATATCCCGCATAACCTGAAGTGTTGGAGGGAGCCCTGCCCCAAAGGTCCTGGTAAGACTCTCACTCGAGCTGGTGAGACTCCTGCTGAACCAGAGACAAGGTTTTTGCCTGTCCTTCAGACGAGTTCTGCTGTCCTTTTCCACCGATGAATCAGCTCAAAGTCATTTTCTTCTCTCTGCAGCTGACTTTTCTCCTGCTTTCCAAATCAGACAAGACACTTCGAGGAGTCTGGTGGGTGCAGAAGYGTGCAGGACCCAGCAGGAGCACAGAGCTCTGAGGGAGTGACCTCCTACCACGGGATGGGACGGGACCTGTTGGGTCAGCTTAGTACCTCTTGTCCCAGCAGCCTCTCCAAACACTGAGGTGGGAACTGGGTTGAGGTACCCTCCAAAATACTGTCACCTCCACCTGTGTGGTTGCCATCAACTCTAGTCTCAAATGACATCAGGTAATGAGCTGTGTCATTTGTTCACACTTATGAGATTGTATAAAACGTGATTAGCAGGGTACATGGTGTGGGTACAGAATAGGAGGTTTAATATGAAACATTTGTATCCTGGGATTTGGGCATTTCCCAGCTCAGCTCTATTTCACAATGAGCTGAGTGCTTGTTAAGGGTCTTGGCCAGTTATGGGAATAGCTGTGACCTGCCTGAGCGAGGACAAACCCTCCAGCCCTGTCCAAAGGAGATTCACATCTCCACAACAGATGGTATCAAGTACTAGCTTAATGGAAGGAAGTGCTAGAGCCTTTCCTGCTTGACCTRGTGAACAAGAAGTATACAGGGCAGGAGGAGGGATGAAAAGGGGGAGAGGTTTGGACCAGAATGACCCCCACTGTTGGATCTGAGCTATAAAGGGAAGCAGGTCCTGAAGGTATAAACGCTTCAGTCCATCAGAGTTTGGATGTACTCTCCTACAGGACTGCTGCGAAGCTCTTACCATCTTGTCACAGGAATTAGGGAGGGTGAAAGGATTGTTGAGCACCAACCTAAACACTCTGCAGACACATGCTTCTCTTGGTCTTTTGTTTCTTTTTACGTGTTCACAGAAGCCTTGCAGCTCTACTGACTGATCTGGATTCTCCAACACTCTCAGTTGCTTTCAGTTGAATCTTGTCTTTCTGAACACGATTTCAAGTACATGGCTGGACTCTAAGGCATCTGTTCCCTTCAGGGTGGTAGTTCTAGCTATCAGACGCTCTCTCGAGGACAATGCTCCTCATACATGTGTTTCCCAGGGTAGCTAAAGGAGAAAAAGGTATGTCTCTGCTTAGTTTCAAAGGCCAGTTTGAGAGGTGACAATGCAGGCATCTCTGAAGGAAAAATACCTTTTGGTAGCCGCTGCAAGCTAGGAGCAGTCACTGGCATATAGCACAATAAAATCACTCCCCAATTCTGTGAGTCCCAAAGGAGAATGTTACACTAAGACTAGAGAACACACCTGATTTCTTGCCCACTGTTTTATAATGTGTTTGAAATCAGTACATTGCATACATTTCAATTTCCATTGCTCTAATGATCTGACGATTTCCTGAAACACTTTAATGGAGTTTCCACTGATCTTAAAATAATAGTATTTTTTAAAAAAGTGGTTAAGTGCAGACTTTTATGAGACAAACGGAGCCATACTTCTCTTTCAAAAATATGATTTTTGCAAATGTGCTTGCTTCTAAAAATCTCAGAGCTGTTTTTCAGAGTGACAAGAATAACATAAATGCCGGAGTAAGCAGTAGTTGATCTCACAACGCTGAAATCTCAGTACTGAATGAGCAAAGCATTCATTTACTGCATACAGAAATAGGTCCAGAAGAAGGTCTGAATGTCTTTCAAACTACCGCTGAATGGCATGGAAATGCTTGTGTCTTGTGGCCACCTTTGACTCTGTGGGCAACTCCCATCTTCATATGAATATTTGCAAATAACATTTATCCTGTCATAATCTGTTCTTATTAAATGTGCTCAGGTTTATCTTTTCCTCCTCTCCCTGCCTTCAGTTTTTAACCTGTACTATTTAAAAGTTTCAGGATCTACCACTCTCTCAGCATCCTGGTTCTTTCTACACAGAGACACTGCGACTATCTTACTCTGGGTTTGAGCACTTGAAATTAATTTTCTTAGCCTTAGTTTCCTAATCCTGTTTGCTCAAAACCATACTGTTCTTTGGCAAGGTTTTCACAGCCTTTCTTCTTCACTCCTGCTGGACTCCATGGTTATCAGAAAGCTGGCTCTTTCCCCAAAGTATTTTGACAATAGAGCCTCGCACATGGAGATAGAAGGATTTCCTTTACAATTTCCAACATGTGTATGACTCAACATCTTTTCTTCCTCCCCAGTTTTGTCAGACCAACCTATTCCTAAAGGAATGATTGCCTAAAGTTTGGCAGACTCTTGCCCTTATTGGTCTTCAGTGGTGCCAGTAAGGTAAAAGTTTAACAGATTGAGTATCAGTTGTATGTAATACCAGAGAATCTCTAAAATCTGAAGTAATTCAAGGTCATGCAATCGAAGGTGTGCTTAGACTTGGATATACAGCTTTTGCGAAGATGTTTAAGCTCCAAGAGTGGACTGGGTTTTGTTACTCCTCTCAGTTCCAGGGATCCCCTGATGTCCTAGTCCCCCAGATGCAGTGGCTTTGTGAACTGCTCTGTCCCTGCCCCTTTGGGAAATAGTAGGAAAATAGTAAGGAAATAGATCTGCAATAAGATCCTACCACAGCTGTGTCTGAACTCTTCCCAGCCTTACTTCAAATCAGATGGGAAATCAGCTGCAAGAGAATGGAGCAGGTATCTCCTTGGCAGGGCTGTGGTAGAAGAAAGTCACAGCAATCAACATGGGGAGATGGTCAAAGACAGATAGAAGAAATGGGGCTCTTCTGGGTAAACTGTGGTAAAGAAATATCTGATGAAGAATCTCTCTGGGGTTGGGTGAACACTCGGACATTTGTACATACAGGCTCCATGAGTCATAATCAGTAACTGATTATGAAGAATCAAACCCAAACGAGGTAGATTTTTCTATCGGTTTTTAAGGTGTCTGAGCTCTAAGAAAATCCAAATTTTGAGATAGAACTGCTTCCTTCCTTTTTTTCCCCCAATCTGAATAGATAGATATTTAATTTAAGAGTTATTGATAGAGAAGTTATCCTATGGCAAACAGTGAGGGAAGTTTGGGCATGTTAATTTTGTCACAGGGAAAACTCAATGCGTTAGTCCTATACCTCTGGTAGAAGTTAGTCACCCCTCATATATTTCAAAATAAAATGGAAGTGTTTGGGTTTTAGTTTTTTGGACCACAGATTACTTGTTAAGACCTTGCTCATTTTATCATAAATGAAATGTGTAAAGACAAGTCTGAAGATATACACCATATATCTAATCTGCCATCTAACCTTCACTCGCTAATCTGTGGTATTTATAGAGTGTTAATCACTAGATTGGGCATTTCTCTTCAATGATATAAGACAGACTTAAGTTTAGTATGCTAGTGGGCTCCATACTATGTTAAAATGTTTATCACCTCAACCACTCTTCTCAGCAGGGGAGGGGGCTGAAGGGAGGAGTCACCTTTCGGTGCCACTCTGGAGATGGCATTGCTAGCCAGGAGCATTTTCGAACTTTGCTTTTTCAAAACTGTGCCGATTTTCTACCTTGCTTTCCAGCATTTTCCACTTGCTGAGCAATAATAAGTGGTATATCTATCTATATTTAAAATGACAGATGGTGCCTGTCCCAGTGCTGATAAGGGTGACTGTACAAACACCGTCTCCTTGGTGGGGGAGCCATAGAAAAATGGCACAATCTGGTAYGAGGTCATTTCTGGTTTATTTTATAGTCTCTACACCCCACCCCCGCCAAGGTGTGCCCTTATAAAAATTTGCCAATTTACCCTTATAAAAATTCACCAATTTTTCTAGTATGAAGAAAGCAAACGATTGATGTTGGGCAGCTTAAAACCTACTCATGTCTMCAGATTCACGCCCCTTTCCATACACTGCTTAAAACAAACCCTTACCTTTAACCAAGGGAGAAATGGCCCAGCAGCAGCATGTCTGCTATGGCGTGCACAGCTCTGCTGCAACTGCAAAGTGATGACTGCTCGTGTTTTTAGCTGAAGAAGGCTCTGACCCCATGTTACCGAGAGGCAGGATAAAGCTGTTGAAAAATCATGGAAAGAGTTTACTTGTCCAGCTGGGTTTTTTTTTTTGTTTGCTTGTTTGTTTTAAACAACCATGAAAGCCCTTTTGGGTTTATTTGCATTTGCATTTATGTGCATTTGCATACATGGAAATCCATTGCTGCTTTAGATTCATAAGAAGCTGAGGAGTTAAGAAATATGTTCCTGTGACACCCCATCTTCTGCCTGARGAGCATCACTGAGCTGATTATTTACTTTCTGTACTAATATTTTCATCTCAGATTTGGCTATAGCTCCAGATGGCACGTGTTCGCATTCACATTTGCACCAGCTGAAGTATGGTCAGGCAGCATACAAAATGTCCTCGGTCTAAAATGAAGACAAGCACTCTCCCTTCTTCAGCCAGTGACCAGCACCTGCCAAAAAGTCACTTTAAATGCTACTCCAGTGTTTGGAAACAAAGAGTAGCAGAACATGAGTTAAACGTAGATGCCCAGGGTAGGTTTTTAGGAAGGGGGCTTCTCAGAGCTCCTACTTCACGTCAAGATGTGGGGCAGAAGTTCAGAGGCATTTGCCTTTTCTGTAACTCAGTCACCAGAGGCAAGTTTAAAAGAGGGCTAGTTTCAGTGATAGACAACATTTCACTGCAGGGCCTCCTGGGGCAGCTGCCTGTCTATTAATTTGCTACTTCTATTGAAATGTCTATCACAAAAAGATGCTGATTTTACCAGACCTAATCAAGCAAAGTATTTTAAGCACATGCTTAACTTCAATCACTTGAGAAGTTCACCCACTGATCTTCAAGATAAGCTAAATGTGTTTAAATTAACTGGATTTATAATTTATGTACCCTTGCTTCAGATATAAGGGCCAAATCCTAGTTTGCCATGGCATTACCTGTTGGAGTATAAGCCAAAGACACTGTTTCAGAGCTTGTTTCAAAGCTGAGCAGGCTTTAACTTGGGGATGATACTTCCCACTATCTGCCTAGCCAAAGTAGGCGGTCTGAATGGTAGCACTTGGTTCCTCTAGTTGAGAAACGAATACCTCTATTGCTCAAGAAAGACGGCGTGCACCACGGGACGAGGAGGAGATGGAATCCTTCTAGAAAGATACTGGTTTTATTACTGGCTCCTTTTGTCATCACGAAGGCTGTTAGTGAAGCCAGGTGTCCTCAAAAGTACCAGTGACATGAGATTCACCCAACTCCGCCCAGAAAACAAAATGCATAAAACTCCTAGAGAAAATCCTGTTCTGAAGTCATATAGATGTTTATAGGCCAATTAAATGCTTGTATGGGAGACCAGAGAGATAAGAGATCACTGAATCAAGGAATACGTGCGTGTATCAGACTGGTGTAACAGGATGACCTCAAAAAGGCTGCTGTCAGCTTCCTAGGAAGGTGTTTCCTTCTTGTAGCCCATATAAAATAATAGTGGAAGATTCTTCTCTTCCAGAAATGCATCTGCCTCCAGTCTCACCTTTTAGGAAAGTAGGGGAGCTCGCATCACTGCTTAGGAATAACYTAGTTACTATATATATTGTGCATCAATACATATAGTCCAACATATATGTACTTATATATATATAGACACTCCACTGCAAGGACAACATCAGATTTTCTGCCCCATAGTTAAATTATTATAGTCTTTTAAACAGCTCTCAGCATTGAGTGAACTGTTCTGAAGAGCAGTGCCTTCAAAGTTTCAGAATATGAATGTTTGCTGATGATGATACAAAATTATTCAGAGGAAGACTAGGGCTGTCAGAAGAATTGCAGAAGGGCTGTATGAAAATCATCAACTAGGTGTTAAATGATAATTCAGTGTATATATATACACGGCAAAAGATGCACATAAGATGAAACACTCTTGACTCCACTCCTGACTAAGATGAGAGCYTCTGAACTGATGACTATCACTCAGGAGTAAAACTTGGGGGCTGTGACAGTTTCATGGCAACAACAGCTCAGTGTTCAGGAGTGACTTCTGGGAAAGACAAAACAGAGAACTTCATTCTGTCCCTGTATTAATCCATGCTCTCTTAAGTCCTAGATACCGTGTCCTGTTCTGATACTTTCCCCACTTCCCCTTAAAGAATATCTTAGAAAAGATATAGGGCTAAGAAAAGTTCAAAGAAGGGTTACAAGACGATCAAAGGCATGGTACCACTCTAAAGAAAGAATAATTTTGGAAGCTACGTCTCTTTAGTTTGGACAAAGGATGACTGTGGAAGTCTTACYGAGATTTGTGAAATAAAGAAAGCTATAGAGAGGGTGAATAGGGATTGACTGATTCCTTTTTTTTCCCCAGTACAAGAGCAAGAAGGCACCAAATCCAGCAAATGTCATGTTTGATCAAGTTTTGTCTCATGTACAGCATCCACAGAGCTCCTTGACATCAGCTGATGTGGATGTTCATGTGGCTTCAGGAGCAGACTGCATGAGATCATAGGGTAGAAATTAATTGAGAGTTATTAAATGCACAAAATCACTCTGGTTCAGGAATTCCCTAAGCTGCAAATGATTGAAGGCAAGAAAAGTACTCATGAGAAGAGGGGTGTATATCTTACACTTCCTGAAGGACCCACCTTTGGCTACTGCCAAGGTAAGGATAAGATGGCCACTTAAGCTCCTATTTTATCTGACAAGTCTCTTCAGCCTTCCAAGTATTCTATTAGGCTAATTAAGGCTATGGGCTAAGAGCCAAAAATACTATATGCCTTATACTTTTGGACCCGATAGGATATTTAAGAATGTGCACAAGTCACTGGGTATTTAATAGTAACAAATATCCCTCAGCTCCTGCTGACTTCGTTGCACTGACCCTGCTGTTGCACACTGGTCAGAGAGGGTAAAAGCCTAGCAGGCAGTTTTTGCAAACCTGAGAAATCCAGGGTTTTTAGGAAAAAGGTTGCATCATGTGTGAATCACCTAAAAAACAAAGATGAAGAGCTATATTAAGTATATATAACTTGTAACAGTAATATACAGGCATGCAAAACAACATTACTCATGGGAGAGACGGAGATGGCAGCCTTGCTTGGAGCAGGACAACTCCCAGCAATGGTGTGAATATCCATGAGCTGTCCATAGCAATTTTGTGTGTGGACTTAGGATACATTCTTTTTGTTGTCYGAATGGTGGCACTTGTGCCCGAGGAGCAATTTTGATGGTTGCAGAGAGAATGTGGTGGCAGCGAGTATTTGTGGGTGTGTGTGCTTTGTTGATTGAAAAAGTATATAAATGCAAAACATAAAAAATAACACTGATGTGACTGTGTCCTACTGTTCTCAAACCATCATGCTAGAAATAGCTAAAATAGATAAAAGTCCATGGGGATTTCTCATATCACAAAATTGTTTTTTGTATAGTATACTTTCTTAACATTTGAAATTAAGAAGCATTGCTACTGTAGCAAGAAGACTGTAGATGCTTGATATCTAGGTGCATGTGGCTTCAACCATTCTATAGGTAAGATTTAGAAAGAAAAAATAACTATTGTCTAATTTATGAGAATAGTGCTAAATTTAGCTGCTGGTCCTCTACATTTGAGAAAATCAGGTCACAMAGAGAGCTCATTTCAGACAATTTTGAATCAGGACCACCAGGATCAGTTTCACCTGCAATTCAATATTGACTCATAATTCTAAGTAATCATTCTCTCAGAAAAAGCTGATGATGTGTCCTTAGCAGTTGTACTGAGGCAGTAACCTTTAGCCTGTATTTTTGGTAAACAGTCATAAAGCTATTATAATATACCAGGAATTCCTGTTAGAAAAATAGCATTTGTTCTGCCTCTTAGAACTATACACAATCAAAGKAAACTAATTATGATAAGTAGAAATGGTATCCAATATCATATGTTACTGACATCAGGACTCTCTGCATATGACTGATGCAGATCTCAGAAAAAAAAGTAGGAAAGGAACCAATTTAATCTGGAGTAGAACTTTAATAAGCACAATTCATAGGAACTGTGAAATGATGACATGAACCATGAGGGTGAAATGATGGTGAACTGTGAAACGGTGCTGATTTCAGCTGAAGTCAAAGATTTTTTTCCTTGGAGTACAGGAGTTGGGTTTATCAGAGCTCACTTTCCTACCTAGATTACTGAAACATCGCCATGCTCACCAGCAATTAGGAGACAGAACTTCTTTTCACAAGCAAACTCTGTTTAAGAATGATTTTAGCAAGCTCAGTCTCTCTTCCTAGTACAGCCATTAGCCAATCTATGTAACTCATGCAGAACCTCAGATGGCATTAGCCCTGCAGCTGGAGTTCATCCCACTGAACCTCAGCCCAGCTAGAATTTTACAGTGAGAATAAGAAGAATGGGACTTTCTGGGGACTTCTCTGTTGCTGTGCCATTTAACCTAAAAAGCTCTTTGATACCCCAGAAATGCACAACAGTAGAAAGCTGTTGAATGGATGGAGAGGTGGACAAGCAAATCCCATCAGAAGTTCAGTGCTCTGGGCCCCCTTGACCTTCACTGCAGTTAGTGGTAGTTGCACTTCAGCAGCACTACACTTCTAGATTGCTCAACTTTGGAGCAGTCACCTCTTCCTCCACTTTTTATCTCCTCAGAAGGGGAAAATTTTGCAACATAAATATCATGGAGAGGTAAATAAATGGCAATTTTAAAATGGCCCAGCAYGGAAAAAACAAACAGTTGTTTGTAGCAAAGGACAAATATGTGGCTATGCATCTGATGGGATGGCCTTTACACACCTAAGGCTTGGAGATCTAACAGAAGTAGCTCTTGGGAGTTGTTGTTTTTAATGCTCATTTTTGATTAAGACATGCTAAGAGCCCAGATGGTAGGAATGCATAAACATTATGCTCAGTGAAAAAACTTAGTACCTCTTCCCCTACATAAGAGCAAGCAAGAGAGTGCGAAGTAACAAAAACCTGAAGTATCAATTTCTTCTTATTAAGGCTGAGTTCCTTGCATTCCTGCTACTTAATGTTCCCTGACGTTGATTGAAGAGTCCTGACAATTCTATCATTCAGCTCTTGCTCTGCTACAAAAGTTCACACACACAACAGTATGAATTGCCATTTTGCTCTCTTTCTTCATTTCCATTTATTTCCACAGCTTGTATGTAGAATATTCAATTACACAGCAAGTCTGGAAGAAGTCCGCATGTTCTGTGTTTGAAATTATCATATGTGAAATGCAGGAGATAACATTGTCCTGAGCTATAGCAGCTGACTTTCTCTGAAGTTTCTCTCAAATCTCCCAGGAATGAGAAATAATTCCTATATATGGGATTTCCATCCCCGGGACTTTCACCTCTGAGCTCCTTGACGTAGGTGTCGCATCCTTTTAGCTACAGTGTAAAGTACAAACACTGTTAAGTGCTCTGTGAAAAGTAATGGTAGACATCCACAGCATCTTCAGGTGGCTCCTTTTAACAAGAAATAAAAGCGTCTACTCAAGGGACTGCTACCACAGCATCATTCGTAAGTATAAATGTATTTCCGTGCACTCCAGAGCATTAGCTTGTGGGCAAGGTCAGTATATAAACAAAAATATAGGGGCAGGTTGTACATGTTGTATAGCCGGCCTTTGCAAAAATGCCACTGCTGGTGGCAGCAACACAGAGCCACTGGCATGGTGGCAGAAGGCCAGGCACAGTCTGCCTGCACCGGGGCACCGTGGTGAGCAGCGCCCGTGCTGCCGGCGGGCGTGAGCCCTCCCGCTCCCCCGGGGCTACGGCAGCCCTGTGCAACACCAGCAGCCTGCAGCCCCGCCTCGTTCGAAACAGACTGGTGCAAATAAAGTTCAAGGTAACTTTACAGATCGGGGTCATATTACTTTTCAACCACCCGTGTATATAAAAAGCACACAATGCCTCGCTGTGTGGCAGAAATGCTCTCCCCTGCTGTTGATGCATAGCTCCATGCGCAGTTTCCTGCCACAGGGAACTCTGGCTCTATGGCTACCGAGACCCCAGCTGAGAAATTTGGGAAACGTCAGTGTGAGACACACCATGCTAAGAGCATCCTGTACCACATCCTTAACAAAGAGCATGGAAGTGAGACCAAGTGGCACCAGCAGGATCGCAGTCCCCATGGCTCCGTGGGAAGCAAGGGCTGCTCTTGTATGGACAGGAGAAGAGTTGTCCTGAAAACGCCAGAAGCCACGTGTAGAAGAGCTTCTGAAGTGTTCTTGAAGACTTTAACTTTTATTAGAAACTTGCCTTGTTTTTATCACATGCCTTGGGAGGATCAGCTTGTCCTCATACAGCAGAACTGGGCCCCTCTTTTTGTCCTCGGCATGGCACAAGAAGGGGTGGATTTTGACCTGAGAGAGATTTCAGCCCCCAGTTTATTGAAAAAAATCCTCCTCAATCAGTCTTTGACAGCTAGCAATGAACTGGGCAGGTCGTCACTGGGAGCATCTTTAGCAGAAGTCCAGAAGATGAAGAATTTATTGTGGAAATTCTGGGACCTGAACATAAGTGCAAAAGAATATGCCTATCTTAAAGGAATTATTCTTTTTAATTCTGGTAAGTCCTCCTGGAAATTACACAGATGATTATGTGCATAGAAGGACATTTGGCATTTTCTTTTGCCTGTAGACAAATGTTTAGCTTTACTCTTTTCTATGAATACAGCTAAATGTTCTCAAAAATCTATATTCCACAATTTAATGATTTTCTGCCTGAAGTGATTTATTTAGGTTCCTTGGATGTGTGCAGCAGGTCACCCACTGTAAGCTAAAACAGCTTCTATTAGACAAATTTTAAGTCATAAAGAATTAACTGTGTCACTTCAAACTGATTTCCAGTTCAAAGGTAATACAGCAGCCTGACCCGTAGTACAGCAAAGGAGAGATGGTACGTGGGCACGTGATGTGAGTACTAGAAGTATTTTAACAAAGAATTCCTCTGTAGCAAGAACACTGGAGAAGACAAAATAATCTCTATCATCTGATTTTCATCAATGAGGCAAAAGGATACTGCATTGAGGTTATACAGCTTTTATTTATTTATTTATCCTTTAGTATCTCTACATCCAAAGCCTGGGACAGCAGTCATGGAGCAAACTCAGACTAGTGATTGCATCCTCTCACTTCTGGTGCAAATTCAGCCTCTTTAGGAAGGAAGGTTGCCTAGGTCAGCACCATGGAGTGYGTGAGTCATTAAAAGCTGAGCTCTAAGTCCACTAAAGAAAATGGAAAGACTTATTGACTCCAGTCTGCTCTGGCTCAGATCCCCAACTCCTTCCACAGCAATCACTGCTGTTGGCTGCACTGTCAGCAGCGTGCTATACTTGGGACTACACCAGAAGGATACTTGAATGCTTCAGTTATTCCATGATTTTTCTCGTGGCGAATGGTTTATAGGCTGCTCAAAGGCTGTAGTGACTTTATATTTTGTTTCCAATAGGATTCAAATTCTGATTCTTGAGATGTAATGTCATCCAGATGTTTGGTATTGTCTTGTGTGTCTATGCCGCAGCATCAAACCAGTGGAGTTCGTTTCAGTGCAAGTTATTTTCTCAGTTTTTCACAATAAAATCAGGCTGAAAGAAACCACCGGTTATATCCAGGGTGATGATAAGAGGAGAAATCCCTCATCTGCAGCAGCTTACACAGTTTAACTAGCAGGCATTTTTATTATCTCTGTGGATAAAATGCGATTTTCACTTAAGGAGAAAGCAGCAGAAGCAGTGTTATGTTCTGGATTCGTGCCTTCTAACGCCTGCTGCTTCCCTGGGGTGCCGTATGAAAGGCCCAGCAGCCCTTCATGCTGTCTGCAGACACCGTCCAGAGTTTCAGGGGGACTCCCTAGTTCTTAGGTGGGATGACTCTGTTCTCTGGAGGTGCCTTTCTCCACGGGCTGCAGAAGGTGGCTGGGAGAACTTCAGTTAAGCCTAGATTGACTCCAGATGAAACAAAGAGTCACAGTCTAACTCTGGGCTAAAACAGGTACTCAGGGCTTATACACAGCCCAAACCGCCCTTTCTCTATCTGTTTTGCTGCAAACAAATCTGTGCAGCTATCGTTTCACCATTACTGTTTTTAATAGTTTTTGAACACTTTTCACCAAACTTAGAAAATGTTTTCTACATACATGCAGCACATTTTCAGCTTGATGTTTGGCCAAATCTTAATATTTTGCAGGCCTCAGTTCTAAGGGGGCTTCAGGCAGCCACCAGCAGTGACAACGCTAAACCCTCTCCTGGATCATGGAGTACCTCGTGTGGGCTCCCACCCTGAATGTTTTATACCTGTTAGGACCACCAAAACTGGCTGAGGCAAAGGGGAAGGAGCAGGCACAGAGCAGTCCAGAACTGGGTTAGGAGTTGGAGTTCAACAGGGTGCCCAGAAACGCAGCTGTAGCAGCACAGCTAGGCCAGTGCTTGGGCAAGAAGCATGACAAACAAACATGGCAGAGCTTTACTTGTGCCCTAAGTGATCTCTTGTGGCATAGAGATTGTGCTTACTATCATAAAAAAAATCCCTTTGGGGACAGGGTGGCAGGCAGCATGGAGTGTAGGTCCTTCCACTAAAGCACAATCCGCACAGTACTGATTCACCATATCTGGGCCAGCAAGAACCTGTGAAGGAGAAAGCGTGYGCCCAACCCCTGAGAGGAAATAGGCAGCCTTCGATCAGCTGAATCCAGACTCTCCAGAACATATTGCCATCTGTGCTCTTCACAGGGGTGCTTTGGCTAGGTGGCTTTGGAGAGGTCAAAGTGTGTATGGGTGAAGGGTCCAGCTGCAAGGATCCAGGCAATAAGTCAAAGGAAGGAGCAGGTAGGACTGTCCCACCATGCATGAACAGCACAGAGTGAGGTGAAACTGCTCTTGCTGCTTTTGACAATTGTCTGAAAAGCAATGGGAACTGCGCAGTGAAGAGATGGGAATCGCAAAAAACAGCGCTGTTACTGTATCAGTGCCATATATATATTTATGGAGAGAGAGAGAGAGATAGCTCTAGAACTCCATCAAGGCTATGACAGGACTTCTGTTAAAAAAGATGCTCTTAAGAGGTTTACAGTTCAGCTGGAAGCATGTGTTTGACTGAATATTATTACAACAGATCTCAGAACAAGAAGTTTCTAATTATTTGTAAATTAAAACCAGTGTTTGATTACATATAAAAGAAGACCAAATGGGGAAATTAAGCAAATTTGAAGGGATATAAGCAATTGCAATTTCATCCTGAATATACAAAATCCTGACAACTTCCTTTCCATGAAAAATCTAACACTTGGAATCATCCTCACAGCTTGCAGCTGGTGGTAATCCTGGGGGAGAAGATGACTTTTCCAAACCCTTCATTTCTGGCTAGCCTGGTTGCAGGCTTTACTGAGGCTTCTTCTCTGGCAGTGATGTCTAGGGAGAAGAGACCTGCTGAAGACTGACAAAGGGCAGCCAGCCACAGACTGAAAAAAACCCAACCAGGTTGGTTTTGCCCTAGTACAGAGCACTAGGCAAGAAGGCAGAACCTCCCACACTTAAACAAATGATCCTGTGTGAAACACTCCCCGGTCTAAGCTATTCAGATCCCATCCCAGGGAGGTATGGAGTCAGTCACTGTAAAAGATGCTAAACGGGCCTGGAGCGTGTGCTGGGAGATAGGTTAAAATAAGACGTGGGAGGCAGGAGAGGCAGAAGTCGAAACTTGGGGATTCATGATACCCCTGTCCAGGCTGCAGCAATTCTMGGAAAGAAAAGATGGTGTTATCCTCAGGTCACGAGGACAGGAGGCAACAGGTTGCTGAGAGCTACATGACAAGGCAATCCCACCAGAAGCAAAGGATAAACACGGGGTGTGCTTTGAACCCACGGGGTGTCCTTTGTCCCTGGCACCTACAAAAGACCCTCAGTGAGCCAGCAGGTTTGAAGTCACGTGCTATGGTGGGTATGTGATTGAGGCTCAAGACCATGACTCCATAGGGCAGAGACCTCTCTGTCTTCAGAAATGGCTGAGGAAAGGGAGTACAAAACTAGGAAATACAATTATCTATCCTACTCCTGTGGGTCATGAGATATCTCACAGAGAACTTTTATGCTATTTTTAGACTGTAAATGAAGATATCTAGATAGCATGGTGAACCATAGTGCCCCAGCTTAGTCTAGCAAGCAGAGGCAACAATAGGAGGGAGATGGGGCTGGGTAGACTGGAAACTTATGTCTTCAGACTGCCAGCCTGCTCGCTGCTCCAAACCACCGCCTCCATCTTCCTGATGTTACTTATCTATTTTAGATCAGAGCTGGAATGTTTCCACCTGCTCAGACTACGGTGTCAGCATCATCTGGTGGGTAGACAACACTATAAAGCTTTTTCTCCACCTGTACTGAGTCAAAGTTAGCTCCTGTTACCATTTCAGAGCTGGATTTAAGGTAATGGGCTAGATTCCAATGTGCTTACAATGCTGCTCAATGTTCCTTCAAATTATTGAACTATGCATCTTCTTTTTCCAAAAGGTATGTTTAGAAAGCTTTTATTGTTTTCTAGTGAAAGTAGTACTATAAGCTAGAAAGCCAGACACCCATCATTATGAAGGGCACAGGATGAAAGTGTTTACTCAAGATTTATTATTTTACTTTTTGTTTTGACAGGATGTCATGTCCTAAAATGTCTCCTCTATGTACAAACACTGCAGCAGGAAGCTCAGCAAGCCTTGACGGAGTTTATCTCAACAATGTTCCATAGAAACCTAGGCAGGTTTGCCTGGATTCTTCAGCTAATCGCCTCTCTTCGAGACATTGATGCAGATGCTATTGAAGAGCTCTTCTTCAGGCCCATCCTAGGAGAGGCCCCCCTAAATGTATTACTTCTAGAAACCCTATATATCAAGCCAGACTGGCTTTGAAAACAGATGACATCTGTGCTCTCAAATACCTATTTTTGAAGAGATGAGAGGATTTTATGAGTTAAACACGTTTCAAACAAATCATTAATGCATCTTTGGAAGCCATATATATTTTTTATATGATGAAGTAATTTTGTAACATTTTAGAATTAAAAGCAGAGAAATCTAAGCATTTCATGATTCTGTGTGCTTTCAAAAACCTTTAGTCTAATGTATTCAAAGACTGCCTAGGAGCACCAGCATACCTTCCAGTTGTGCTACGTTCAACCGTATTATACCTAGTGAGCATTTTTATAGCTGTTTAAAACTATATTACATGCTTTTGGCTCTCCAGAAGTTTTTGCTTTCAGGAAAAGGGGCAGTGGTAAATTTTATTCAGTGCATCACCAATTGAAGATGAATAGATGCATAAAAGGCTGATCAATGCTAAAATCAGTATAAATCCTTCCTTTTCCCAGGATGTCATTCCCTGATCCCAACCCCTTTTCTGTTCCAATGAGAACTCTAGTCCTTGGCTGTAATGGCTTGATGGAGCTCCCCGTTACTAACTGGTTTCTTATAGGTTCCTTTTCTAAGTCTTGCAGTAAACTGTGGGCATTAAATCCCTCTCCCATTATTCACAAAGTCCTTCCCTGACTAAGAAACTGAACAATATGATTCAAAAATTTGTTGACTGGACAAAAGCCGTTATTCAGGACTGTTTCCAGGATGGGAACAACAAAGGCTGAAAGCTACTGTGTTATGCCATAAGCAGCAGAACTAATGTAGCCAGTTTCCTACATATTTAAGACCTTTCCCCTTTAGCCCTCCCTGCATCCTTTTATAATTACCCTCACTTCCCTCCAAACAGAYGGCAGATGTTCCTTGGACAGCAGAAATGCTGAAATACGGTTTCCTACAGATGTGTACAATCTGTTCCTCCATCTCTCAGTGCAAGAGTTCCACGTCTCCACCTCCAAGTGTGCTATGGCATGCCCCACAACATCTTGCTGTCTCCTATCTGTCTGGCTGGAGAAGAGGCAGCACGTGTTGGGTTTGGCACCAAGCTATGTGTGTGCTGACTGGTCATCCGTCAGGATAAAAAAACCATTGAGCTTATACTTTAGCTGCAGTGAGGGAAGCTATTTGTATCTCTTTCCTGTCCCATTTTTCTCCCAATGGTTTCCATGAAACTTAGAGGAATTAACTTCTGAGTTTTTTCAGTAGAGGGTCCAATCTAGTTTTGTTTGGCAAGGGGGCTCAAATTCACCAAATGGGGACTGACAGGCAGGTAGACAGACAGGAGGACAAGGAGTATGATAGCTTAATCCACGCTTCTTTAGAAAGTCAAGCTAAAATCGTAAGAAAAAGAACTCACACATTTATACATGCACACATCAACACATATTTACATACAGAAATGGATGTTCAAAGAACTTTAAAGGAAAGTCAATCAAGGGAAAAAGAAGTTTAAATAATAGGAGGAGTTTACTACCTACCAGTTTTGACTAAATACCACACATTTTTTCCCCATTTTGGTAACTGAGGAATAAATTGTAAAAATAAGGGGAAAAAAGCAAACCCCAAACAAGACAAACCAACTAAGCCCCTGGGTACTAGTGATCATGGAAGTAACAACCTCTACAGTAAACACAACTCACCTTCCTATGTTACAAGCTAACCAAACCTTTCAGAAATTAAGCTTTTTGGATTGATATTTTCCATGGAAAGACTTCAGGCTAGCAGTTTTCAGTAGGTTTTTGTTAAAATGGTTCAATAGTACTGCCACAGATCAAGTGGTGCATGGTAACAGGATATTCCATGGTTAGTTGTTTGTGTTAGTGAATGGAAACATTAGTTCCAGAGATTTGCTTTTTGTCTGTTCTTTTTAAGATTCACCCAAGCAGTATACATCCAAAAACTGTATTTGTACATTTGGTGTCGACAATATCATGGGGTGGTAGACATAGGAGTTTCTCTCTCTCAAACACCTCCCAAGTCCTAACAGCTTCTGCCTTCTGGCTAGTACAAATGCTCCACTTGCACAGGTGACAGTGCAGCACAGCCCAGGGCTGCAGGAGCAGGACCCAGTTGGCCTTGCACAAGCAGCAGCTTCTGCAATGAGAATGGGAGGAAGATCCCTGCTCTGACCTCAGTGCTCCCACTGCTGGTGTGAAGAGAGCAGAGAGGGGAAGAAACACCCTCAGCTCAGTGGGAACAGTGAGGAATTTTGGATAGAGGTAAAAAGTACAGAAAACATGTAAAATGAGAAATAGTCATGGGTGGTTAGAGACAGGAGCAAAAAGGGAGATCAAAAAAAGCAGGAGAGGGGGACAGAAGCGGCTTATTAATAGAGCTAATTTCTGTGTAGTGTCCAGCTTACCTTCATAAGCCAAAGGCCTGCTCAGTGACTCACCAACAACCTGAACCCAGGACAGGGTTCACGATTCAGTAGCCTGAATTTCAGCCTACTGAGAGCACATCAGACAGTCTCTGCTCGCAGCTTTACTTCTTATCGAAATCTGCTTCAAGGTCTTTGACTTTATCTTCAAGGTATACAATGGCTTCAATTCAACTTTCTTTGAACTCGAGGGCACAATGCCAACAAGTTCCCATGGCTTGGCTCACCTGGAAGACAATGCTATATTTGCTGACTACTCTTTTAGCCTGATGGGTGTCTATGTAACCAGCTGTCTAAAAGGAATGCCTAGTGCTCCACAGTGAAGACAATGGTCAACATCTTGGGTTTTCAAGAWAGCGTTACTTTCTACCGCAAAGGCAAATACTAGGCTTCAAAGGGAACTCCCACAAGATCTGATACTCATGAACCTCACCTCATTGTGCTCTGAAGACAAGATTCAGTCCTTCAACAGGTCTTTAACAAAACACATCTTCTTTAGTACGTATGCAATTAAAAAACACAACAACCTTGAGCTAAAGCTCTATGTAACCAAACATTCCCCATCTCACAGACCTGATCACAGAGAGAACATGAATGTTAATAATAATTTTGCTTGATATCCTGTTCAAAGGGGCTGAGATACTATTGTCTTGCTGAGGACAGAGCAAGAATCTGTATCTAATGTAATTAAGCTGCATATGAAGGTGGAGGCTGTGAAGGTAAAAAAGGCAGGCAGGAGCAGGAGAAGTGAGGGATTGTGAGCAGAGGTTAGAAGCAAAAGCAGGAGCTCTCTCTGGAAGGAGGAAAGGCACAGCACAAGACAGCCTTTAGAAGTCAAGGGAAATAACACATCAGAATGGAGAAGCAGAGACAGAAATGAACAGAAGGCAAGAGGAAGATAAGGAAAAATTTCCCCACCCCCCC